>VWYI01010744.1:802197-972939 GCA_013399455.1 Anthoscopus minutus
GGCCGCTGCGAGGCCCTGCTTCTCTCCTTCCCTCTCTCCCCGGCCGCACGACCCACCTCCGCCTCATCCTCCTCTTCCTCCTCCTCTTCCCGGCGCCGCTGCCGTTCTCCGGGAGGGCCCGGCCATGGCCAAGGCCGTGAGGGGAAAGGGAGTGAGGAGGGCGGGTGAGGGGCGGNCCGCAGCGCTTCCCGTTCCGGGGCTGCGCGGCCGCCGCCACAGCCGCCCCTGGGCGGGCAGCGGGCGAAGCCTTCGCGGCGGCGGCGCTCGCTGAGGGAGGGGGGGCTGTGAGGGGGGAGCGTTTGCGCGGGAAAGCCGGCGGCCACACCTCCACACACACACACACTCCACTGCGCCTCGGGGCGCCTGCGCGGCCCGGCTGCTGCCCCCGCCCCTCTCCTGTCGATCAAGCGGCTCGCAGCCAATCACCACGCTCTTCCTCCAGCCCGGGCTGCCGCGGTGGCCAATCAGTGGGGGGAGTGGGCGGGGCGGCGGTGTCCGGGCAACGGCGAGGCGTGCGCGGGGCGGGCCCTGAGGGGGCTCGGGGCGGCTCACGGGGTGACCGCGGTGTCTCCCCGAGCTCGGCCGCGCTCCGCCCGCTCCAAAGCCTCCGTGTGGGTCCGTACCGAGGCGCGTCCTCTCAGCCGCACTGCCCGATGTTATTTGTGAGTGGGAGCTGCTTCTACAGGGAGCCGGCGTGCCCTGGACGCTTCTTTCGCTGGGAACGCGCTCTGTGTGTGTGGTTCTGGAGTCCGGGGGACGCTCCACCTGCCGCCTGAATGGCGCTATGTTTGTGCTGTGGTGCCTTAGCCATTCGGTCAGGTAACGAGGCCCTGCTTTAGGTCTTCTGCGTTATTTTTCACAAATATTGCGTTTGTAAATGAATGTACAGTCTAAGCTGTATCCAAGGCATGTCTGGGTTCCTTGTCGACTCCTAACTGTTCCAGCAGATCTTCGGCTGGAGATGAGGGAAGTGCAGGTGTGTGGATAGTCCTGCATGGCCTTTATTTCAGTCTTTGGCTGCTGAGTTCGAGTTCAATCAGTGTTTGGAAGTCAGGGTGCTCCAGGAGCTGGAGCCTCTCTGCTCAGGAGATGGGCTGGGAGAGCTGGGGATGCTCAGCCTGGCTGTGAAAAGCTCTGGGGAGACCTTACTGCAGCCCTCCAGTCCTTGAGTGGGGTGTGTGAGAAAGAGGGAGGGGCACTTTTTACATGGGCAGATAGTGACAGGACGAGGGGAAATGGCTTAAATCTACAAAAGGAGAGCTTTGTATCAGATGTAATGAAGGAACTCTTTCCTTAATTCTTCCCTGTGAGGGTGGTGAGACCCTGGCACAGGTAGCCCAGAAAAGCTGTGGCTGCCCCATCCCTGGAAGTATCCAAGGTTGGACAGGGCTTGGAGCCACCTGGTCCAGTGGAAGGTGGACTCTTAGGAATTTTTCCAAGAGGCAGAAAGAAAATGTCACTGGTTACCTTGAGCTCTGAAGAAGGCAGAACTCAACAGAGGAAAGCCCTACTTGCAGTTGAATTGTAGAGAGCTCAGTGAGATATGTTAGCTACTCAGTCCCCCATAGCAACACAGGCATGTTGGAGTCATGGCAGAGTGGGAGCATGTTGTGACCAGTTAAGGGGTAGGGAAAATAATTGCTTTGAATTGCCCGAGCCTGATGTCTTGGCAGCCAGATATAGGCACAGCCCTTGTAGCTCAGCGAGGATGGACTTAGCATGGGTGGCACGGGTTTATTTTTAAATGGAGGATGCACTTCATGAGGAGAAACGTGGAGATGATGAATCAGCTGGCAGGGAGGGAACGAGTGTGGGTAGACTTTTGAACTGATAAGCCCTTGAGGCTTGGCTGTGTCATCAGAAGAGAGCAATTAGGACATCAGTGCTCAACTTGTAGCTCTTTACCTGCTGGTTGCATTTCAGGTGAGTATGGCAGGGCTGAGCTCATGTGCCTCTTCTTGCAAGGATGCCAGATCCCTGTCTGTGGGATTTCTTTTTCCAGGTCCACAGGAGTTTTCTTAGCATGTTTCTTTGTCCAGGTCCTGATTTGTCTATACCAGAACTTGCTTTTCTACCAAAACTTGCCCCTTGTAGGAGTCAAGACAAGACAAGAGCACACTGCTGTGTTTGTTGCTCCTCAGTGCACCCTGGTCCATGTAAGTTGCAAAGTAGAGACAGTGTTAGCAAATTTTTGGAACATCTTGTGTTTAGGCTCTCAGAAAATTCTGCAAACGTAACCTGCAGTGCATTTGGAAAATATTTTGGGATTCCAAAAGCTGGCTTGGCAGCAGGGGAGTAAATAATGGCAGAGGCTTCCTGTGAGAGAGAAGGGGAAAATAAAGGAGTAGGCAGGGTTGGAAAGTTCAGTGATGCAACAGAAGGACAAGCCAAAAGTGAGTAATTAAACCCAAATTTATATAATGCAGCAGTGTGGTTAATTGTATACAAATATGTTTTGATTTTCTGTCACAGAGATTAAGTGCAACGATGGTATTTTCTGTGGATCTAATCCCTTGATGTTTGCCTTTTTCCACTGACTTCCACTCAGCTGGGACTGGATGCTATAGGAACAAATGTATGAGAGCTTATCTTGATGTAATTTGTGTACTCTTTCAGCATGGCTCTCTGTAGAGGTTTCAGTGCTGGACCAAACTCTTGGGAGATGGAACTGTCCTGCCAGCACTGCAGGAACCTGTTTGCACCCTATGGCATATGTTTATTAAGTTCCACTTTAAAATGAGTTATTGGTGCTTTAAAGACAAGACTGTTCCAGAAATTGGCTCCTCTGATGGCTAGAAGCCTAATTCCCAGCCTAGGTTTATTGTTTGGATGTGAGTTGTCACCAGCTGAAAAGGACGCATTTTAAGGGTTGCAAAATTGAAAGTTTATAAAGAATTTGTCACAAATTGCAAGTTTCATTGAGGAAGGGACCTTGGAAGATGACTTTGTCCAGCCTACAGTCCCAAGGCAGATCCAGTGCTGCTGATTTCTGACATGCATTCTCAAATTGTTCTAAAGTTATCCTGATGGGAAGATTCTGCTGCCTCCCTGTCTGACTGAGTCTGGTGCTCCTCTCTGACCTCTGCTGCACAGCTTCTGTAAGAATCAGTGCTTTAGGGAACACTTGGTCTCTCCACCTTCACAGCATCTCCTTGCATCTCTGAAGACCAGTATCATGCCTCCTCACTTCTTTTCACCTTCCTTCTTAGCTCTGTTAGCAGCACTTGTGATTCCAGGCTGGCAGTTGGCAGGGAATTCAGAGTGGGATGATGAGCAGCACCAATTTTGACGTGTCTGTGTGTGATAGGCTTACTGGTTTAATCTTTCCCAACTTTTCTTATCATGCCCACATAATACATTGCACACAATAAAAAAAAAATTACCTGGCTGATACACAAGGACATGCCGAGGTTTTACAGGTCCCTGCTGATTTTATATCCTTGGTATCATAAAGGAAAAAAGATTGTGATAAAATTTAGCAGTATCACCTAGATTCATTTTAATGCTTTTCAAAGTGTCTTCCTCGTTGTGTTTCCTTGTTTCACTGAGGTGAATGAAAGTTGAGAGTGAGGTAACTGTGCTTTCCTTGACAGAAAAACCACTTGTGGCACCCTGCAGAAACCCTGCTCTTTGTTTCCTTCCAAGGAGTAACCAGGCTCATAATTAGGCCTCCAGGGCAGCTATCAAAATGGAGTTAAAAGCAATATTTGTAAATAGAGTTAAAGCTTTTTTTTATTTGACTGAGAGTGAGATTTAGGGGTGTGACTGTGACCACATGCAAGCTTTGCAGTGGAGTGGCAGATTCCAGGGTTTGTTGTCTGCTTATCCATAATCTTGTGGTTGCCAGAAAAACAAGGAGAAAACAAGGTTTGTTTTCTTTCCTCCTGATATTGCAACACTGACAGTGCAGCTCAAAAGGGAAGTTATAGCAAATATTCCAATTATCCAGCTTTTAATGAATAACCCTGACCTTTACCAGGCGTTGAGGGCGGGATTTTTGCTTCTCCAACAGCAGCAGCGCATGAAGATATTCTTCATCAATCCTGTTGGTTTCCTCTTGCAGCCCTCAGATTTGGAGCAAGGCACTGAGAAGCACAAAGCTGCAAGATGTCGGGGCGGAGTGGGAAGAAGAAAATGTCCAAGCTGTCCCGCTCGAGCAGGGCTGGGGTGATTTTCCCCGTGGGGAGGATGATGCGCTACCTGAAGAAAGGCACCTACAAGTACCGGATCGGGGTCGGAGCGCCGGTGTACATGGCAGCTGTCATAGAGTACCTTGCAGGTAAACCAAAAACCTGCTCCTGCAAGTGCTCCTCACACACAGAAGCCAGGGCTAACCACAGGATGGGATATGAGCATGTGGAGCACTCCTGGAAATCAGGCTCTCTGCAAGTGCAGGATTTGTTGAAATTTGCTGAAAATACTAAGGAGGTTAATTCGTTTCCTGGAGAGGCTGAGGGTGGAAGTTGTCTCCTTTAGAGGCATCATGTTTGGGCACTGGCTGGCAGTGTTATTTTTTTTATTGCTTTGCAGAGTGAGGAGTCACGTCTGTTAATTATCTTTTTGATACAACTAAATGTGAATAATAGGAGGAAAAAAAAGCAAACCCACCTTGTACTGCTGCTGTGCCTTTTTAAGTGAGAAAACTTTTGCTGGCTGCATTTCTCCTTGCAGAACAGTATGAAATCTAAAGGTGGAGGGGTTTTTAATTTTAAAAACCCTTTTGCTTTGCCTAAGTGTATAAAGAAAGTGTTCCAGGGTTTAAATCTTCCCACATGCTCTGAGTTTTCTTCTTCCTGCTTTTCTGAAATTGAACTTTGGAGACGGGGCAGGTGTCCCATGGTGATACAATCTACTGTGATTCTGTACAGAAATGTTTCAGAGTGTCCTGTGATCATATCTGCTGAGTTTCTTGTTTAAGTATGGAAAAGATCACTTTAGGCAATTGTTAGGACTCATGGTGCAGAGAGGATTCTGGTTCAGGTTACTCGGGGGTTACAGATCAAGACTGAGGTGCATTAGAGAATCTGTGAGGAGTCACAGCCTGGATGGAATTAGCTGAGTGAGTTGTGTTTCAGGAGTGTAGTTTATTGCCAAAGTGGCATGAAGAAGCTTGCATGGAACCTGGTTGTCCATGCAACAGGCTTTCTGTAAACACTGCTGTCTTTCTTACATGTGAAGCTTGTTCTCACTACCAGACAATAAAAGCATTATTTTCTTTCAAAGGTGTGGAGAAAATCTGAGCTTTCACTAATAAATTTCACTGATTTCACAATTTCGCCATTAAAATTAAATTTATCATGAAGCTTAATAGTGCATTGCAAATATTTCTGTGTTTGTGGTAGTACATTCCAGGATAAGAATCAATTTCTTTTTTCTTTCCCTGAGGCTACTTCTGGAGCTGAAGTGACAAAGTATTGCTTGTGTTGAAGGAATCACAGTAACTTTTATAACATAATGGCATGCATTGTGACTCTGCTGACCTTCTGTCTGGATAGAAAGACTTTTTTTCCTTCTCCTACTCCACAGGGAGATATTTCTGGGATAAACATTTGGAGATGCTTGTTCTGAGCTGTGGCAATTTTTACAAGGTGCAGTAATAAATTGTCAGCAGCACATCTGGTACGTGCAACATTTCAGTGGTGCAGACTGACTTGTGGTCAGCACTGTTTGCCTATTACCTGAACTAGAACAATGTATGTCTTGGCTCTGCTCCTGGATAGTAAGTGAGGTTTAATTTGAATCATTAATCTGATATGAGCAGATTATGTGTGGGCCTACACTTTGCTTTAGAAAAAAAAACCAATGTGTAGTCAACAAGGCAAGAAGATTGCCAGAGGTGTAGGCTGGGAGCCCACATAAATTGTAAGGGAATGCTATTTTCAGCTGCTTGGTTCAGCAGAGAACTCCTGTATATATTGTGATAGGATGGAGTAATGTTTCTGAGCAAACATCTATTGGTGGTGGATTGTGTTCTTTCCAAAGCAAAGTTCCTGTGTTCTGTCCAGGGTTTTGTTTAAAAATATTACAAAGGTGGAGAGTTCAGTTAAAAAAAAAAAAAGTGTTACAGCATCTAACCCCGCTGATGCAGTTATTCCTAATATTACTTGTGGATAAAGTTTTGGGAAGCCTGTAGAAACAAAATAGATTTTTCCAAGGATGTTGTCAAAGGGGATATTATATGCCAAATGGCTAATTTTTTCCTAGCATTATCCAATCCTATTACAAATGCCATTCTTTTCTTCTCAATTTGCAGCTATGAAATGGTGGTTCCTTGGGATGAAAGGCTCTCATGCAGGGGAGCTACTTCAGGCTAAATCTGGGAGGGTGGCAGTAAGGGACTGTCACTTTCTCAGTGTTTCACAGAAGCAAGTTGAACATATTTTTTTGTTATGTTAAAACATTCATGAAAACTTCTCCTCTAAACCCCTGAGTGCTTCTCTGTGTTTCATGATAACTTCTCCTCTAAATCCCTGAGTGCTTCTCTGTGTTTGAGCAGAGATTTGATGCTTTACAAAAGGGGAAGGGTTGGTCTCTTGCCACCTCAGAGAAATCTGCCCTCTTTGGCCAGGCTCTAACTTTGACAAAACACAGGTTGCTCATGCTCAGCAGAGATTTCTTTGACTTCAACAGCTAAAATCTCTGAAGACTTGGCAATCACCACAGTGTAGAGGTGGTGGAATCTCAGCAAGAGGTACTTTTACCTCAACTAATCAGCTAATGGGAAGATCTTCTCACTGTTCTAAACCTTTCTTTTTAATCTCTTTATGCTGTTTTGTATTTTAGGCTTGAAAATCATATTGTGAAACTGCAGGCTAATTTCTATCCAGAAGGTTGTGTTTGCTGAAGCAAGGTTGAGTTCTGCTAGCTTCAGAGTTAAAATTCTGTGAAAAATTGGCCTGAGTCCAATCTGATTGATGGATTTTGCAATGGACTTGTGCTCTGAGTGTGCACAGAGATGACTGCAGGCACAAGCACCTAAACCAAACATCCACTGCATATGTCCTCCAGGACATCTTCCCAAAAATTAGGCAGAGAATACAGAAGCCCCTCGATGAGGAAGCACAAGTTATGTCAGGGTGTGCTGGTCAGAGGAACTTATGGAAGATCTCAATGGAAAATCATCCTCTCTAAAGTAGGGCAGAACACAACAGAACCAAAGGCCTCCTCCTTCACAGGAATCAGCTGGAATATTCTTCTGCCTGTTGTGCTCCTCTGCCATGCAGAGACAAATCCAGCAGATAGTTTTCCACCTGCAAATGGAGGACCAAGGACTCCATCATCAATAGGTTTTTGCATTACTGGTAGATTTTTATGTGATAGTGTAACAGGAGCTGATGCAATTTCTCCTGAAGGGGAGGTGTAAAACAATACAAACCCGTATGAAATCTTTCCAGTTTGCTATCA
The DNA here is from genome assembly GCA_013399455.1 of Anthoscopus minutus. Lineage (NCBI taxonomy): Eukaryota > Metazoa > Chordata > Aves > Passeriformes > Paridae > Anthoscopus > Anthoscopus minutus. The sequence goes on from VWYI01010744.1 coordinate 809,602, forward strand.
GTATTTCTCATAGGCCTTTCTTAGCAGTCCACCTTCCCACAAGCTCAGCTGAACAAGAGCCTTTGGCCTAGCTAGGATGTTTTAGTTCCCAGACATTTCAAATCAGCTAAAGAAACCTCTTTTCTCCTGTATGTCACAGGATGACAAGATGTAATCCCATTCAGGTGATAGCTTGGCTGCAGCTAGTCTCTGCTGGAAGAGAGCTAGGTTCTTCTGAAAATGTCTGGATTTGAAGTTAAGCTTCTGATGTGGAGGCATCTTTGTGGATTTTCACTTGCAGGAAGCAGTATTATTTGAGATTTCAATGTAATTCTTAATGCCTGTGCTTAGAGCACAGAAAGTAAAACCAACTTATGGCTGAGAATATAAAGATGCCCAGTTCCAAGAGAGTTTCTTGTGTTGTAGGACTTTACTATAGGACCTGTATTCTCAGCCTAGTCTTTTTAGTATATAGGTAACCTCAGCTCTTAAGATGTTCCTACTTGAAATGTAAAGCAGTTTCTTTAGGGATCTGTTATTGTCAGCACAGCATGTGATAACTGAAGCCTCCAGTTTTGATACTGTATTTTCTAAATGCCATTTTATATTCTTAAGGCTATGAGCCCCTGCCTCCACCATTAGCAAAAATATGCATAGAAACCTTCATTAGAAGGAGGTAAGGCAATTATTTACCCATGCAAATATTTGGCTTCCTTTGGTAAGTCATGTACATATTCCACAACTTGCTGTACATCACCTCAGCCTCGGATTCCCTTCTTCCCAGTGTCCTGTGATGGATGGCTGGCATTTGAGTGTTCTGCCTTTTTTGCTCTTAACATTAGGCAGAGGACTAAGAGTGCACCATCAGGATGCTGCTGGCCAAAGGACCCAAATCTGTGGCAGTGGGGTGAGCACACAGGTAGCAGGATGTGCCTGTTGTTGGCACACCTGAAAGAACTTCAGTTCCCACACAGGTAAGTATGTGTTGGTTTTTGGATTTTTTTTTTTTTGTCCCCTGATGCAATTTTCCTCTGCTGTCAGCACACATCTGCAAAACCCACTGGAGGAGCCTGGGTCTCTTTTCTTGCTCTCTGCTGGTCTGCACAATGGATGGAATATGTTCCTGCTGTCTGCTGCTGCATTAGCTCTGCTGGCAGAGGTCTGGGAGAGGGTCTGACACTTCCAGCCCCATGGGGGTGAATATAGCTGGATAATGTGGGATCTCTTTTCAGTTTCCTCCTTTAAAATTCAGGACAGACTTGGAAATGCTAGAGATGAGAGGTTCCAGCCCTAACTTTCACAATTCACTGTGAATATGCATATAAATTAAAAAAAAAAAACTTTTACATTTCCAACATTCAGTTAAATATTGTATGCTGCATAGTAGTGAGAACTGGAAGAAAAGTTTGTACTTTTATTATTCTGAGTGGAACTGGAAGTTTGTATTTTTCCCATGAGCCAGAGCTAAGCCTTGTGTTGAAATCATTTGGATTTTAGCCAAACATTATGTATGTTTCCACTAGATTTTTCATTAAAGTCCTTCTGTTTGTAATAGGTATAGTTCTTTATTTAGTTTGTAAAAAGGAGTAGAATGTCATTAAGACAGTAATAAGTTATCAACAGGATACTGATTTGCTGTAATTTTCATCTTCCTGTTACTGACAAATGCAAACACAAACCGAAAACCCAGATTACAGGGACACTGTATATGTTTAAAATGAAACAAAGTGTGAATCTGATTTTTAGGAGTAATTGGAGGGGAAAAAAATTCTTTTTCCTTTTCCTTCCTACTCAGTGTTTCAGTAGAGTTCTTATATGAGAAATAACTTCTGAGTAGAGGCCAAACTATGTAAGCTAATGAATTAAACTGATTGCTGCAGTCCAAATAAACTTAGGAAGATGTGTCTATATTTCTGTAATAATTAGGAAAAGCTCAGTGGCTTTGTTTACAATATAAGTGTTACTGCTAATTTAGAGAAACTGCCTTTGAAGTGACCTCCTGTTCCCAGAGATGTAGAAGGGCCCTTCTATCAATATTTCATACATTGAAGCTCTCACGTTGTCTTTGCTTGCACCTGAATCAAACCTTTCATATCTTGTTCTGAAATGAAACTTCTCACAGGTTTTCAGTGCCCTTTAATGCAGAATTCCAGCAGTGCCTGGCTAGTGTGTTGGCTTTCCAAGTTATTTCTTCAAATGCACCTCAGTCTTCATCTTCCCTGGTCCTGAGAATCCTTGCTGTTTGTCAGAGCTGTCTGTTCCAGGTTGGGGTTTCACTGCATGCTTGACTGTTCTGTTGTCAGGGCTGCTAATAAATTTTGGACTGTTGATGTACAGTTTTAGAGAGTTTTGTGCCTTTCTGAAAGAGAATTCTGACTTAAGACTCTTAAATTACATGAACCAAGCTGAGCATATTTTCTCCTTTAGGGAATTAGGAAGGACAAATGAATTTATCTAAATTTACAGATACATTGAGTGGGGTTTGGTTTCTGCCTTTCTGTAGCAAGAACCCTTTAAATCTGGAAACATCTCTGAAAAGGTAAATGGATATTAAGAAGCAGTGCAAAATGTGTGTGCAGCATGTACCTAAGCTGCATTTTTGCTACTGGTTTTTATCTTGATGTGTTACAGCTGAAATCCTGGAGTTGGCAGGAAACGCGGCGCGGGACAACAAGAAAGGAAGGATTGCCCCCAGACACATCCTCCTGGCAGTTGCAAATGATGAGGAACTGAATCAGGTGCCTGTTTACATTTTGGTGCAGGAGTTGTGTGCTGTGGCTTGAGTGAAGCTGCTACCAGGGAAGATTAGAAACAGCTTAGTCTGAGACATGAGATGGCAGTTACTGGAGCAGAAGACTGTGCCCTCTTAAATAAAAGCAAACAAAAACAAAGCTTCTGAGACACCTCATCTTAACTCTTAAATATGATAAAATACCTTACCTTAAACATAAATTTATGGACATAAACTTTGGTTCTTCTTAGCCTATGAATCCTGTTGAAACAAGTAGTCTTGATGCTTCCCTTTTTCCTCAGGGACATTCAATACGTAAAGAAAATGTGCAAGACCTTTCCCAAAAACTGTAGAAATGTGTGTTTTCTGCAATACTGGCTGTGAGGCCCATGTTGGGTAGGGATCTGGCTCACTCTCTGCTATTGCTGCCTCCCTGTCTGTTTGCTCAAACTGTTTTTTCAGCACTTTGACTCCCAGGATCACTTGTGGCATCACTTCCACTAAACTTGTTGAGTGAGGACAGAGATCACAGCTTGGGCTGCAGATTGTACTATTCATGGCTGCTGAAAAGGTTCAGTCATCATCAAATATCTCCTCTGTATGAAGGTGGATGATGTCATTCACACTTTGAATACTCCTGCACTTAATATGGCTGCTTTAAATAATGAAAATGAGATGCCCATGAAGTCATGTGGCTCTGTTTCCAGTCAAGTGGAGTAAAAATTCAAAACAGGCCAGAAGAGGAAGTATGCTAACACTACCAGCCCTTTCCCAGCTCTGTGTTTCTGTCTGTGATCTCTGAACTAGGATCTAGATCCAGTGTTTTCTCTTAGGAATTAACCAGGCTTTGTCGTCTACATGGTAACACAGCCCATTCCTGTTGTTTGTCTCTGCAAAGCAGGTCCTTAGAGCTTTTCCTTGCTTTCACTGCGTCTATTTCCCTGCAGTGAGAAAAAAATATTTTCTCTTTTATTTCCCTGCTAGAGAGATCTGCATCCAGTCCTCCTCTGAGCAGAGCTGTGGTGCAGTCCTTTTCTTTAAGTAGCCCACAGACACTTTTCCTCCATTTCCATTATTCACTGCTTATGAATCACCAAGAATGGGTTCTCACTAAGACTGGCACTGGAAGAGGGAGGAATGATTGTACAGCCACAGAATTCTCCAGGATGTGCTGGCTGACTTTGGTATCACCTGCCAAGCTCCTTGTTTTTGTGGATTTTCTCCCTAGTAGTTTTTTGTGGTGCAGACTAAGGATCTGTAATATGCTTCCGTACACTGCTTCTCCTTGCAGCTGCTCAAAGGTGTGACTATTGCAAGTGGAGGTGTGCTGCCCAGAATTCAGCCTGAGCTTCTAGCCAAGAAACGGGGTGCCAAAGGCAAATCTGAGACCATCCTTTCCCCTGCTCCTGAGAAGAAGGGGAGGAAATCCGTGGTGAACAAAAAGAGTGGGAAGAAGGCAAAGTCTACCAAGGCCCGGACGTCCAAAAAGGTAAGCACGGGGCAGGTACGGATTCCGTGTCACCCTCTGCAATATTTTCTTGATGATTGTGTAGAATCTCTTACCTCCACACTAACTTAGTGGTAGTAAAGCCTTTTAAAATAAAGGAAGCTGTGTTCTGAAACATTTTCTACCAGAAAGATGTCATGTCTTCAGCCTTGTACACTTAGTGAGCTGCTGTTAAAGATTTTTTACTGTCTGGAGAACTTGTCCTGACATGGAATGTCAGTGTCTTTGTGACAAGCTCTTGGTTTCATGTTTGTTAGCTGTGCTGTTGTTAGTGATTTTTAAAAGAAGAATAAATCAATCAGTAATCAACCAGTAAATCAATCAGGATTGCCCATCCTCTATCACTATCTGAAATGGATTAATTTGGCAAAGCAGTAACCCAGATCAGAGCTCTTGGTTTGTCATTCCAGAGCATGCACCTTGAAACACTGCTGCTGAGTTTTTCATTGGGTAGGGTTAAATGATATCAAGCTTTGACTTACACTTTTAAAACCTGGATTAAGCACATTTTTCTGGAGGCCTCAAAGTTTTAATACAGTTCTCTAGCTGATAATATGCAGACACAGCCTTTAAAAAAAGAACAGAGTTGCTTAATGGCATGTTTAATTGGATGCCTCTGTGTATTGATCTCAGCTATCACCTTACTTTGAATTGTGCACATGCAGAGTTTGGACTTGTTAGGAGGTGGTAGTCTTGACATACCTTAAAGCAAATATTGAGAGATGTGAGGAGATGATCTTTCCGCCCTGTAGGAGCTCCTGGAGGAGCAAGGTACAAGAAGGCTTTATCATTTAATAACTGAGCCTTAAACATTTGTTTTTCAGATCACAAAGTTGTTGTTTTTTCTTCAAATTGTAGCATTTGACTGGGTTACTAAGTGACTAAGTTTGATTTCATATGAGGTTCTGCTCTGTTAGCAACAAAAATAAACTAACACATGCCCACCCATATAAATACAACCTTAATTGTCAGTAAATCTACAGATGGGTGTGGGTGCCCTGCCGCTGAATGTGACTACAAAAGTATGTAAGGACTCAGATGAACCACTGATTTAGCATTATATAAACAGTGCAGGCCTCTGTTGTTACATAATCTTAGGGGATTACAAGGCTATGAGTAATGTATTGATCTGAGAAGATAAGTTTTGTAGTAGGTTGTTAAATCTCTCAATGTTTGAATAATGTTAGATTATTTTGTTTCCTCTGAAAAGTCTTGCTTTTTTTTTTCTCCCCTCAAATAGAACAAACAAAAGGACAATGAAAAAGAAGGAGCTTCAAATTCAACAACTGAAGATGGACCTGGAGATGGTTTCACTATCTTATCCTCCAAGAGCCTTGTGCCAGGACAAAAGGTAATAAAGAGCAATAACAGATTGGGGCTTAGCATGAAGGGGAGGATGCTTTTCTCTTAAACCAAAGCATTTCAAAATCAGCTTTTTTTTCCTTCAAATTGTGATGTTATAACATTAATTTTCTAGCAATAGCTTTCTCTGGAGCAAGCTCCCAAGTTGTGAGCATATCACCAAATAATCTGAGTGGTGTGCAAATTGATTAATTAAAAGCTAAAAGTCAGAATCACACATACTGAACAGAATGAAATAACTGGTCTCTGAAAGACTGAACCCAGCCTTCTTTCACTTCAGCTTTTTGATATGAAAATGATTTTGCACTGAGACTACTATTTATTTTTTCATCCCCCCTCATTATTATTTTTCAGCTTTCTCTGACACAAAGTGACATCAGCCATATTGGCTCCATGAAAGTAGAAGGCATCGTTCACCCTACAACTGCTGAAATAGACCTCAAGGAGGAAATAGGTGAGGCTCTGTACATGCAGAAAAAACACACCTAGAGCTGGAACAGTAGCTGGTCTACTGGCTGCCTGCTGAGATCCCATCCTATTTCATCTGAGTCTACTCCAGGCCATAAAATATCACTTACAGCTTCTGAAAATCAGGCTGGATCTGACTAGGTATAACAGGCTAATGACTGATTTGTCTTGTTTTAATGACAAGCAAAATGTAGATAATTTGTTGAAGAAGCACATGAGCAGCACAAGTGTAAATAATTATTAGTGAGGGGTTTATTGGTTCATTTTTACATTTGCATCTGAAAGTTGCATTGAAAAGTTATATATTAATAACACTTCTAACTATGACTTTCATTGTAGGATGTTACATAATTTAGAAATGCTCATGTACAAAGCCTTATGCTGATCATGCAAAATAAGGAAATACTATTATTAAAGGAAATACTGTTATTAAAGGAAATGTTTCAGCTAAAAAGATATGGAAACTGTTATTTACAAATATGGAAATTTGAACAGGAGGGAGGTAAAAAGCTATTCAGCCAGTCACAATAGGGGATGCAGAAGCAGTAGCAGGCTTTTGGATCATTGTTTTTTAATCATCAAGACCTTCACTGGCATCCCAGCTGTGTTTGTTTCAGTAAGTAGTAGGGTTCATTCTGGAGGCTGAAAGCCTGAGTCCTGAAAATCCTACTCCACACTGTTTTAGCTATGAGTCTGAGTAAACAGCATTCTTACAGGTATTTATATTAAAGTAATTTCTACTAACAGGGCTCTTCAAAACCATGAGAAGTAAACTTTATCTGTGTCTCGGCAGAGTGGTAAACATAAAAATCAGGTGCTGCTGATAGAGGGAGACAGGATAGTGTGTGTACAGTGTTCTTTTAAATAATGTAGATATGTTTTTCCACACTGATACTCTGAAGCCAAGGCCTTTTGTTCTGTGTCCTTGCAGGCAAGGCACTGGAAAAGGCTGGAGGCAAAGAGTTCTTGGAAACAGTGAAAGAGCTTCGCAAATCTCAAGGACCTTTGGAAGTTGCTGAAGGTAAAAGGGATACTCTACTCTCTTTTGGACATGGCTCATTTTACATGTTCTCTGGACATTCTGATCTGTTCCTGTTGATGTGTGTCTTTGCTTATGTGATGTAAATGTTTCCTTGAAGCTGTTGCTGAAGTGGGCAGCCAGCTGAAAGGGGAAAAAAGGAAGAATAGGATACCTGTGTGCTGTGCACGTTGTCTTTGGACTGATCCATTTGTCTTAGGCAATTTCTGTCCGTGGGAGTCCAAAAATTAAGGAAATCTTGTGCCATCTTTCCTGCCCTGTTTGTACTGTAGCCTTAGTGAGAATCAGAAACAGCTGTCAGCCTAACACTTGAGGCATAGGAAACATTAGTGATACTTCATAAATTATTCTCCTTTATGCATATTTGATGAATGTATATAACCCAAATATTGAACACAAATGAAGATGTGATATGATCTGCAGAACTGGCACACTTTTAGGAAGAACAATTGCTCAGGTACTGCAGCTGCTATGTTAGAGGAGCTCCCTTCAAGGATTAATTCATTTGTAGCAGGGAATAGTTTGGGATCTGAGAGGTGCTTCCTTTGTGGACAGATTCAACCAATTGAAGGTGTCAGGAAGACAGATGGAGAAAAGTTACAATATGCCTTATTTGGCTTAGTTTCTCTATACCCTAAAAAATAAATGCTTTAAATAGTCTAGTTTTGGAGAATTCCTAATTGAGTAGCCTAGTTTTATAATTTGAAATGATACGGACATTTTTATACAACATAATGTGCTTCATTTTCATATCAAATTTATATGCCATAAAATCAAGGTAAACTACTTTTCTCTATCAACATCACTACCTAACTAGAAGATAGACTCCTTTTATACTATTAAGACAGCTGGCTAAAATTTAAGTAGCACAGAATTCCTCTCTGCTTGCAAGAGAATTCCTCTGTGATGGAGAACAAGTGAATACATCCAGGATTTTCATCCTTGGGCTAATTCCATCCTGCACAGCTAATTTCAGAGTGTTTAACCTGACATTACCAAGATGACCCAAACTTTCAGTAGTGCTGATGGTGACAACTGCAACAAAAGCAAACTGATGCCACACTGTAAGCTCTGCAGGTACTGGAGAAATACTACACTTTCTGAAAAATTAACCTGAGATTCCTAATTGGACATACCTGGTGAGGACTTTGAACAACCAACTTTGATTTTCATGTCCTTGTCTGAAATTACCCAGCTGTGAAGTGGGTCTAAATATTACTCCCCAACACTCTGGAGTTGTAAAGATGATGATGATGATGCAGGATATTTGTGCAAAGCACTCAGTGACAACACTGCAGAAATATCTATGGGGATTACTGATACTGTGTTTAAGGTGAGGTATTTGTACTTTGCATAAAACAAACCTGTAGGCCATGCTGAATGAGAGAACTGAAAGCCATTATTGAGTAGCTGTGTGCTAACCAAATGAGCCCTGGGTTCTTTGGTCTCCAAAGAAATAAAAATTGATCACAAAAGGAATGATGAGACAGGTTATGACTGCAAGCGAGCCGGTGTGGTGTAATTTTAATCCCAAATGCATTTTTTTGGAGAGGTGATGTAATTAGGAAGGTACTTTGGGTTGAGAGGTCATTGCAGGGTGGCTTCTGTTCCAAACTAAATGTTATATTTTCATTTGTGTTAGCTGCACTCACTCAGTCTAGCGGCCTAGCAGCAAAGTTTGTCATCCACTGTCACATCCCACAGTGGGGCTCGGACAAGTGTGAAGAGCAGCTCGAGGAGACTGTCAAGAACTGCTTAGCAGCTGCAGAAGACAAGAAGTTGAAGTCTGTGGCTTTCCCCCCATTTCCCAGCGGCAGGTAGGACTCCCTGTGCCAGGTAGTAGAGGTGGAATTGGCTGTCAGAGCTGCTGCTGTGACAGAGAGGTGCCCTCTGCTCTGTGACCCTGCCTCTGCTGCTGCCATCTGACACAGAGCTGCTCCAGAGGAATCCAGCCTGAATTGCAGTGTTTGCATGAAACTGCCAGAGAGCCTTTGTAAAGAGAAATTAGCCAACCCACAGGAGAGCTGAGTGGGCTTGCTGTGTTTTCTATTGCTAGGCAGTCATTTTCATTCCTCTGCACCACCTCTGGTTTTGTGTCCCTTCATTTTGCTGTGGGGAGTCTTATTAAACCTGCATTTGTACTAATAAGATTACACCAGCATGATACTGAAGGCAGGTAACAGTGATGCCACCTGAGCTACATGGATGTGGGGTGTTCACTTAAGCTTTCCTGATAATAGATATTTAAAAGACCTGTCACACAAAACTTTTCTTTCAGAAGAAAATCTCTTTCTCAAATGTAGTTCTGCTTTCAAAAGGGAAAGCTGTTAAACCAAGTGTGAAGCCATACATTTCTTTCTCAGTAACTAGCAAGTAGGATGTGCTTGCCTAAGAAGTCAGAGGTATTTATCTTTTTTTTTTTCAAATTTCTTTTTAAATCAACAGTTTGTTGGTCTCTGATGACAAGAAATCTCACACAAGCCCTGCAAACTGCAGTAGTTGTTATTTTGTGTTAATTCAGGTGCTTATATTTATTTTGAAATGTATCCAGGGATTTTGGTAGTAGTGCCCAAAGAGTAGAGTACTTAGTACAGTCCTGTTGTGTTGGCCTGACAGTGAATAAAATGAAAGTAAACCTGCATTTGATCAGTGAAATCACCATGCATCACTGAATACACAGAAGATGAAAATGCCATTTTTACACAGATAACTCTTCAAAGCAAAATATATGTTTATGGATCAGGATAAAAGAATAAATAGAGGGACAGTGCAATTTTAGTCTCTTTAATATACAGGTCTTCCTATTTCTGGTTTTCAGTCAAAGCAAAATGTGATACATTGTTTTAACAGTCTTTAATATAAAAATTAACTATAGCTTTTAATGCCAATAGAAACAGTTTCTAGACTTAATGTCTTCTAAGAGCATAGAATCAGAATAATCCATTCTTGGACCATTAGTGCAGATCTTTCTGCTGCTTTGTTCTATTTCACTCTCTTGCTCTTAAAATTACTCCTCCTAACAGAAACAGAAAGTCTTACCAGGTGCTGCTGGTTTACACTTCAACCTCAAAATTTCCTGAAAAAAGGCAGTTTTTCATATAGGACTTCCTGGTTTTGCTGTCATTTTACTCTACCTACATGTCTGCATATGTAATGCTGGTTTTGTGGGTAGATAAAGAATGATACTGCATCAGTTCTGTGAATTTTCATTTTCCTCTGTCCCATCTCAGGGACTATTTACAGTGAGTGATGTAACATTGCAATAGATGGGATAATTCACTTGTGCCAGACCTTTTTGATCATTTTCAATATAAATATGATTGTAGGTTAGAGAATGTTACCATCAAGAGGAGTAAATGAATGCATCTGGACCTTAATTTGGCTTGGAGTTGTAATTTCAGTTATTTGCACACTAATCCCAAGCAAACTATTTTAATGACAGAGTGAGGAAGTCAGCTAAGTAGGTGATGTTTTGGGTTTGGGATTTTTTTTTGTTTCAGCTAAAAAGAAATAATTATCCTTTGAAAGTTTTAGCCTGCCCAGCATGGCATGTAAAGTTTAATTCTAAGGCCAAGCATTAAAACAATTTGTGTGGTCATAAGAAGTAGAAGCAGACGAAAACAGCAGCTATGCCAGCAAGGTGAATTAATTAATTCAGCATCAAAACCTTGGGGTTTGCCAAACTTGCAGCTGTTGGAACAGCTCTGGCTGACTTCTCTCAGCATCACTGCCCAACACTCACCTGCTCTCTTTTCTTCCCTGACCACACAGAAACTGCTTCCCAAAACAGACTGCAGCCCAGCTGACCCTCAGAGCTATTTCCACCCATTTCGACGGCACCAGCTCTTCCTCCTTGAAGAATATTTACTTTCTGCTCTTCGACAGTGAAAGCATTGGCATCTACGTGCAAGAAATGGCCAAGCTAGACACTAAGTAGCAACGGCAGCCAAATGAAACTTTATTTTTCAACAAACTTGAGTAGCATTAAAAGCATTAGAGGTGGGTTTTATTTTTTCAATGTGACGATGAGGGGGAGTGGTAGTAGTGTGATGTGTTGTGATTTGATGGAGAGCTGTGATTAGAGATGAGAGGGGTTTAGTCCAATTTCTTCATGCCATTTTTATCACCTTAAGCAATTGAGTTACCATCTGGCTTCAGGAGTTTAGTGTCCTTTGTTACTTTAGTTTAGAAGTTTTTAAAGAGTAACCACATTTTAGATTTGTAGTGATGATTTCTTCACACACAGACACACATACCACTTTCAGGAAAGCTCTTAAAAATGTCCTGCTCCTTTTTTCCCCTCCCTTGAGGGTAGATGGTACCCTTCTGCCTTCAGCCCAGAGAGAGGTGAAAAGGGTTTTAGAAGTGATGCATGAGGAGCTTCTGTTTTGCTTTTAACTCACAATAATCTCTGTAATTACTAAGAGTATTTCACGGTGATTCTGTTTGTTTTATAAGAAAAAAAGAAAAAGATGTGTCAAGTGTGGTTATTATTATAAACCCTAATTTTTCTCTGGGGGATTTCTCACCCTAAAAGGAAAAAAATGAAAAAAAGGGAAAAGAGAAGGAGAAAAAAAAAGCAGCAGCATCTGTAATTAAGTGCATGCTGTATCACAACCAACAGCTTTTCTGGCTGAAGTTTGGTGCTAAAAGTGATGTGATTAAAGCTGCTGAGGAGATTTTGACACAAAGCTGCATTATATTCTGTTGAATTCCAGGCTTACCATACCCCCTTCCAGGTTTTAGACAGGCATTACCCTGGCAGCACAGCGAGCCATTCTCCCTGCAAGCTGCAGAGCAGATCTGTAAGAAGCGGGTCCTTCTTAGAAGAGCAAGAATAGAGAAAGCCAGGGGGAAAACCCAAAAAAGCAGCACATAACAAACAAACCACAGAGATTCTGAGAACCAGTGTTTACTGTTACAAATCAAGGTAAGCCAAGCTTGTTGCATAGAGCTCTCTCAGTGGGGGGAGTAAAAGAAACATTTCTTCCCTAGTTTTTAGCGCGGGAACTTGTGTGCAGTTCATTTGGGAAGTGCTTCCTTCCCCTCCACAGCAAGGCAGGCACCCCTTTTATCTGTCACAGTGACAGGCAGCTTGAGGAGGTGCTGCAGAGGAAAATATCAGTCAGTCCAAGCAATAGAAGTGCACCCTCACCCTCTTGCAGTTGCTGTACTCCTTGCTGGATGTTACTGGTGGCTTCTTAAAGAGGGCATTGTCTGTCCCATCGTCTTCCAGCTCTTGGAGACGAACAGATCCCGGCTCTTGGCAATGGTCACCAGGAGACGTCCCACATAGTACCCACTCACCTGGCCTACACCATCATTCCTGCCCATGGAAAGCAGGAATGTTAGTGACCCTGTAAAGAAGATGTAGGGGTGTAAGTGAAGGAACTGTTGTCCAGCTCCCCTGCATCCAATGTGGAACAGCTTTCAGTATAGTTCTGGTAAGTGTTTACTTAAGAAGAAGACCTATTAGCCAGCTAGATTTTTGAGACCAGATTATTCAGTTTGTGTTTGTTGTAGTTTAAGGGGAGAAAGAAGGAAAAGGCAAGTCACCTTACTCCCAAGATTTAATTAGACAGTGAGCAATTTTAAGAAAAGAAGGTAAGTTTGATGAATAGCAGACTCCCACCAGTAGATTTATCAAGACATTAGTGAAGAAAGGACATGTTGTGTGGTAGACCGACACAGGTAATTACTATCTACACTCTGTCTTTGGCAAGGACTAATATGAAAAGCTGACATAACCCCAGTTGTGAGTTCCTTCACAGTGAATTCAATGAGTTCAGAGTCCCATGAGAGTTAGACATGTTCCTTGCAGAGAAGCAGCCCAACACCTAAAGCCAGGTGCTGGAAGCTGACCTTACCTGGCTCATAGGTTTTGAGAGGCTTCTGTGTCAGGCTATTGACGATATTTGTCACGGCGATGTTGGCGTGGAGCCCAGCATGGTAGGCCATCTTGGGCTCTTTGATATCTGCACAGTCCCCAATGGCATAGATGTTCTCATAGCCTTCCAGCTGGAGGTGCTTGTTAACTTTCAAAGCACCATTACTTGCCATTTTGTCACCTGTTTTGCCAAACAGCAGGTTTTTAGAAGCAGCTTTGTATTGCTTGTGCTTTGCACCCCAAAATGCTGCTGATGCAATTGACACAAAGTGAGGGGTTGTTTTTCACCCTTTTTTCTGTGTGTCAGGGAAGAGATGCTTTTTGCCTTGCTGTAGTTAATCACTGCAGTCTCGTGCAATGCATCATCCTTTGATATTTCAGCAGAATCACCCCACACAGTCAATTCCCCACGTCACACCCCTCAGGCACCAGACACTGAAGAGCTGCATTGCCTCCCCCCAGCCCATAGATTGGGTTTTTTCACTTACCAAATGCAGAAGCATATGCAGAAGAGTTAATCTTTATCCCTGTGCACAGCACCACCATGTCAACAACCACCTCAGTGCCCTTCTCTGTCCTAACTACCATGTCCTTCTGGAACTGGTTTGGCCTGAGATTTTCCACGTCGCTGACCTTTTCACCTGTTGCAACAGAGAGCCCTCGGTCACAACCTTTGCTAGCCTGTGGCTTCCAGCAAACCAAGAGAAACAGGAATTCAAGGGGGCCATGTGTAACGAAAATTCAGAAAGAGGACATTAGGAGATGCTTTGGCTAAAGGAAGAGCAGCTTGTAGGTGTTGGTAAGGACATTGGTATTGGTAAGGACATACTTAAGAGAAGCCGGACTCCTTTCCTGAGGAGAATCTCTTTCACCTCCTGACGGACACTGGCTAGCAGCTCCACATCAGCCAGTGCAGTTTTTGAGTGAATAAGGGTGACCTGTTGGGGACAGAAGAGCAAATGGGGACACAGGAACTGGGCAGAACTCGCTGCGTGCAAGGCTATAGCCGGCCTCCCTCCACCCTAATTGATGCCTGCAAGAACAAGCCAGGAAGGGGCACCTTGTGCCACAGTCCTTGTTGGTGGCTGGCTACAGACTTGGCAACCAGATGAACAGTCATCTCAGGTCCCTCCAGCAGCACCATCACAGAACAGGATGGAGTTAATTGTGGTGAAGATGCTCCTACCTCTTTGGCTGGGTACTCGGTTTTGATCTCGGCAGCCATCTCCACTCCAGCAGCACCACCTCCCACTACCAGGATGCGCTGAGATTTCTCAATCTTCAAGAGAAAATTTATGTTACAGGAGAACTGCAAAGGGCAGGAAGCCAGATATCTTCAGTCATTCCATGGACATTCTGGGACACGGCACAAGCCCAACAGCAATAAACCTCCTAGCTCATTAAGAGGCAACAAGAAGGGAGTGCCCTGTGCACTCTTCCTGCCTACCCTGTAACACTGGTGAGCATTTGAGATTTCCCCTTGTGGTAGAGAAGCCATGATGACCTCCTTTGTCCTGGCAGCTCCCTGTGTCCCTTTCTCTTAGACACAGCTGGTTCCAGATAGCCACAGTGGTATTTGGGACATCATGGCAGGCAGCACTTCCTAAGAGTTGATTTCTCACCTCTTTAACCATGTCTTCATAGGTCTGGATGGCACTTTCCATGTCAATGACTTGGTTGAACTTCCCAGGGAACGGCCCATCACTGCCTGTTGCAAGAATGAGATGGGAGTAGTGAAGCTCCTGGGAGGATAGAAGGTAGAATGGGATATTAGACCTCTTAAAAACAGTGGTTGCCTCCTAAGTATTCCCTCACCTCCATCCCTTGCTGGGAAGTACTTGTCACTGTCAGGAAGTGACTTCAGGAAGGAATCTGGTCCAGGTCACACCAAGTTCTCAAGTTCCTCAAGGTCTGAGCTAAGCACCATTCAGGTGACTTGAGAGCTTTAAAGAAATTACCCTTAATTTACAGGGAATAGCCTGATATTTATGCTGGACACTCACAGCTGGTTCCAGAGACTAACTTCTCTCCTTCATTGTCTCCTGAAGAGAAGTGAGATGTTCTGGCTGAAAAGACTGATTGATGCTGCTGCTCTTGGCTCCCTCTGCAGTTAAATAAGGATCTGAGCCCCAGGTTTAATTGTTGAGCTCTAAATCCATCTCTAAGCTGAGCAGGAGATGGGGTTGGGTATTTACTGCACACCCACATCCCAGCACAGCTCAAGGCCACTTAGCTTGGCTGGAAGGCGTGGGGCCATGCAGGGAAGGATGCCAAGTTCTTCAGGAGGATGGAACACACCCTGCTGAAGGCTGTGTCCCTGCACTAGCAGGTGATCCCACAAGGCAGCCAGGTCATTGCAACACCCACCTCACCATCACTGAGCATGACTTGTTGCCTCCCAGGGTCTATGCCCACAACCTTGCCTTGTCGGAAGCTGTCCCCAAAGGTGACCGAGTAGGAGATGAAAGTCTTTTTGGCAAATCCTGTGGGAAGAGGAGACAATGGGAGAGCAGTCCCCTCTTCTCCCCTTATGCTGTCCTTGCTCAGAAAAAAGCATGGCAGCATCTGGGACTGTGGGCTGGGCTTTTGCTGGGTGTTATCCCTGCCCAGCAAGGAGCTTCAGGAGCTTTGTCTCAGATCAGATAACATGTTTGGCTAGATAGCTTTGTCTCTGCTCCCCATATCTCCTGCAGTGGTTTACCAGTAACTGTTTCTGTGGTCCTGGCAATTTCAGGCTGGGTTTCAGAGTTTTTTCATATAATCTGCCTATCAAACCAAACTTTTCCTATCCTTTTCATGCTTGTTCCCAGTGATATTTTACCCCTAAATTCTCCAGTAAGTGGACTAAGGAGGTTGGCCCAGATTCCACCAGAGGGTTGAGCAGCTCTGTGACAGATTTTATCATCCAGGGCCTCACTGCTCAGCTGCTGTGCATTTCAAAGGCCAGGCCCAGAAATTGATTGACTCGCCCCTTCCAGCTGCTGTTGCTTTTAGCTTAGTCACCCTCCAAACTCTTGAAATAAAAAAATTTAAAAAGAGGGGAGAAGGAGGGATGGTCTGAGCAGTTTTTGCTCAGTTTTCCCAGCAGATGTGCATTTAGCTTAACCACAGGCTGTGGGTCCTCCCGGTGCCAAGTATTTGTTTTCCATATGGAAAACATCACGTCTTTCACCATCGCAGGGTGGAGGAGGTAGGGCGAGCACCTCGTTCCCTGCCGCTCCCCGCATCCCTCCGCAGATCCCGGTGGGACAAGGGAGCTGCCCTAGCCCTTACCGCTCTCCACGGCGGCCCGGAGGGCGGCCACGTTGTGATGGAAAGCATCTCTCACGTCTACCAGCACGAAGGGGATGGCCCAGGACTTGAGCAGGCTGGCGGCCGCCGTTCCTCCGAAGCCGCCTCCGACCACCACGACCCGCACGGAATCGTCCACGGACAAGCGAGAGCCCATGGCGAGCGGAGCAGCTGCGGGCTCCCGGCGGGGCCGTGCCGGGGCTGGCCCGGCCCTCCCGGGCGGAGCTGCGGGCGGAGCCGGGCTCCTCGGAGCTCATCCCGGAGCACGGGCTGTGCAGAGCCCGGGCTGGGAATGGCTTCTGCTAGGCGGGCAGAGCGCTTCAGCCGCCTACACCCGCCCACACCCGCCCTCCGAGTGGGTTTTACAAACGGAGCGCTCTGCAGACTTCACAAGTCTCCAGGCTGGGTGAGTAATGCGGCGGAGTATTGCCCGCTCCACCCGAAGGAATTTCCCTCTCCCTTTCCCAGGAGAGGAAAGTTAAGATTACAGAATTACGGAATCAGTTAGGAAAAGACCTCTGACATCATCGAATCCGGCCTTTGACTAAACCAGCACCATGTCAACCGGACCATGGCGCTCAGTCTTTCCTTAAACACCATTCAGGTATGCTGAATCCACCACCTCTCTGAGCAGTCCATTCCAATGTCTAATCACCCTTTCTGTAGGGAAACTCCTCCTGATGTTCAACTTAAACTCAGAAAACATGTGTATGCTCTGAGTGGAGCAGGAAGGGGAGCCCAGAGCTCGGTGTGTGCAAGGGGGAACATCGCAAAATCTCGGCATGGTTTGGGTAGGGTGGGACCTTAGCGACCACGTGGTTCCAATCAAACCTCTCCACCATGAGCAGGGACACGAGCTCAGCATCACCACGGTGGAGACAGTGGGACATAAGGAGGGAAAGGCTGAGGAGGTAGCAAAGAGCCCTGGAGAAGGGGAGTAGGAGGTGGAGAAGGTTGACAGTATAAAGGACATCCAGATGGTGTTCTTCCGCAGCACGGAAGCTGCCCCGAAGACTTTCGGCTCTTGTGGCATTCTGGATAAATATAGCTGCTGGCCCTGCGGATAAAAATAGCTGCTGCACACACTGCGGTGCTGTGAGCTGGCAGAACTGCCCCCACACCCCCCTGCTCCCGCTGCTCCTCAGCCCTCCCTCAGCGAAACACAGCCCGGTGCCAAAACTCCCTCCCAAGCAAACACCCTCCAGCCTGGTGGGTGGGAGACGACGAAGCAATTTTCCTGGAAAAGCAGGGCCTGGACTCAGGATTGCCGCCAGAGGGTGCAGCCAGCTCGGCCGTGGGGACACGGGACACGATGTCCATGTCCAGCGCATCCTTGCCTCGGCCACTGGAGGGGCTCGGGGACTGGGACGGAGGGTGACAGAGGGGTCGAAAGGAGGGCGGGACGTTCCTGCGCTCCACGCTCTTCAGGCTGGAAGAAAGCTGGGAGGGGAGGGATGGAACAGCCAACAATAAAGCTGGAATGGAGAAGGCCCTTTTAGGGAAAGGCTCCACTGAAATACACTCAGAGCAGCTTGGTGCTGTTTGTCACATAGAACTCAGCTGGAAATGCTAAAGTTTTCAATAGGAGAAAATTTTGATTAATCTGTGCAATATAAACCTTCTGAGAGGCACCCGTCCTGGCCAAGAGATCCAGGAGCTATGAATGTCCAAAGGCTGGGAAATACCCCCAGGGTAACAGTGCTCCAAGTCTGCTCCGTGTATTTTCTCCTGATACTGGCGTGGTACCTCTGTGAGGAGGCTGCTGGAAGAGCCTGGCAGTGGCTGGCTTTGGGAAAGCACAATTCAATGCAAAACTTGTAAAAAATCAAACCCACCTCCATTTCCAAAGGGATGAACTCTGCAATTTAAATCCATTTTAAGCTCTTCCCTCAAATTACATGGACAGGCTTGCTTGGCATCCCTTTTGTGTCAGTCAGGGCAGGGTTGTCCTTACCTGTATAAATTCCTTGGTGTTTTGTCTTGCTGGAGCAAAGCTGGATCAAAGGCCTGTTCCTAACAGATGAGGATGCTGAGGATGAGTTGCAACTTCCTAAACACGTTTCCCTGCTCCACTTCCTCTGTACCTTTTTGCCCACCTCTGTCTCTTCCAGAGGCAGTTTTGGGCTTTTCATGCCAGGCATTTTCCCATATTTTACAGCACATTACAACTGCTGGGAGAAATCCATTACTCCAGGAGTTAATTTCTCCTGTCACCTGATGTTTTCCCCCTCCAGGTATACATGAGGGCGACCTTCAGGTGATCCCAGTTGGACAACAGAAGATCAGGGCAGCCTTTCATAAAAAAGGAGGAAAAATTTTCTGGGCCAATGAGTTGGAGATGCACTGACAAACAAGAAAAGATCACTGTCAAAAAGAGTTCCCAGAACAAAGAGGGGAGGGTAAAAGGAGCCTTTGTGAAAACCTCCCATCTAACCCCAGGCAAACAGGAAGAAACTCTGAATGCCCAAAGCTGTGGCAATCCACGTGCAGGTGAGGGCTCAGGTTTGGCAGATGGAATGTTTGGATGATATTTCTCCAGCTGGCTGCAGGCAGGTGGTAAAAGCTCATCAGCCTCATCACGGTGGTCAGTGGGGCAGAGGCAGGTGGGCAGACCTGGGGCAGTGATTGCCCTGCCCTGCCCTGCTCCGCTCCAGACTCCCTGGACTTTTCCTCACCGCTGCCCCATAGACCAAATGCTTCCTGTGAGATGGCAGGGGTGCAGTGGGAAGGAGGAGGCGTAGGGAAGGTGCTCTGTGAGTTGGTCTTGCCCCAGTTTGCCACTCTGAGACAGGCAGCATGGGTTTATGTACCTGAGTCCTCTCCTCATCAGGTGTAATCCAACATCATCCAGAGCTAAGAGACATCCCTCTGAGGATGATTAATCCACGAGTGGGTACAACAAACATCCCTATGAGGGTGATTAATCCACAGATTTGTACAACAGTGCTGCCTGGGGACACTTCAGGATGCCACTAGTGCCCCTGCTCTGCACTGGGCCAAATCCCTGTCAGCCTCTGCATCTTTGTCCTGCCCTTCTTGATCATCAGGGCAGTTTAGCCTCCCTAACTCTGCAATAGCCCAGACAGGCTGGAAGAGGGATAACATTCCTCCCTTCCCCCTCCTTTAGAGAGTAGTTCTCCCACCTGGGCCAGGCTGAAGGCCCCATCCTCCCCTGCCAAGCCTGAGCTGCTGGAAACTCTGTTTCTGGCTCACAGCCATCTCTGCAAAATCCAAAATCCTCTCCTGTATCAGCAGCCTCACACACCACATTCCCTCTGCCCACAGACATGTCCTGCACATCGTCCCGTGACAGCCCCAGTGGCACCAGTGTGGCTGCAGCTCTCTGGCTGTGCCCCTGGAGGCTTTGCTTCAGGGAAAAGAGGATTTAGAGTCTCCCAGGAGTGAGGGATTGCTCTAGACAAACTGCCTGGCCCATCCTTGCCCCACAGCTCCCCATTTTGCCTGGGTGAGCTGGTTGCCACCACATGCCTCAGGGAGCTCTGCTTCAGCCAAGGTGGAATTGTGTCAGGGCAGAGAATCACCTGGAAAAATCAATTGAGACAGTTCCTGGCTGCTTTTAAACATCCACACTGGCTATTTTATACCTTATACATAAAAATCTGCTTTTAGCAGATAACAATCAGGTCCCACTTACATTTATTCTCTCCCTAACAAACCTCGTTTTTCATTTCTGGTTTTTCAGTGGCTTGAGAAGACAAGCTGCTTCCCCCAGGGACGACAGCACCAAAATCTCCCTATTTTGGTCAGGCTGGACCAGTCACATTTATTTATAGGCAGCGTCTCTGTACATGCCAGCCCATAAACTGGTCACAGATCCCAGCCAGAAAAGGGTGGGAAAACCCCAAGGATAAAATTCCATGGTCCCTGCAATTAAGGTGATCTTTGTATCCATGAGAAGAGCTGTGAGGAGCTGGGATCTCCCTCCACTCCACCCCAGGGCTGTGCCACAATGCTGTTCTCCTTTTTCCTGGGATCACAGTGTGGTCTGTGCCAAGGTGCTCCCCAGATCCTCCTTTCCTGCACAACACAGCAGGATGAGTTTTTGCCAGGCTCAGCGTGCTGTGGTGACAGGCTTCACCTCACCTGCCACTGCCACCTACAAATTGGAGCTCATCCCAAGGCAGGTTTTAGGGAAATGGGGATGGCCAGGCTCATGTCAGCTTCTGGCATGGGGTGAGCAGGGACCCAGCAGGGCTGTCCCTCCCCTTGGAGGAAACCCCAGCTCAGACAGCTCCTGCAACTGCCTTTGGGTTTTGTGCCATGCAGATCTTTCCTACCCCTCCACAACCAACCATATAGCAGACATTGGGAATTTTATAGGATTTTGTGGGAATTCATCCCTTATTGTGCTGTGATCCAGGCAGGTGCCAACAAGAAGCTTTATCAGCTTTATTCACGTCAGCTGCCTGGCTATAAGGATTGCAGGGTCTCCTTGGAAATTCTCTGGCTCCTGCAGCTGCAAAGCCCAGAGACTGACAGTGTGGTGGCAATTTCTTTTATGGGATACCATGGTTTGTGGCATTAATCCTTGTGGGGTGGTAGAGAAGCATAAAGGATGTCAGTGGCTGAGGTTGCTCTGGGAAAAGGGAGAAGGCTTGAGCAAAAGCTCCTTTGCTCTTGGGGCAGCTTTTGAGAAAGAACAGCTTTCACTCCTGATGTGGGGAGTTTTCTTCCCCTTGCCCCCCAGACTTCATTACAGTGAAAGCAGAGCATAGAATAAAACTGTGTCCTTAAAAAAAATGGGCCTCACAGACAGGCAGCCTTTGTCCAAAGGTGTAATTACAGGATAAATATGGGATGCAGACCAAGAAATGCAGTCTGGTCAGGCATGCAGTCTCTTAGAAAAACACAACAGAAAACAAGGTTGTCATTTAATGCTGAAATGTCCACATGTACTGCAGCCCTCATGGGTGCCTCGCTGGCCCATGGGTCTCCCCACTGACCCAGTATTTGGATGTTTGGATGGTGCAGCTTCAGCCACAGACCAGCTCCCTGCAAGAACCACACCAAGCCCCACAATGGAGAGAAGGAAAGAGTTGACCCAGCCTGCAGCAGAAGCCAGTGGGGCTGGGTGAGGCCAGGCAGTTGCTGGTGTGATGGATTTCCTTCCCTTCAGCCCCTGTGCAGAAATCCCCTCTGATAGGGCTGCGAGGAGACACGGGGGATTAGCTCACCCGATCCCATTAAATGGAGCTGGGACAAGTGAGGAGAAGGGTATGGGGGGTCAGGACAGCCAGCAGAGCAGACACCACTTCTGCTGTTTGGGAGAAACCTCATGCCAGGCTGGAAAAAGGCCTTTTTATGGATTTCTATGGACCAACCTGGTGACTTGGCTTCATGACTCAGCAGGGCCACCTGGATGTTAGACTGCAGGGCATCTAAGGTGGCATTTCAGAGCCTTGCCCACCTCGAGTGCTTTCTTACTTGGCACCAGCAGCTTGTGCCTCAAGCAAGAACTGCCTCTCCACAGCAAGCCCAGCCATGCCAGCATGGCCCCAGGCAGCCCTGAGTGCTCTGAGAGGGAGGCAGAGAAACAGCAGTCCAAACCTGCTGTACCTGCTGTCCAAAGTCAACTCTGGATTAGACCAGCAGGAGGGAATAATTTCCCAGAAAGGTCCTATTTAGAGGGGAACAGCACATCTATCATTTGTTAAAGCTCTCACTGGTGCTACATCATCTTGTGTCACCTGCAGTGACCCCAAGGTTGCCCAAGGAGGCAGTTTTGGCTGGTGTCCCTGTCCCACAGGACACATGTCCCTTCATTCCTCTGGGCTAAGTGTGGAAAAGGTCTCTCTGGTGACAATCAGCATGACCACAATGTTCCCAAAATACCCCCAAAGCACAGCTGCAGCAGGCTGGGAAGTGAGCCTGAAGGCAGTACAGTTGCAGTTTGGGGTTCTTTTATTTCCTTATTTTTAAACCAAGCTTTATTTTGGAAAGCTTAGATCTTTTGAAAAGAGGACTTGTTTTTATTTGTTTATTTGTTTGTTTGTTTATTTTGGCATTGGTGTCTATGAGAAAGGCTGAGGCTGCATCCACCACAGCTCCTGTTCCGGGCTTCCTGCGTGTTCCATCTGGATGCAGGTATGTCCTTGCTCTAAGGCACTGTCCTATGACTTTCCCAATCCATGCTTTTCCTCCCAAATCCATGCCTTTCGTCCTCTATGGAAAGAGTAGGGCAAGGCCTGGCTACAGCCAGGGCAGGAAGCCCCTCTTGTGGGGGGACAAACCTCCCCCCATCCAGCTCAGGGGGAATTCAGCTGCTCCAGCCCCGAAAGGAGCCGTGTCCCCTGTGGCTTCCCGATGCGCCTGGAGCCCGTGGGTTTAATGGGAGCAATTAGCCCCGCGGAAATCTGCATGGGTTGGGGGCATGTTTTCTCTCTGTCCTGTGACGTTTTTGACAGGAAGCTGGAGGGTATCCAGGAACAAATGCTTGTGCGTGGCTAGCAGCGCCAGGCTGGAGCCAGCCGGGGCGGAGGCAGCGCAGGTGAGAACGGGCGGCCCTCGCCGTCCCCTCTGGCCTCGGTTCGGCCCAGCTCCCGCTTCCCTCACCGCCTGTTTTCCGTGTTCCTGGGTTTGCCTGTCCTTGCCCCGCTGAGCCCGGCTTTCAAAGCCCCGAAGCGCCTCCACCCACAGTGGGATGGGAGGGGGGATACTGGGCACTCTTCAATATCTCCTCTTCGGCTGTGGCAGCTCAGTAGCTACTCACCCCTCATGCTATTTCACAAACAATGACCCTAAAATTATTTTTTCTGCAAAAGCCAACCTAATGGTGCTTTTCCAGAGGCTTTTACCAGGAACCGGCATCCGACTGCGCTCCCCCCATGCTGCCTGAGCTCTGTGGGCTTTTTCAGCGCGCAGCTGCGGAATATCCACCTGACCTCGGCGACCCTGCTGCTTTCCCAGCAGGAAGCCTCCAAACAAAACCCGATTCACTCAGGGCTGCTTGTGATGCCGAGAGCTGCGTGTGAGGCGGGGAGGAGGCTGACGCTCTCCACCGCCTGTGAGTGATGAGGGCATGCCAAAAAAATCCCCACTTTGGTGCCCTTTCCCCATCCAGCTGGCACTGAGCATCCTGAAGTCACACCTTGAAGCCAGATGCAGCCGGGTCCTGCTCGGAAAACCTCCGCAGCCGGAGCGGGCGGGCGAATGGCTGCCCGGGGCTCCGGTGTGGCTGCTCCCCGCCGGCCGGCCCCGCGCTGCTCAATGCCGCCACTGTTCTCCCTCTTGGGTCAAAAACGCAGCTTTTGTGAGTTCAGCCCAGCCGCAGCCCTTCGCCGGAGCCCCAGAGCGTTCCCTCACGGCCGGCAAAGCGCAGCCCAGCTGTGGCCAGCTGCCTCCTCCTTTCACTTATTTATTTTTGCTTTTGGCCAACAGCTCTAGTTGGGGAGAAGGGGACATACGGCTGCTGCGACCCCTCAGGGCTCCTCGGGAAGCCTGGAGACAAGCACTCTCCACCAAAATGCTAGACTTCTCCTTCGGGTGGCTGCCATAACCCAAAATATCTGGGGCAGAAAAAAGAATAAGCTACAAAGAGGGCTAAAAATAGGCATTTTAATTAATGAAATGTGAATTGGAGGGGGCAGCTCGGCACTGGGTCAAAACCATGGCAAACACCCTGAAACTCCCTGGGCCTCTGCCAGGTTTGGCCACCCACCAGTGCTATAAGCACATATTTCTGGGGCTCCCCCCTGCGCAGGGGACACCCACCGATACTAAGAAGACAGGAGATGCTTTGGACTCTGTGCTGGTGGTTTTGTTTTTAATCAGAGAAGTCTTTCAGCACTGCTGAAAGTTTGCAGCTGCTGCTGCACGGGGGGCTGGCGGGGGTTACAGCCTGTCAGTCCCTGGGGGCTATCCCAAGATCATACAGAAGGACACGATGTGGTCTCCAGCTAAAACGTGGCCTCTGTTCTGGGTGTCTCCCTTTGTGGTGTGTTGTGCTGCTCTGATTTTTGGGCTTTGCTCCTTAACCAGCCTCCCCCTCCTTTTCACGTAATAAATAAATAAATCAATCCACCTGGTATGCAAATACGCAGGGGAAAAAAACGGAAATAAACCCAAACCTCCAAAACCAAGTTTGAAGAGCATCAAACCATAGTCACCTCATTTTGTTGTCGCCCAAGTGCCGTCCAGGGCTCTGTGGGCAGTTTCCAGTCTGTGCTGGTGTATGAAGGCACTAAACCAAGAAGGTCTCTGGGGTCTGGGTGCTTGCTGGCACCACAGGGATTTTGTGCTGGCCCCGTCCCAGTGAGCACGGGGGCGTGGCAAGGCAGAAATGCTTGGTCCTGTCCTCTGCTTGCTGTCACTGTCCCCTTCTTCAGTGCAGCTCCCGAGCTGGGGAGGTGGCCCTATTGCCGACCCCATCGCCCCTCACCCTCACAACTTCCCTTTCCCAGAGAAATTGTGAAATTCAGGCTCTGCAGGACCCCGGGGCCAGCTCTGCCAGGATGCTCCGGCTCCTGGGGCTGCCATCTGGCAGCAGCGAGGAGCATTTTCAGGAGCAGGGACCCCCAGGTCGTCTCCGGACCGGCCGGGAGCACGGCCGCAGCCCCTTGTTCGCGCAGTTACGTGACCCAGGCGGGCTGTGCCTCCTCCAGCAGGCTGAAGGAGCGATTGGCCAGTGCCGTGGGGCTGCTGGCCAGTTTGTAGCCGAAGAGCTGCATGGCTGGGGCGCAGGCATCCTGCACCACCTGCGCCAGCTTGAAGGGCATGCTGAAGCGCCACTTGTCGAACTGCTCCGAGGAGTTCTTGCACGTGGAGTAGACGCCGTTGCCGTCGGGGGGAGCCTGCGTGTTTTTGCCGATCCACTCCTCTACCTGCGGGGTGAGGGGCAGCCCGGCGAAGCGGAACATCTCCCTCGCCTTCTGCAGCGGCGCCCGCGCCACGTCCTCGTAGCGCACCAGCATGTAGCGGCCCCGCAGCCAGCCCGGCCGCCGCAGCCCCAGCTCCGCCGACACACGGATGCTCTCGCAGTTGCCCCGCAGCCGCTGCACCTCCTCCTCTCGCAGGGGAGCCTCCCCTTCGGACGCCCACTTCTTCCAGGTCTCGTACTTGCCGGAGAAGGCCACCATGCGCGAGGCCAGGACGGCGCGGGGGTCCCGCACCAGCTGGATGATGCGCAGGTCCAGCCGAGGGTCCTCCACCAGCGGCTGCAGGAACTCCAGCTGCCGGATGCGCACTGTCTTCAGGGCCACGTGCTGCTTGTGCCGGCACGCCTCGGCCGCCAGCGTGATGTTGAGGGGGCCGCAGCGGCGGTTCTTGCAGTAGTACTTCTCAAAAACCTTCTTGGTGCTGGGCGTGCAGACGGGCTCCTCGCACAGCGAGTGGCTGGAGCCTCGCCGAAACAAGAAGGGTGTCAGGTGGTCCTCGGGCATCGGTGAGATGAAGTTCTCTAAGATGTAGAGGTCGCAGAGGAGGAGCTGCTTGAGGACATCTCGGTAAACCAAGGCTGAGCCCACCGCGCTGGCTCCTCCCGGTAGGAAGGTCACCGTCTTCTCGACGTGCCAGAGGGGCTCAAAGAGGTAGAAGATGCTGCCCTGCTGGTTGAAGAACTCCCCGACAAAGGAGGAGCCAGTGCGGGTTGTGGCCATCAGCAGGACGTGCCGCCGTGGCCCGGGATCCCCGTCACCTGCCAGCTGCAGGGTGATGTTGTACAGCTGGGACCTCAGCTGGGAGAAGGCGGCGTCCAGCTCCTGCAGCGAGGCCAGCGAGCCGTTCTTGGCCGGTGCTGGGCTGGTCTCTGTGCTGTTGGCCTCTGCCAGCGCCTGCGGGGACTGCTTCAGCTTGTCCGACACCCTGCGGGGAGACCCAGCCCAGCCTGGAGGACAGCAGGAGCAC
This sequence comes from Anthoscopus minutus, assembly GCA_013399455.1. Taxonomy (NCBI): domain Eukaryota; kingdom Metazoa; phylum Chordata; class Aves; order Passeriformes; family Paridae; genus Anthoscopus; species Anthoscopus minutus. The sequence continues at coordinate 835,727 of VWYI01010744.1, forward strand.
CCTGCATCCCGCCGGGGGACTTGGGGGGTTCCTGCTGCATAGGAGCTCGGGACTGAGGGAGAGGGGCTGAAAAGCATGGGGTGGCTCAGGTCCCCACTGCCTACCTGGAGATGAAGTTGTTTTCCTTCTCGATGATGACGAGGCTGATGACGAAGACCAGCAGGACAGCGTACTTGCTCCTCATTTTCAAGCAGTGCAGCAGCTCCCGCACATCCTGGGGTAAAGCGCGTCGGATCTCCATAGGGAGCACACGCAGGTCCCTCCTGCACGCTGGCAAGGTGTCTTGGGCTAGGGCCTTGCCAGCCCTGCCTGTGGGGAGAAGAAGGCTCAGCATGGTGAAGGTTCCCTGCTGGCAGGGTCAGTGGCTGACAAAGGCTTGACAAGAGCAGTAAAAAAGAGGGGGCTCCTCCCTCCTGTTCTGTCCCACCCCGAGGAGCAGCTGCCCAAACGCCCCATCGGCTGCTCCTCCTCCTTCCCAAAATATATCTGCCCTACAGGGCCCCTTCCCACGCTTCCACCAGCCACCCCTGCCCACCCTGAAACTCAGTCTCTGCCACCTGACAACTGCCAGCTTCCCACTGGCAAAAACCCGCTGCTGCCAGCGAGGGAGCTCCCGGATCATCCGTATCTTTGGTGCATTGTGGCTCCCAACCCCTGGAAAGGGGAGGGTTGGAGGCTTCGCTGTAGGGGCTGAGAAGTTTCAGCCTTCCCCCAGCATAGCAAGAGCAGCTGCTGAGCCTCGAAAATGAAACCCAGAGAGTTTACAGGAATGACGGCAGGCCGGAAAACACTGCTGCTGCCAGTCCCCCTCAGGGAGTAGAATGCTCCAGGGGAGGTTTTTGCCAAAAAAGAAAAAAATTACCCAAATGATGGTGCAGCTGCTTGGTGTGGGATGCAAAACCAGGAGACTTGGCATCCCTGCCCAGCAGAAAAGACCCACCCCCCAGTCTTTCCTTCACCGCCTGAATCCGGGTATTGCTGGAAACAGCTCTGAGTTGCACCAAACCCACACCCCAGATGGAGATTTTGGGGGCCACAGCTGCTGTTTCAGGCTCTGGGGCAGGTCCCCAGTGTGCAGATTTACACCCCTAGGCCTTGCTGGCACCTGCCACCTGCCCAGCCAGCCGTGTGGGTGACGCCGTGCGCTTGTCCCGCTTTCTTGGCCAGACTTTCGGTGACTCAGGGAAAGTCTATTTAGCCCTGGCTTGGTTCCACCAGCACAACCCCGACAGCCCATCCCACCCCTGCTTTTGGGGTGAAAGAGGAGAGCCAGCTCTCTCCATGCTTTGGGGGGCCCCAGAGTTTGCTGGAGGGGACATGCCGTGGCCAAGCCTTGCTATCTGCAGCCGCCAGTGAAGCATGGAGTGGGGAAGCCCTGCCAGGCATTGCGTCACGTCCCAACCTCTTCTGCGTCGTGCTCAGCCAAAAGTTTGTAAAAAATTAGTGTTGCTCACTGAATTCCCCTCTGGCTGGGAAGGAGGGAGCATGGGCAGGAGGTATGGATGTGCCCCGTGGCCGGGGCAGCACCCCAGCCTGCCAGGTTCCCAGTCCTCTCTATGTGAGGACCAGGAATTTCCCAGCTTGAGCAAACCACTCAGCTCCCGAGGCTTGGCTTCCAGCCATCTCCTTTCCAGTAAAACCTTCTAAAAGGAGACGTCCACACCCACGCACCCAGGAAACTCGGGATTTAGTGGGATGCAGGGGTTCTGGAGAGCCCTGGCAGCCCCAGAGCCCTCCCACAGTGGTCCCCCAGCTCTCCCCTTTCAGCAAGCCCACTGAGATCCCCGGCACACGTGTGTGCCTGTATGTGTTTGTGTTTAACAGCCCTGTTAGTGTAGTTTGTCATCGCGCCGCTCCTCGGGAACAGGCCAGCAGCCGGGGCAGGTGCCTTTCGCCAGCCACCCCCCATATCCCCCCTCCTCGGTCGTGCCCCCTCGATGACAGGACTTGTCGGAGTATTTGAGCAACGGAGAGAGAGAAAAAAACTCAAATACACAAAACGCCTCCGTGTGCGGCCGCGTCTCTCAGCGCCCGGCGGAGTGACGGCATCCCAAGGGGCGGTGATCTGCATCCCTGCCGTCGCCCGAGGCTGGGGACAGTCTCCTTGCTGCCCGCAGCACGCACGGCACAGGGGATGGCATCAACCGCTTCCTCAGACGAATCCCTGGGCAAAGCCAGCCCGGGGTTTTCCCCCCTCTAATGCCCCCAGTTGCCTGACCACAAATGAGCCACAGACCAGGAATTATTCACAGGGATGACACAAAGAACCGTGTCCGGCAGTGCTGGCAAAACCCTCATTCACAGGCCCGGGGCAGACATAATTCATTAAATAAACAGCCGGCTGCAAACGTCCTGCCTGGGACCCGCGGCGCGGCAGCCACAGGCGCGGGGGCCCCGCCAGGGCTGAGCCGTGGGGCTGGGGACACGCGGGTGACCTGGTGAGGCTGCCTGGGGCTGCTTGGCATCCTAAAGCTCTTCCTCACTGGGGCCCGTGAGGCACAGCCCGGCTGGGGCACAGCACAAGCCACAAGCACCCCTTTGTGAGTGGGAACAGAGGGGCTCTGTGTGCCCAGCACGTTCCCTTCCAGGGCTCTGCTGGGATGGGATGCATGAGGAGAATCATTGGGACACTGCTGCTGCCCCAGGGTGTCCTGCCAGCGCCTGCTCCTGGAGAATGCACCTGTGTGAGCAGACAGATGGATGGACATCAGCCCTAGAGACAGCAGGCAGTGTCCTCTTGCTCTCAATGTCCCAAAGCAAAGCAGAATAATTTCTGGGAGTGCTAAACTGAAATGCCCCAGATGGCAGCACCCCCAGCTCAGATGCTGCTCCCTGCCTTTTCCTATCCCTCAGGCTGGAAGCACTTTTCAATTTAGTAGGGACAGCTGCAATTCCCCTTGAGGAGATGACAACAGGATTTATGGATTTCCCAGATGAGTTAAAGCCAGAAAAGGAGGGGTTTTTTGGGTAGTGTTGGGGATTTTGTTCCCACACAAATCTGCCCAGACCAGCAAGTTAACTCAGTCTTGCCACAGGAAGAAGGAAGGACTTGAACAGTAATGGAGACACCAAAACATTCCAGTCTGCTGGAGCAAGCTGGTTCATGGGATGGATGTTCCCCTCAGAGGAGAGCGTCTGTGGGAGGAGGAAGGTAAGGGATGCTCCTGTCACCCTTCTGCAGGGCGTTCCATAGGACTGCCTGACTGGAAGAGCAGAGCAGCGGTTGTCAGCTTGGTTTTGGGAAAGGGAAGGTCTTACACAAAGCCTTGGGGCTCTCATTCCCCAACTCTGGCTGTCCTGAATCTCCACCAGGTGAGATCAAGGAAAGAAAGATGCCTGTGGCTGCCAGGGGCAGCCAGCTGGAGGTGAGACTGGATGAAGTCACATTTTCCTCTGGTGACTCAACCAGCAACAACCGAGCTCTGGACACAGAGAGGCAATGAAGCATCCACGTGCAAGAGTTCCCTCCCTGTGTGAGATCCTTCTGTCCATCCAGCTCCCATCCAGTCCTCCCATGCATCCCTCCATGGAAGCCCACAGTGACCTGTGGCCGAGCTCGCTGCCCCTGGCGCTGCTGCTGCTCTGAGTAATTCCCTCCACGATCCTTTGCTTCATCAGGCTTCCAGCAGACACTCGGACCAGCAAAACACAGGGGCAGAACAACAAAGAGATAAGGAGCACGGGCTTATCTGCTCTCCATGCTGCTCTTTGTCTGCAACCTGGGAAAAAAAAACCCCTCTGTATTTACTCTTTCAACTATTTCCGCTCCCAACTTCCTCCCGAGGCTGGCCTTGGGAAACGTGCCACCAGAGCTTCCCACTTTGCTTTCATCTCCCAGCAATTTTCATCCTGGTCCTGGCTCTCCTCCAAGGCATGGCACAAGCACAGCACTGCTTCCGTTTGCCCTGCAGCGCAGCTAAGGAGCCTGTCCAGGCAGGTAGTTTTTGGTTAAAAACATGTCTAGTCAAGCTAAAAAAAAAAAAAAAAGAGGAGGAAAAAAGTCACCTCCTACAATGTTTATAAAGTTGCTGAGAATAGTCACAAGCCTCCTCAAACTGAAGCCTGGAAAGTGCCCATTGGAGGAGTAAGTTGGGAATGGAAAGTCCTTCTGACTCAGAGGTTACACTTGGGAGCAGCAGTGGGAGCGGGTGTTGGTACAAACAGGCACCACTGAAACAAGTTTTGATTTCATGGAACGAGCTCTCAAATTCCAGTGCATGAGGTTGTCTTCTGTCCACTCTTTACTGTCCCATTTGCTCTCTGTGATGACCCAGATGAGCTGTCCTTGTTCCTCGTGTCCCAAAACCCACTGCACAGGAGAGGTGTAGAGGCTGGGGATGACACGGTAATGCTGGTGACTGGACCAGCACAGGTTTCAAGGCCAGGACAGACTGGTCTTTTCTCTCCCTCACCTTGGTGGTGTCCAGAGAGAGATGTTTTTCCCTGACCCAGCAGAGAGGAGAGCTTCTGCCCCTGGTGAGCCTAATGAGACCTCAGGGACATCAGTGCTGGGCATGGGGGTAAAACACGTGCATCTGCCAGGCAGAGACCAGCCTCTGGAGTTGGCTAAAACACTTTCAGCCTTGAAACCAACCCACTGGAAACCACAGACACGGCTGGAGTGGGGTTTGCAGCACCACCTGCAGCAAAGGTGAGTGACCGAACGTGCCGAACTGCTGGGCAGCCAGGGGGGCTACAGAGCAGCCCACCAAGCCGGGTGAGAGGACAGCCGGTCCTGTTTTCCCGGCGCCGGTGGCACAATGTCGGCTGCTGTGCGTGCCGGCGGCCCCCGGCCACGCCGGGAACCGCAAATGCCCGTCCCTGCTTCAATGAGCCCTTTCTTTGGGGCGCAGAGCTCACGGTCCCTCCCACCGCCCCACACTCCTTCCCCTCGCTGCTCCTGTGGAAGCCTGGAAGCTCCTTCGCCAAACCCAGCCCAAAAGCAGGGATACCGCGCTCTCTGTGCCCGCCTCTGCTCCCCTTTCAGCCCGAGACAGGCGTCTGTAGAGCTTCAGGGACGCAGAAGGGACTGGTGGCAAGAGATGTTGACCGTGGGGACAGTGGCCTGTGCTTGAGCCAACACAGGGAGACTGGGGGTGTGAAATCGAGCTGTATGCTGAAGCAACATGGCAGATGTGGGGAAACTGCAGAGTTAAACCCCTGTCCTGGTGTAGTTGTAAATCGCTGACTGTGGAAAGAGAGAAGCTTTCCTCCAGGTACCAAAGCCAGGCTCGGTGCAAAGGCAGTGGAGTGTGGGCAGCTCTCCCCAGTGTGGCCGGGAGCAGCTGCTGAAATCCGGGCAGGCGCTGAGGGGGGGCTCTGCTGGGATGGCCTTTTCCCCCCCAAGGTACCCCAAGCCATCCAGGTCCCATCTGGGGCCGTGAGGGTGTCGGAGTCTCAGCTCCGGCAGAAATGTCGCTGGCTCCCGGGAGCCGGCCGAGGGCCAGCGTGCCCCAGTGGCCTCGGGACAGGAGGGGAAAGGGTGCGAACAACTTTCCAGTGATCCCTGGTAGGGCTGACAGGACGGATGATGCAACTCCGGGATGGTTGCGAGAAATTCTTCTTTTCCAAAGTCTCCTTCTGTCGCCCCAGCCGCGCTCCGCTCCGGACGGAGGCTCGGCGCTGCCGCCGCAGAGCTCAATTCTATTCCATTGATTTTTTTTTTTTTTCCTCCCGAAAGAAAGGCACGGGGAGAGCTGCTGAGCAGTCATGTGCTGGGAGGACTTTCGGCGGCAGGGCGCTGGGATCCGGCTGTCCGCCGAGGGGAGGGAGGCAGGGGAGGAAGGGAGGCACCGCCGGCGCTGCCCCGCTGCGGGAGCAGGCGGCGGGGGGCCCCGCACCGAGACAAAGGAGCGGCCGAGGCCGGAGGGCGCACAAAGGAGCCGGCAGAGCCCGGGGCCGCCCCGCGGGGCTATGCGACCACCGAGCCCCGAGCTCCCCGCCGGCCCCGCTCCCCCTGCTCGGGGTGTGGGGAGCTTGGGGCCGCCGCCCCTCCTCGCACGCCCAACTTCCCGCAACTCCCCGCCGCGCCGGGAAAGAGCCGATCCCTGCCGCCATCCTCCCCTCGCCCCGGGGCTCCCGCTGCCCATCGCGCCGGCTCCGGCCCCGTCGGTCCCGACCCCCGCTGCACCTACCCGGCAGCGGCCGCTCCGCGGGGCGAGCTCGCCCGGTCCTGCCGTGCGGGAGGAGAGAGAGCAGCGGGTCCCCTGCTTTTCTTCACGGTGCTGTCATCCTCCCTCCCTCCTTCCCTGATTCCCTCCCTCCCCTTTTCCCTCCCTCCCTCCCTCCTTCCTTCCTTCCTTCCTCCCTGCCGGGGCAGCGGCGGGGGGAGCGGTCCCGGCTCCTGGACGCGGGTCCCGGGGCGGGGCCGGGCAGGGTCCCCGGGCCTGCCCCCCGCTGCCCCCATCCCGACACGCCACACCGGGAAACCGGGAGCTGCCGGCCCCAGCCTCAGGATCGCTGGAAGGGGCCGCCTGGGCGCTGAGGTGGGGAAAGGGGGGAAATGGGTTCCGGCAGCCCACAGACACCCCACGAAATTGTCCCATCTGGGCCAAGGTGAGTGCCCTTCCGGGCACCACAGGGTGATTTGGGCTGTAGACTTCCTGCCCAAAGCAGGGTCACACTGGGGTGGTCAGGGCTTTATCCTGCAAACTTCCAAGGATGGAGCTAGTACAACCTCTCCTTGCTCACTGTTACACCTGAGAAATTTTCTTCTTCACTCCAAACTTCTCCTGCCCCGGCTCTCACCATTCCATTATGAAAGGAACCTGACTCCATCTCTGTGACCACCTTGAGGCAAGGTTCCTCTTTGTTATTCTCAGCTAAAACTGACTTCAAGGTCAGCACCTTTCTCCCCAGCTTCCACTTTGTCCCCATACAGGAGCTGTGAGGAGATTGGTCTCACCGTGGTGGGCTGTGCTGGTGAAGTCACAACTCCACTCCAAGAGGGCAGAGTGAGAGCATCCTACTGGGAGCAGCCCAGGAGCACTGAGGAACACTGGCTGTCACTGTCCCTGCAGGGCAGGCTTAGGGTCTGGAGCATTAAATCCTACAGAAATTACTATTATGGCTGAAGCACAGAAATTCACCCAGCTTCCTCAGAGCTCTGTAATGTTAGCTGAAAGACATCTGGCTCTGCAAGCAGAGAAAGATCCAAAAAACTATTCCCCATAAAAACTTTCAGCCTTCTTTCACATTCCTGGCATAGTTTTTCTGCTAGACAGCAAAATGCAAGTTTTCTTGGCATTTAAGTGTGATGACCGACATCGTTCATCGCTCCTCAGTGGCTTCCTGTGAGCCAAGGTGATGGGTTTGCATGGAGAGTGCCAGCAGCTGGTAGCACAGCTGGTGTGCAAACAGCAAGGCAGGAAAGCCTGGGTGTGATGTTCATGGCCTTCCTTCCTTCCTTCCTTCCTTCCTTCCTTCCTTCCTTCCTTCCTTCCTTCCCCACAGCCAGTGGCTCTGCAATCCAGCTGCCCATAGGCAGGATAGCTCTGATAACTCCAGGGTTTTGGCTTCTGCAGCGTTGCTGATGGAGCTGGGGTGAAGGGCAGTGTCTCAGGAGCTCTGCCTAAATGAGGCAAACCCAGGGCTAGCAGGATCAGGCTTGTGTAGGCTGTCAGGTTGAACATGTCATAAAAGAGCAGGTGAGTCTGGCTGGCCACACACCACAGGAGTTTTGTGGGGTTTTTGAGACATGGCAAAAGATTTTTAAGCTCCTCGCTTGTTATTTCAACTGGAACAGGGCATTCTGCCTCGGATCTTTTGGGCAAAAGTCTTGGCAATAATACAACCCCGATATATAAATAATTTTGAGATGAAGGCAGAGAGAGGCTGAACGCCTGTACTGGTGGGGTGTCACTGCCTTTGTAGGATGCTTTTCTGGCGGTCCTGGGGTGTGGCAGGAGCAGAGGAGGGGCCTTCCCCCGCAGCGGGGCACAGCCTGAGCCCGGGGCGTGCTCCCTGCCTGCTCTGCACGCACACGTGGGGCTCGGGACGGAGATCACCTTCCCTCTTCATCAATAATAAAGCTGGCACGGGGAGAAAACAAAGTGTCCTCTCCACCCCTCACACTGCCGAGAGAGGCGGCGGGAGAGGCAGGGAGTTGTGTTTCCTCCGCCCTCCACTACCTGCGGGATCACATTCCCTTCGTCGCCCATTCCTCTTCCCCGGGGATAACGCAGACGCTTCCCCTCGCTCCCTGCGTTGCACATGGGCGTGCACACGCGTGCGGGAGGAGGCAGAGGAGCAGCCCCCAGAACGACATCAGGAGCAAGGAAAGGGCGACCTGTCTCTATAGCAACCAGGATGCTCTGGGTTTTCGGAGAATAAAGGCATCTGCTGCTGCTTTCACACCCTCGGTTCAGGTTGATGATGTGGCAGTGACCAGGTCAGGCTTCAATTTTAAAAAGCCTCCACTGGTTTGTCCTCTGTTAGCACCAGGGCAGCATCTGCCTAGGACATTGGCATGATAAAAAGCATTGTCCCATCTCGCAGGACCTGCTTCAACTAATTTGCTATAAAATAGAGGTAATCGGTTGGTTTTTTTAGGTGGTAAAATCCACTTAAACTGTAGGAGACAGAATGGGGGCAGAGGTGGAAATTTGAGTTAGGCTGTAGGGAAGAGAATGATTTGAGATAAAAACGAGGTTATCGACAGGTAGGAAAAAATCTGCCTAGAAAACTTCAGGTGATTTGTAAGGCACAGCAAATATTTTAAGGGTAAGATCTGAGATGATCCGTAGGGGATAGAATGACACTTTTTGCAATAATCTAGAGGTAATCAGCAGGGGTTTTTTTTTAGCAGGAAAATGTAGACAACCAGTCAGGGAGAGAATGAACATTTTGGGGATAAGATAGAGGTAGTCAGAGGGTTCTTTTGATTGCAAAATTTGTGCTAATCTGTAGAGAATAAAATGAATTTTCGAGGGCTAAATATGAGGTAATCTCTAGGGGACTAAGTCTTCATCACAGGTTATTGCACAATATCATCTTTTCCATTTCAGAAACATCTAACTCAATGAGCAGCAGGACTGATCCATGGCCCAAACCACTTCCACTTTTTTTAAACACCAGTGGCTTCATCTGCTAGGAGCAGAAAGTGGGAAACCATGCAAAGTAAATGTAGGGAGATATCAGGGAGTTGCAGACTGGTTTGGGTTGGAAAAAACCTAAAAGATCACCTAGTTCCAACCACTTTTTGCACTTTTCTTTGGCCTAATAAAGCATTGCTATTTCTGCACCTTTTTGAGTCTCCAAAGCTTGTTTAAAACAAAATGCCTCATGTGGATGCTGAGTGTGAGAACAGAAAACTCCAAAGGATCCAATTTATCAGCAGAAGATTTTACAATGCCTCCTCTTTTCCGTTTCCCAAAGGAAATTCCCTGTGGATCATAAACAATACCTAACAATTTCCCCTACCCTCTGAGGAGGGAGCAGGTTGATCCCAGTGCCGGGGTGTGGAGCAGGGAGCAGGGTGTGTGGGGCACAGCCATCTCAGGGGCTCCACTTTCCCACACCCTGTGCCAGGCCTTCCCAAGGAAAGCACTTTCCATGCTTTAGTGAGAGCTCTAAAGGCTCCCTGGCTACGGGCTGGTATCAGGAACGTGAGAGTGTGAAAATCCTCGTTATCTTCCAAGGGATGAATGCCATTTTTAATCACTGATCCAGCTGTCCTTGGACTTTTCCTCCTGAACCTTCCCGCATAAACCTCACAACGGAGCTTCCATCCTCTGTGACAAGGCTTCCCTGCTTTTCCTGTGGAATGCAGAGCTAAGAATTGAAACTTTTCTCCGTGTTTTGTTTGGTTTTACTTTTGTTTGTTTGGGTTTTTTTGTTCTGAAGCTTCTATGAATAATTAAACACTTCTATTCCCTCCTAATGGGAAGCGTCTCTCCTTGTACACATCAAGGGAGTGTTCCACCCTCCCTGCCGCTGATGGGTCCTATGTCAAAGAAGGCTGTAAAAAAGCCAAGCTTGGAAACTCCGTTTCTTTACCCCATTTTCGAGCCCAGGGTGGCAGCCGTTCCTCTCACCGCGCTCCTGCTGCCACCTGCCGACCGCCCGCCGCCCCTCGCCTCTGCGAACTGGTCCCAGTTTCGCAGCTGCAGCCCTTACTGGAGCGGCTGCTACCTTGCGTTCCGAGGGTTTCTCTCCCAGGGAGCCGAGCTCCCCGCTGCTTCCTGGCCTGGCAGGCTGGAGGGGGAAAAGGAGCGCTGCCAGCCCCCACACCTGCTTTTTCCGTTCCTTCTTCCCCATCTCTTCTATGCATTAACCCAAAAAAGCTCCTGCCTGTTCCCTGCCTAACCCTTGGCAGTGCCTGTTCCTGTCTGAGACTCTGCTGGGCTGCCCAGGGGTGTCCCGGACCCGACGCCACGATGCACAGCCCAGGTGCATCAGCTGTCGAGGGGAGGGTGTTGCCATCAAAGAAGAAAAAGCAAATAGCCTGCAAAGAGCAGCAAGCCCCAACAGTGGCCCTGGTGAAAGCCTCCAGGGGCTGGGGGACACGGCAGCCAGCAAACAGGGCTGTGCCTAAGCCAGCAGGATTTGCTGTCTGCTCAGCATCCAGGGAAGGAGTTCTGCTCTCCATGGAGAACTGATACTTAGCCAGTTGTTATCCAGTACCTGTGGATACGGCTGATTCCTCATGTTTGCTTTCCTGGCTGTCTGGCTTGTGCAGCCCCAGCACAGCCCATTATTTGAGCTCTCCAGAGAGACTTTCAGTGGATCTTTCCCCCATTTTCACAGCAGGTGTAATTAAAACAAGTCTTCGTAATGAGGGTGGGAGCTGAGTGGGAATCGCTGACAGCTAAAGTTCTTTTGACTGAGCTCCACTCACCCTTCCCTCGCTGCCTCCTTCCCCCACAAACATGTGCAGAAACTTCAAATGACCCTGCACCTTATTTTCTGTTCCTTTTTCAATTCTGCTTCTCTAAAACTGACGAGGGCAAAATAAAGAAGTCAGTTTATTTTTAATCATCGCAAAAGCTTTCCAAACCTGCAACGCAAAAGATTCACTTTTGACATGATGAGAGCAGATGAGCCAGGGGGATTTCTCTTGAGAAGAGAGGCTGGCAAACCTTAAAGTAGTAGCGCTGGTAGAAAATGCCTCTGATGTGCCCCATCCAAGCAAGGCCTGTCTGCTGCTCCCCCAGGTGAGCAGGAAGCCTCGTGCTTTCTGGTTCGGCTTTTGAAGCTTCTGTCACGGAGGAAAAAAGGCAAGTGAGAAGAGAGGGGGATCAGATGCAGGCTGCAGGTGCATTTGTACCACTGTCATTGGCTCTGCAGTGGAAAAAAACGCCATCATGTGGCTATCAGCATCTCAGTAAGGTCAGCAGCACCCTCAGCTGGGTAAAATCCATGTCTCCCTGCTCTCTACAAACATGAAAACTCCCCATCTGACCAACCCACTTTCCCAACATACCATTCAAGGAAAGGAATTCTATTTAGGATCAACCAAGTAGAGCTCCTTTTCTTTCTGACCAGCCTGTTTGTGAAGAGGAAACCCCAGCAAAAAGGACCTGAGTGTTCTAAAGGGCAGCAATTACCCACTCTGGGCCTCAGTGAGAGAGGAAATGTCTGCAAAATTGTGACTTGTCGCATTCTCTCACCTCCAAATAAAAGGAAGTAAGAGCTACTTTGTAGTGGAAAGTTCTGAGCACCCAGAAAACCCAAGGAGTGACTCAGGTGCTGAGCTATTCAGCTGGGGTGCCTCACTGGGTTTTACTTGGGAAGCAGCACAGAGGGCCACAGGCACAGACCAAAGTGTGGTCTCTGCTGCAGGCTGTCCTCTTCTGCTCCTCACCCAGAACATCACGAGTCTTAAGAGTAAATTCTGGCAACAGCGACTTATTAATATCTAAGCCAAATCCTTGGTGTCAAGGTGTTTATGAAATGGTGTGGTTTTATCAAGGTGTTCTCAAATGTTGACAAAACCTCCCAGAAACCTTAGGCTGGAGAGGTTCCTCATGCTGAACGCTTTCCTCAGTGAGGTTTATTGGTGCAGCTTATTTCCTTGCCCTCATGTGCTGTTTGTATCCCCTCTTTTTGTTGCCCTGCAATTCCATGGGGCACTTAAATCCACCTAATGCAGGGGAAGGACCATCCTGTGCTCCTTCTGTCTCTGACACACATTCTCTCTCCCTCCCTTTGTGAGACCTGCAGTAAAGTGAGCCTGTGATCTTATCCTTTATTGCCTTTCCTTTGCAGGGGGAGTTTAGAGTTGGATCCCCTTGATGTGGCTGGATCAGGAGCTGGTCAGATCTACTCAGGGTCAGTCTGTCTCTGGGTAGGGAAGCAGCAGGAGTGCGTGGCCGGGGTGTGATGCAGGAAAACCCCTTCCAGCACCAGTTCAGGCATGTTCCACTGTGAACACCACTTAGTCCTTGGGTGGCTTCTGACAATCCCCTAAAGTCATGCCATAGCCTTGTGGGCCTTGTTTACGAGGGAAGATAACATCTCTCCCTGGAGACCTTTCTGGCTTGGTGATAACCAAATCCTCACTGCTTTACACACAATGAGGACACCAGGACCTTTGGAGCCTTGCTGATTAACAGAGAAGGGCTTTTCCAAAAAAGAATCTGAAACAAAAGAGCACCTGAGCAGATAAAGGGCAGAGAAGCAGTATCTGCCCAGAAGCTTGGGGAGTTCACTGGGATGTCCATAGGGTCAGCCAAGCCCTGAAGCTGGATCTCTGGAAGATCCACCTCTAGGAAATGGCACTGCTGCCTCCTGGCAGCCTGGAAGGATGGAACTTGCTTCTCCACCCCGGCTGCCCTAGGGGTGGTGGGTCTCATTTGAAAGGCGTGTTGTGGAATGAGAGACGGTGCATGGCACAGGGAAGGACCCTCCTGCTATCCCCCCCTTGGGTCTGAGGGAGAGAGCAGGGTGACGTCCACCACATCCCCTGCTTTGTGTGGACACCTGCAGCAGGAAGCACTGCTGCCAGCAGGGAGGCTGTCACTGGAACAGCTCTTCAGAGCAAGCTGGGGAAACCCAGATGCTTTTACTAGAAATCACTACAAAATTCCACCTATCTTCTGATTGCCCCAGGCAGCGACAGGAAAACCAAATAAGAGAAAAACCTGTTTGCTTTCTAAGCTTCCCTGTGAAACGGGAGCAGCTCAAACCTGATAATCCTCATTTTTACGGAAAAAAACAGTTTCCAAATCTCTTGGGGATAATTAAGTCTCATTTGCAGATCTGCTAGCAAGGACAGAACCTGGCTCTGAACCTTGTCCCACTAACGGGGCACAGAGAGAGGCCAGCTGCAGCTGAGCTTGAGAATTCCAACCTGGTTGCAGCTGTTGGATAAGTTTTAAAAGGCAGTTGCAGTGGCTCAGTGAGGAGAAATGGAGATGGTTATTTCACAGTAGGTGCCTGAGGTAGCACTTCCACAAGTGCTGGGTGTGACCCAGTGTGTTAAGCCAGGAATACTATTTGCTGCTCTTGACAGAGTGGGCTTTTTGCCTTTTTTTTTCTTTTTTAATTCCTCTCTCTTCCATGGGTTTAGCTGTGCTTTTGTTTGGCAGCTGACTGGGTGGCAGTGCCCAAGGTTGAATGCTAACTCCTACACCTCTCTGCCCTTCCCTGGAGAAGGATAAGAAGGGTTTTGTTTCTCCTTTGACGTTCACCATGGCAAACAAAGCTCAGCAGAATGGTGAGTTTTGCTCCAGCTATTTCCTGGCAGTAGCTAAGCTTGTGTGGGTACATGGTGCTGACTTTCTTAGGGCCAGGATTAACAAACCCAGGGTGAAAATAAGACTTTATTGATTTCTTTTTTTTTTTTTCTCCTGTGAAGAACAAGTGTAAAGACACACATGAGGTGATAATAATGGAAATTGTGACTACCATGGAAAACCAGGCTGCAGGCTGCCACTGTGATTGCTATGGAAAACCAGGCTGCCAATACTTCATTAGTCAGCACTGCCCATGGAATTCATAAAGCATCTCTCTTGCCTGTGTTTGCTGTTTTGAGGAGATGCTCCAATGTTTCCCCAGCTGCTGCTGGGTGAACAGTGGGAAGGACACAGGAAAGGAGGCTGCTCCAGGGAATCCTCTTGTGAAATCCAAAGGTATTGAATCGTAGCTGTTTGCCCTCCTCATGCCACACTCCTAGTGATTTTTTCCCCTGGAGTGAAACATGCTTTTGCTTTATAAAACATTAGGAGGTTTGCTGTGGGATGCCTGTCAGGCTTGGAGCAAGCAAGGGATGAACACCACACTGGGCAACTTGCTCCAAACTGCTGAAAGCCCAGACGTAGCTGGGACAGGGGAAGAAAGAGATTGAGTCTCTGGCTGTATTTTTACCCTTTTGTAGAAGAGGGCAGAGAGCAGCTATTTAGATGCCCACGACTCTGGGTGTGGGCTGTATCCAGTGTGATGATGAAGAAAGACCTTGTGGTGGGAACCACAGTAGCTACACTTGTCACTTCCCCCTGTGGCCTTGTGACTTTGATTAATCCCAACCCGTGCCACTTTTGGCCACAGTGATTTGCTGCTGCTGCTGCTGCAAACTTTGCTGAAATCCACAGCCTGGCCTGAAAGTCCTGGGCTGTGAGTGTGCAGCTGAGATCACATGTGAGGAGATGCTGCCTGATGCTTTTTGTGACCTAAAAAAAAAGAACTGTAGGACCTTGCAATAGCACAGAATGCAGTGAGCAGGAAAGCAGCAATCTCTGTCTGACTTTTCAGGCTTTTTGCTAAGATATTAAATGCCATGATCTTCTTTTTCTATTCCTTTTCTTTCCTACATATCAGCTCTCAGCTCATCTAAAGTTTTGAGGATGGCTTATTTGGGCTTTTATTTCTAGTCCAAATTCTTCTGTTTTTTACCATCTTCCCCAAATAATAGGTTCTATTTAGTGCCTTCCTTTTTGCTTTGGATAATGAAGGAAGAGAAAGCAAGTATTTCAACAGAGAAAGGAAACTGTGTGAAGAAAGTCAGGGTGGTGGGTGTGTTTCCTCAGCCTGGTTCCTTACAGCAGTCTTTGTAGCTCTTCTCTGCCAACACTTATTTTTCCTGCAAAATCTGTAATTCTTCGTGCTTTTCCTTAAAGCTGTAGCTCCTGGAGTCCCATGATTATCTAATCACGTCTGAGTGAGCCAAAATGAGGCACAGCAGATGGAAAACACTGGATGGCAATAACCTCCACTGCTGAAAAAGCCCTAAGTGCTTCTAAGTGTAAAAAAAAAAAAAGAGCTTCTAAGTGTAATCCTCAAAACCTGTGAAGCAGAGATCAAATGAAAGGAACTCAATTTTGTATATATTTTTTGGTTTATATCTTTGTATTGAAATGTATTTTTAAATCTATTATATGTTTTCATTTGTTTTCTTCCTGGACAGCCTAGATGTATAGTTCTAAATTTTCTGGGTGCTTGGGTAAAATAGGATTTAGAGAAACATATTACTTTACATTTATAAAAAGAAACCCTGCTTCAGAGGTTGTGGCAGACATTTATCTGGCTGCAGTCTTACTACTTATGACTCTGACAAGATGACACAATGGGAGCAGGAACAGAATTCTGCATCTTGGTGCATATCCTTTGAAACATTGATGAGCTGGTGCTGCACCGTTGATTCCCCTGTATTTAGGAGCAATCATCTGCTTTTTGGGCAACTCTGTTGCTGTTCCAGATCTTGCTAGGGCTGGTCAAAAATCCTGGTTCATGAGGGCAAAGCTTTCATGGCTGCTGATGCTCTTAGTGTTGATCTATTTGGTTTGAAGTATCAGTTGCCTTAGGATATGGTTTGCCTTGAAATAGGAGTCTAATCCCAGTAAGTAGTACCTAAAATGCTGAGGAAACCTGGAGCCAAAACACAGCTTGTAACTAAAATGCACAACTTGTGACAGCTGACAAAGGAAACACTGAAATGAGAATTAGCTGCAGTGATTTGAGGTTTTATGTTATGCTTTGCTCGGGAAATCCAGTGTACTTGATGTGACCCCTTTTGATAATTAAGTTGTGGCTGAGCTGAATGTGGGAAGGAAGGCAGCCTGTGGCTATGCCAGTGTTAATTGAGAGCTCTGCTGTGGCATGGCTGCCAAAGGGGGACTCAACGCTTTCACCCCGTGCTGTGCCACAGGCGTTCAGACAGAGAACCGGATCCAGGCGAAAAACTGCCTGGGGAGAGGAAGGGATCACTCCTAAAGCCAGATCAGCTGCTGGGCTCGGCAGTGTGTGGTTGTATGCGCTGATGCCAGGGGCCAAGAGCCTGAAAATGTGTAGGGTCACAGAATCACGGCATGGTTTGGGTTGGAACAGACCTTGAAGGAACCTCAGCCACGGGGAGAGTCACTTTCCACTATCTCAGGTTGCTTCAAACCCTGTTTAACCTGGCCTTGGACACTTCCAGGGATGGGGCAGCCACAACTTCTCTGGGCAACCTGTGCCAGGGCCTTCCCACCTTCACAGGGAAGAATTTCTTCCTCATATCTCACCAAAGCCTACTCTTTCCATTTGAAGCTGCTGTAGTTTCGCTCTTGCAGCCCAGCTGGCTCATCATGTGCTGCTCTCTGCACCCTGGGCTGATTCAGGCCCCTGATCCAGTCAAGAACCTGGTGTCAGGGTTGTAGGTTTTGGTTGTTTCTTTTTTGTGTGTGTGGCAGGAGGAGTAGGACAGGTCCCACGTGGCCTGGCTGCTGCTGGTGCTGCCAAGCTGTAGCTCAGCTCTCGCATGCAGTCCCTGAATCACTGCCATCCCATCTGGAACATGCTCTGCTGCTTTCTGCTCTGGGAAGAATCTCAGAGCAGGAGCTATTTCTCTGCAGCCTGGTAGTGGTGAGGAAGGGTATGCATGTGTGGGTGTCTGTCTCCTCTCCAGCG
This sequence comes from Anthoscopus minutus, assembly GCA_013399455.1. Classification (NCBI taxonomy): domain Eukaryota; kingdom Metazoa; phylum Chordata; class Aves; order Passeriformes; family Paridae; genus Anthoscopus; species Anthoscopus minutus. The sequence goes on from VWYI01010744.1 coordinate 852,551, forward strand.
GGACCCACAAGCCCAGACCATTTTGTGAATCACAGGGAGGCTGCTCTTGGGCTGGAATGAACTTCAAACATGTTCAAGGCGCTGCACGAGGCTCTCAGGCTGTAATTTGTGGCTGGCTTTGCTTCTTCTCTTCCTCCTGCTGCTGCAGTCTGAGTGGAAATGCAAAAGAGTCTGAAAGCCAGGCTGCTGCAGAAAATGCCTCTATTTATTTCACTTGTTTTGGTTTTGTTTTTTCTTTTGCAAAGAGAACATTTCTCCTGCAGAGCTGGCTGTGACTGCAAAACCAGAGCCTGCAGGGGCATCTGGCTGGCCTCCCGGCATTGCCAAACAGATTCCTCACGTGCCTCACTTATGCAAAGCGAAGAACTGGCTGCCAGGAGGGCGAGGTGATGTGGAAGGAATTTATGTGCTGTAGGCACGACAAAAGTGAGCATCAAAAGCAGCCGGGCTCTGGTGCTGACCCAGTCCAACAGGTTGGTGGGGGAGGAAGCTGCAAATTGAGTCATGTGTTTAGCTGCAGGAAAGTCCCTCACTTTTGCAGCTTTCTGAGCTCTTCCTACACGCTTTCTCCACGCAGAGCATGTGCCTCCCAGAAAATGGGGCTAAAAACCAAGTTTAGGCTGGGGGAGGCCTCCTTCTCCCTCAGCCACAGCCAAGTGACTCAGCTGTATGTCACTGCAGATGAGCCATGATCCTTCCTGAGAACCTCATCTGGTACCTTATCTGGGAGGTTTATCTTCAGGAAAAACCCCAAACCTCAGCAGAAGCAGAAGTGGTAGGCAGACAGTGGCTGCAGTTCATGCCCTCAGTGCCAGGTCTCAGCTCACATCTGTGAGCTGGGCCTGGTCCCAACAGGCAGAGATACCCTGAGTTTCCCACTCTTCCAAACATCCACAGCAGACAGCTGGTGCTTGAACTCCTGATGCAGCTTTATTTTGTTTAATTCCATTTTTAAGTGAGGAAACTAGCAGACAGTATGGCTAGACCAGGAAAGCTAAGTCATGGAGACAATTTGCTATTGCCAAATATTATAGGCTGTGTGCTTGAGAGAGGAAAAAAAAATGTCCCAAATCAATGGGAATTGGCAAAGCTCCAGGAAAAACCTGGGCTAGCCTGAAATGTTAACAGATTCGAGGTAGAACCTCCTTCCTTCCCCCTGTCCTTCAGCTCCCAGAAGAAAAATACCCTGCCCTGCTGAAACAGCTCTCCTGTTCCAGACAGTCTTATTTAACCTCCTTTTAAATATTCTTCACAAAGCTTTTTTTTTTTTTTGGTGTGTGTTTTCCTAGGTTAGTAGCTGGTTGCAAAGTTGAGATGCCTCGTCAACACTTTATGTGCACTCATGAGATAAGGGCAGCGCACTGAGCCCTGCCTAGGCAAGGTGGCTTTAGAGCCAGAGTAAAGGTTGCTTGCTTAGTCTGGCCAAAATTGGGGGTGGCTTTTTGCCTGGGTGCACCTGGCTCCAGTCTGGGAATTACCTAAGAACCTGGCTCCTGATGGTGGTGATAGCAGAGGCTCTGGAGGCTCCAAATGAAGCTGTGCTCACTTGTGGAGGGGCCTGTGTAAACAGCATCGAGTTCTCCTGATGTGATTTGTGAAGAAAATCATGGTAACTGGGGTAACTTTTCAGCTTTGCTTTTAAAGGGTCCTTACAAAAAAAGGAGAAATGTGTGTTGTGCTGTTTGGTATAGCCTGGCAAAGTGAAACAGAACAAACAGATCTGCTTCCTCCTAACTTTTATGCTGCAAGTAAACCTTAAATGTTATCAACGAGTCTGGTCCTTGAAAAATGAACATGTAGGTGAGGACCTAACAAGGTAGAAACATGTGTGCCCTCAGATGGAGGGCATTACCTGGAAGGTCGCTGCCAAATGGGCAGGATAAGCCTGGCAGAGGCCAAGCTCTTTAGATGGGATAAGTTTGTGTTATGCTGAGGCCACAGGGGATGCCCAATTCCCCAGGCTGTGGGGAGCATTATCAAGGGCCCTTCTTGCAGCTACAGCAAGCCTCGAGTGTGGGTTTAGATAAAGAGGGGAGCTGGTCTGGCTGCTCAGCCCAGTCCTGGGGAGCCCACGAGGGATCTGCTCTGTCACTCAGCTGAGCAGGTTCAGTTTGTTGATCCAGTCAGGAAAACATTGGCTTCTTTGTTTTGTCCCTTCTTTTTTTTTTTCCCTTCTTTTTTTTTTCCTCCTTCTTTTTTTCCCCCTTCTCTTTTTTTCCTCTGGGTTAGCTTGTTTTTCCAGTGAGCCGAATCAGTGCAAGGGGCAAGGCAGGAGTAAGAGGCTGGGAAACAGCAAGTGAATTCAGGCTCTTGTTCTTAAATTATACTTTTAATTGCTGCTCATTTGGACCACAGGGATACCTGTGACAAAGGAGAGCTTGCCTGCATGGCTAGGTAAAACCATCATTCCCATTGCCTCCCAAGCAAGATCGGGAGCCCTGTGGTGGCACATATCCAACATGATGTTTGGTTCTGCTGAGACCTCACAGCACATCCCACTGCGTGAGGGAGGCCACAGGGAAGCTAGGGAGGGATTCTTCATCAGCAATTGTAGTGACAGGACAAGGGGGAATGGGTACAATTTGAAGGAGAGGTAATTTAGGTTGGTTATTAGGAGGAAGTTTCTATTACTGCAAGGGGGTTGAGGCACTGGCACAGGCTGCACAGGGAGGTTTGTGGATGCACTATGCCTGGAACTGTTCAAAGCCAGATGGGAAGACAGCCTGGCCTAGTGGGAAGCAGATTGGAAAAGGTGAATTCCAACCCCTAAACATTATGTCTCCGTGTTGGTGTGTGCCTCAATCAGATGCTGCCAGCCTGGCTGGTCTATATGGGGTGACTCCTGCCTTTGGGGACTCCCACTGCCTCACGGCAGCGCCTGTGCAGACACCGCCATTTGCAGTGGCGGGAGCGTTCCGAGGAGAAGTCCGGGGAGCCACGGGCCGGGAACCCAAACCCGCGCCCGCCATTTTCCGGCGCCCCTCACACCCCCGCCCCCCCCGTCCCGCCATTCACTGCGCGCGAGTGGGTGGGCGGGGCGGCGTGAGCGCGTGCGCGCCCCGCCCCTATATAAGGGCGGGAGCGGGCGGTGCCGGCGGCGCCGCATTGCAGACGGGCTCGGAGGGAGAAGCCATGGCGCGGCCGCTGATCCTCGGGCTCCTCAGCCTCCTTGGGCTCCTGGCTGCCGGTAAGCGCTGCCCTCCTCCTCCCGAGCCTCTTCCCCATCCAGCCTAGCCCCGGCGGGCTCGGGGAGAGGTTCTCTGGGCGCCCAGCGTGCGTGGGACGAGGTCAGCGCGGAGGGGGCGAAGGCCGATCCTAACGCTGTTTGTATTCCCCCGGCAGGACCCGCTCCCAGATCCCAAACAGAGGAAGCAGCGATGTGGGAGGGAGGGGGTTTCAAGGTGGCCTTCGGGCTGGCAGTGATGGAAAGACTGTGGTTACGGCGGGGAGAGCAGCCCAAAAATAGCACCAGGGAGTAGGGGGGAGTCCCCGTGAGGATCCTGCCATTCCCGCTGCCGGTAGGGAAATGACTTCCCCATGGAAGCGTGCTCGATGTGCACCCGCGTCCCACAGGAGTCGGCAGCTCAGACCCCGGACTGTCGGGGACAATCGGGAGGGACTTTTTCCTGCCGGCAGCGCTGTTTATCTCCGCCACTTCAGGGATAGATGGCTGCTAATCCTCTTGCAGATGGCGGGAGGTTGCTTTGCTGTTGTGTTTTGCTCCATATGGAAAATTCCAGTGATTTTGCAGCTCGCTGTCTCATTAGCTGTTGTTGCTGAGGTGAAAGCGATGGGAGGGAATGGATGGACGATCGTCTCCCTTTCCGCTGTAGGATTAGAGGTTAGGACATGCGGTGCTTGTGTTTTGTACATTGCAGAAGCTTGACAGGAGCACGGATATGATTCACAGTCTGATACACCTTTAGGCTGCGGGATGGAATAGCTAGAAAGCCCAAAATGTAAGGGCTTACACAGTGATGTGCACAGTTGGAGAATTTTCTTCTAAATTAGACTATTTTAATATTAAAGCTTAATTTCTTCTAAATTAGACTATTTTAATATTAAAGCTTGTTTGCTCACATGTTTAACCTGCAGCATTTCAAAAGTCAGTGGGGGAAAAAAGCCTGCCTATCTGTATAAAGGTCATAGGAGTAACCAGCTGGCATAATAACAGTAAATAATCCTGTGAAATTTTTCATGATTGTACGTGAGTCTTTTACTTTATTGTAGTTTTAATGGCATAAAATCATAGAATGGCCCGGGTTGGAAGGGACCTTAAAGGTCATCTAGTTCCAAGCCTCTGTCGAGGAGAGAGACACCTTCCCCTAGATATACTGATAATATTTAATATGCTGATTTGTGGGCAGTTTAATGGGTTATCTCAGACTTTTCAGGCAGGAAGCAAGAAAGGCAATATCAGCTTTGACTCTGCATGTTTATGTGCTTTCATGGTGTCCTTTGAGTCTTAATCTGCGCTGAATTAGGTGCCATCAGTTACCACTCCTCCTGGGACTGTTTCCAAATTGCTGAAATCATTGCAGTTTGTTGCACTGCGAAAGTGAAAAGGCTTCACCTTGAAGTCTCCACCAGCTTTCCCAGTGAGTGTGTTTAGGGAAATTGTAATGAGAAACCAGTTCAGCAGTGAGAGTTTGCTTGGCCTGCCTGTTAGAGGCTTGGTATGCAGCTGAGGGTAGCAGGAGACTAGTCAGGCCTGTTTTTCCTTAGGAAGTCATTCTTTTAACACAAATAAACAGCTGTCTTTTTTCACCGGAGTTCTGTTACAAATGCTCATTGCCTCACCTACTGTGCAGATTTTCCTGAAGATTTTGCTGTGACAGCCTGAAACACCGTTTTTGTCTGCCGAGCTCACTTATTAGCTGTGCAGAAATTCAGCCACCCTTGTCAGATTCTAATGGAGTCACTTGGCTGCCTTACAGGCTGTGAGGGTTTTTGGTTGACCTACTTACAGGGCTTCTGTGCATCTTCCCTTTAAGGGAGACACGAAGGAATTAAAGCAGGATGTACAGGTCCTGGCATCTCCGGACTACTGATGCACACTCTGATTATTCCTTGTCTTTAAGGCCAGGCAGGGAGGAGGAAGACTTGTTAAAGCAGGACTCAGGCTGTCTTTAACTGAATTTTGCTAAATTAAAAGTGAAGCTGGGAGTGGAAAGTGAAAACTGTTAGGATATGAGGTTTTTTTCACATCCTTCTTCCCCTAAAATAGAGGACTTGAATCCTCCTTCCTTACAAGGTTTTGAGTTAATGTGTAATTCCTCTAGCAAACATCTGGGGACAGGAAATTTGTAGCCTGAGTTAGACTGGCTTGAATTTCTTGAGGATATGGATAAAGCAGATAACTGGACTCTTCTGTAGTTTGCAGGCTTGTTATGCTATGAATGTGGTTTCTAACAAAACAAAACAAAAAAGCCAGGCTGGTGCAGCCCACTGCTGCAGATTAAATTAGGAGAAGAGTGGAAGGTGTGTCTTGTACCAGCAATGGTGTTCAGCGTGACTTTACTCCTGTGCTGGGCACTGCTGAGGCCACACCTCAAATCTTGTGTCCAGTTCTGGGCCTTCACTATGAGGACACTGAGGTACTGGAGCGTGTCCAGGGAAGGGAATAGAGCTGGGGAAGGGTCTGGAGGGTAAGTCCAGGTTGGAAATCAGGAGAAATTCCTTCTCAGGAAGGGTTGTCAGGTGCTGGAATGGATCACCCAGGGAGGCAGTGAAGTCACCGTCCCTGGAGGTGTTGAAGAAACATCTGGACCTGGCACTCAGTGCTCTGGTCTGGATGACAAGGTGGTGATTGGTCACAGGTTGGACTTGATGATCTTGGAGGCCTTTTCCACTAAATGGTGCTGTGATGGTATAGAAATAAAATCCGTGATTTCTTGGAGGAGTAACTGGCTGTGGGGTGGTATCAGGTTGTCACATAACCGGTGCTTTGATAGCACAGCAGTCATGTGCCCTGAGTAAACCTGCCCTTGCACAATCCCCTCCTTGTTTACACCAGGCAGGTATAAATAGAAAGGGCTGCTGCTGGTTGTGTCTGGAGGAGCTGAGCCAGCCCTTCTGCCTGCTGCTGGGTCACTCCTGGCTGAATGCTGCCCGAGCCTGGGTGCTTTTCTGCACCCCTGCTCTGTGCTGCTCGTGCTCAGCTGAGGAGCTGCTCTGGGAGCCTCCAAACACTCAGGTGATGTGGAGGCTGGAGCAAGAGACAGGGAGCTTGTCAGCAAAACTGGCTGTGCCACCTGATGTCAGCTGAGGCTCCCTGGGAGGTTGGGCTGTGCTATTTCAGGGAAGGCTTTTCTGATGTAAAATGCAAGGACATCTTGGTTTTTTTATCTGGTGGGGCGTCTACTGCAGCCTGCCATGGGTTTTTGTTTCTGCATCTCCTGTAGATCTGATTCTTCAAATCAGGTTGAGGCAATGCCTTAGAACTCTGTGACAGAAAACAAGAGTTTGCTTTTTCTTAAAGGATTTACTCTCCCTTTTCTATCTTTTTTTTAATGGAGCAGCTTTTAAATGCAATTCATTTGCTGCTACTAAAATATCCAAGTTCTTATTGCAATTAAAAAGACTGCTTTGGAGTGTGTGTATGTATCTTAGGGCAGTGCTTCTCTGTATTAGGTCATGGGGCAATGTTTGGTTTCAGATGCCTGATAGCAGATTTTCCTAGTCTTTGTGCTGTGGATATATTTGTCTGGTGAAAAAAGAATGTTAAATACAGGATTTCTACAGAGACTCACATGAAATCTGTCCCCTGCGTCACCTCAAAAAATCCCATCAGAACAAAACCAGAAAGAAGGGAGATGGACCAAAGTATGCCCCAAACATTTTAGAGTATTTCTACAGGTATCTTCTGCAGGGAAAAATGCTGCTCATGACTTTCTGGGAATATTTTAGCATATTCTATGGAGGCACTTACTCCTGATGACTACCAGGTGCCCTAGAATATCCACTTATCTCTTCTGGATTCTGCAATAGAAAAATCTCAGGCAGCAGTCTTGCTTGGCAGCATCTGGCCAACTTGGAAATTATTCTTCTGCAGCCTTTGCAGTCAGCTGGGACAATTTACTGGGCCAGCAGAAGTGCTTTTACTGTCCCAGCTCATCTAGTTCTCTGCTCTTTAACTTCACTGTGATTGCTTGTACCTACACAAGCTGCCTTCTTGCCATGCTTGTGTTGTGGTGAGGGAAGCAAGGGAGCTCCTGAGGGAGAGGCAGTGTGCCAAAATGAGAAAGAGTTCCCAACTTTGAGGGAGAGCCGAGTTGTGGTGTTAACTCCAAACTCATTTCTTGCCCGTCACGCTCGTTAGAAAAGTTTCAAGCTTGGTTTTTCATTAGTAGGTATTAGACAGGGAGACCCATTTTTAACTGCAATGCTGGTAACATCTAGCCACATTTCCTCCAATTTTTCTTCAAATTGCCTGTAATCCCTCAAATGTTATGGTCACTTTACTGTCTCTTTAATTCAGAGGCAGGCAAGAGTCACTGGTGTGTGATGTGGATACAACTTTTGAAGTTTTGCTCATTAACTGACCAGAGAGGCTGTGGAGTGTTGAGCCCTTCAGATAACTTAAGGCTGAGGTCGCTCCTTCACTTCTCCACACTTTGTAAACTTTGGTGAAGAGAAGTTGATCCCTCTTGACTTCTTTAACTTAAATAGGCCTTGCTTTTGCAAATCTCAGAGGACATGAAGTACCTAACAGAGCACAGATCTCAGAGGCTGCATTCATTTGGTCTGTGTTGTCTCTGGGAGATGAATTTTTATTTTTTTAAATTTTTTTTTAACATTGCAAGTAGGACATCCTGGGAATAACATGCTTCCTGATGAATAGCTTAATACACTTAGGCAGGTTGGGCTGTCACAAAAGCATAAGAGTTGACAGCACCCTAAATAATCTTTGCTTTTTAATTCAATCTGTTGAGTTGAACAGCAGCTCAGCACTTTCCTAGTGTATTTTTTTTTTCCCAAATTACAGGTTAATTTGTAACCAAGGGTTTTTTAGCAGTAGGGTTTGAAGGAGGCTGGTGTCTTCAGGTTGAATTTCTTTGTGTTCTGGATGGTGGTTTTCTGGTTCATCCTTTGGCTCTTTAGGGAATCTGGTCTGGCCCCTCAGAATCCCTCTTTGTTGATGCTTATATAAGGTGTTAACTTTAAAGTCTCTTTTGAAGCTTCAGTGCAGCTTTGGAGGGGATTTCTTGGGATGTTTTTCTGAGAATCTAGGGGAAAAAATTCAGACTGCCTCTGTGTGGAAGAAGAGTGAGACAAATGCTTGAGGGAAGGGAAGGTGTTTTCCAAGAAAGGTAATTGCCTAGCAATTTTCCTGTAGCTGTCCTTGCAGAATGGTAATCCAGACATTATAAGCTTCCTTCCTTTTAGGTTCCTGTGTCCTGGAGAGGAGTGAAGAACTGAGCTGTGCTTTCATGTACATGGCTCTATGAGCCAAGTGGAAAAGGTGATATTTCCTGAGGGGGCCATCACCTCTACTTCCCAAATTTTTGTCTGTTTTTTAGGATAAACTTGGTAAAGCAAAGGCTGTTTTTTTTGTCTTGAATTGAAGAAGCTGCATCTGAAGTGGTTCAAGCAGGGAGAAACCAGTGAAGAGGATGAGTAAAGAAACACCTTGGCCTTCACAGATAAACTTCTTGATGCTCTAAAAATAGTGGCTTGCAAGAACTTCAGGAAATGGGGGGGGACAGGTCTTGGTGGACATGGCATGTGACTGTTGAGAGCTGATCTACAGAGAAAGGAGAAATCTATTAAAAATGGATGACCTCCGGTAAAGGACAATATTTAAAATAAAGAGATGCCTGAGATAACAAAGAAATTAATTCCCTTGGGTTTATCCATTGAGTACTGGGAGCTATATGAGGTAACTGATGGTGCTTTGCTTTCTCTTGGGTTGCTGCTGTGCTGGGGATGTGAAATACCAAGTTAAGGTGTTGCTCCTTTTGTAGCAAAGGCTGTTTGGAGGGAAGAGTTAAAACTATTTGTTCTGAGACAGCACAAGGTCTTAACACACTTCACTGCTGTGTTTGCTTTTGTTGTAATGTAAGTTAATGTATGAGGGAAAAATTCTGTTTCATAGTTAAATAGGAGAAAGCTAAAAGGGAAAAAGTGGTAGCAGTAGAGAGTTTTCAGCTATGCTTTTCTGAATCTGCTGGATCTGAATTAATGCAGTTTTTTAAGCTTTGTTTCTGTTTTTCCCAGGACATTCAGAAAGGGAGGATGGATATTGTTGCAATGAAAGTTCATCCTTTCATATTAGATAAAACATTTCAAACAAGAGTACTTCCCCATAATACAGAACAAACTGTAAATTTAACTGTGTTTGAAGTCACTGTGGCAGGTGTCAGAAAAGAAGCCATGATCAGTGTGTCATCTTTGCTCTGTAGCTGCTCTAAAATGTGCCAGCCATGTGTGGCTCTAACAAACAAATTTGCTTAGTCACTGTCTGACTGGAAAGATCTGCACTGAAAACATAAAATTTAGAGTTGTCTTGACACACAGCCAGCAAAGCTGATAAGTAAGAATAAATATGAAGCATAGTATTTTTTTCATACACTTAATAATGATCTGTTGTTGAGGCTGTGAGGAAGAAGGAACAAGACATTGTGCTGAAGGTGGTACAGATCTGAAAAGTCAGACAGCGACAGGATCTTAAAAGGAAAATCAAAACCCAAAAGCTCAAAAAGAGCCTGATCAAACCAATTCAAGTTACAGCATGGATGCCTCCATTTGGCTATAAAAAGCTCTCCTAAATCAAGAGTTTGAGAGACTGCATGGAATAACCATTACTGGAGTTGTATTGTTCAGTTTTGTAGTGTGTTTCAGTGTAGGAGGAGTAATTGTTTTTTGCTAAAGGAATAGGTTAAAAGCTGTGCTTGTAAATAGTTGGGAATCCTTAGTTCCACTCTTTAAAGTCCAGGTCTTGACTGACTTCATTCAGAGCTTGGCTCTGCCTACCAGAGCCTCCCTAGCACTGTTCAGTGCTGAACCACTGTTCAAAGTATCTGAAAGGGAGGAATAACTTTCCCTCAACCAAGTGTATTCTTGTTTATTGTCACCCTGCCAGAGCTGACAGCTCTTTGGCTGGCCAGTCTGACTTTGAAAATTAACTATTCTTAGGGCTTCCAGATCAATAATGCTGGAGTTTAGAATAGGCTGTAAATATTTTGCTAACCATACATTATTAGAAGCTTTGAAGCCTTACTCCTACAGTCTCCCAGGCAGTAGCAGTGTGCTGTCCTGCTCAATAATAATATGCAATGAAAGCTTTTTACTGGGAGAGAGAGTGACAAGCTTCAAGCTCTTGTGTAAAAAAATCAGACGTGCAGAGCACATTTTTCTAAAAATAAATGGGTCATTCCTCTGAAATCCAATGTAAACAGGCTTTATAAATCAACAGCTGAGAAGGCTGCAGAATGCCACCCATAAAGCAGTGTTTATCTGGCTGTTGGATGAGTGGTGGTGGCCATGTACCTTGTAGATGCACTGGTAATTGAGCTTTAAATCGATCCTCTAATGGCCTAGAACAGGGCATGAGGAATGGGAAAGTGATTGTTCATCTGTTGTAACCTTACTAGAAGCTTCATAGCAATGAAACAACTGAACTCCTGCCTCGTGGTTGGCAGTGTAATTTTACAGGGTTTTGTGATGTGCAAACAGCATTGATGTAAATATAACAATATCTGTACAGCTAATAGATTTAAACAGCTTGGATTTGGTTTTTTGTTTTGTTTTTTTTTTAAATTTCTGCAAACTTTGGCAGCAGTACTTTGTAGACTTGGACCATGGTGGATTTCTTTTGAGCCTGCCTGCTGTAGGATTTTAGGAATTGTTTCTTGATTGGTTAGGGCATTGTGTCCTGAAGAAACAGAGCTTACTGACAGATAGGGTGGTTTTAGAAACTGAGAGAAGTTGAGAGTCAGGTCCAGACAGCACAATTAAAAAAAGAAGTTTAAGAAGTCAGTGGAAACATGCACTTACTTGTCCTACTAATTACTCATAGTGGAGATACTTTAAATTTCTTTACTAGGACTGTCCAGAAAAGATATTCTGTATCTTACTGGAAAACTTCATAGGTTGCACAGCAGTCCCACATGGGATGGGAGGTAATGTCCAAAACAGGACTGGTTCATTTTTTCCCAACCCCACAGATTTTTCTGTATACAGTTGAAGACACAGTTTCTGTACAGATTTCCCACAGAATTTTCTGTACACAGTTGAAGACCTGACCAAGAAAGAAGAAGGAAGTCTCAATAGATTTAGTGGGTTTAAAAAGTATGATAGGACATTCCTTAAGAACATTCTTGAAGCTTTCTGTTTATGGTCAATGTTTTGGTCTGTACCTGCTCTTAAGTCTTCCGTGCAATGTGTACATTGTTGTGGCTCCTAATCTAATTTCTTTCCTCACTCTGTCACTTGCTGTGTCAGAACAGGATGCTTCGTGTGGGAGGAGGAATTCAGACAGTAATTAGAAGCTGGTTCAGAGCTGAAGTGCCAGTAGGGCAGGAGAACAGGGAGGTTGTAGCTTTGGGAATCAGCCGTCTATAGGGCAGATCTCTGTAATGGGCAGATCTCTGTAATGAGCAGCTTTTCTCTTTCACGTGGTAGTTCTTGTGTGCTAAGCAAAGTGAGGTTTTGTAGTTTGGGATTTAAAATTTTTTGTTACACAAGGTGGATGAAGGGGGAATGGAGTGCTGAGGTGCTGAGACTCGGGGAGTTCAACCTTTACAGCTTCTCCAGGCTTTTACTGTAACCTGTGTTTGGGATAGGTGCGAAATGTCTGGATTGAAATATTAAAAGCATTAATAAACAGGTAGTTATTCTGGGGGGATGTTAACCTGCTTGCTTGGCAGCTGGCAAGGCTGATTGTGTTTGCTCTCTCTGGCAGCTGTGGCAAGCCCTGTCCTGTGGCAGAAGGAGTGTGTGAAGGGGCCCCAGGTGTGGTGCCAGAGCATCCGCACGGCCTCGCAGTGTGGAGCAGTGAAGCACTGCCAGCAGAACGTCTGGAACAAGCCTGCTGTGGTAAGTGCCAGCCTCTGAGAGCTCCCAGGCCCACCTGGGGCTCAGGGGGCTGATTTCCACATGCTGAGGAAGGTTTCTCAAGTCTCTGATTGGAGTTAAGTGCTGCATGCGACTCTGCCGAGGTTGCTGTGCCTCAGTTTGGGTGCTGGATAAAGGCTGCTTTTCACTGCTCTGCCTTGCACAACTTGTCTGCTGACTTCTCCCGTGACCTGTTGCACAATCACCCAGCAATGTATGGAATTGAGCTAGTGGATTTCACTTGTTCCTCTGCAGTATTACTGACTCCCAATTCATAGGAGTCTTTTCTGAACTTGAGCAATTATTACGAAAAGGCTGCGTGTTCCTTTGGGTCTTTCACAAAGGTTAAAACTCCCAGAAAATTGCAGCATATGCTAAATTATGAAAAGCATGACAGTAAATAATAGTAGAAATGTTAAATTTAGTGCAGTTTTTCAGGTTACATTTGCAATCAATGTGAGGGCTGCTTTACTAGATGCAGCTACAGTTTGGGTATTGTTTCACAGTTTTCTAGGGGAGAAAAAGGTGTTTTACTTACAGATACATTCAGTCCACATTGGCTGTGTCTGTGCAGACATACTTTAAGGAAAAAGGAGAAGGGAGGGATGTCAGACCACAACTACAGTTGTTGAAGCAGCCTGAAATGTTCTAATATTTCTAGCAAATGCGAACTCTGGAGGAAAAGGTAAAAGGAGAAGGTATCTTGGGGCTGGGAGGAGATGAAATGAGCAAGTGGTAGCATACCAGCTTCTTCACACAGCATTGGTTTACTGACGAAACTGTAGCTGGACATGCTTGAAATAGCCTCACTCTTTGTTTAGAAATACCTCTTCCCACCCTGGCCTCAACCAGCACTTCTTCCTTAATTCCAGATGTAATGTTTGTTCTTTGTGTTGCTGTTCATGCTCTGCTCTTACAGGCACTTAATTCTTTCTCCAAGTGACACTCTGCTTCTCTCTCCAGAGCAGTATTCCCTGTGACTTGTGTAAGGAGCTTGTGACAGTTGCTGGCAAAGTTTTGAAGGATAATGGCACTGAGGTAAGCAGAGCTCCTTTCCTGCTCACCCCAAAACAGTGTTTGGTTTTAAGATCCTGTGGTGAGGGGGTGGAACAGTAATCTGTGTTGTTTTCCTAACATAAGCAGCAGACGTTGAAAGGGACTAGGGTGCATGGGAAAAGGCCTTTAAACAGCCTCTGCTGGTTTAGAAATTAGCAAAATCTAAAGGCTCTCATGCCTTAACACATCCCTGATTGACTGTAGGTGCTTAACAAAGTTGTTCTTGTGCCAGGGGGGCATCAATATTAAAAGGCAGGGTACAGCTGTCTCTAGGAGTGGGTGGTTACACTGAGTTGCCTTGTTTTGGTTTGTGGGCACTGCTTCCCTTTTTCTTCTGTCAGCCTGTGTGTACTTTGTATGAACGAGTCACTGTCCCATGAGCCCAGAAGTTCACTTTCTCCTCCTAATTGTAAGTGTTCTGTTCTGGTAAGGCTGGACTGTGCAGGCCACACAGGCACTATGACATGTTTGTGCTGTGGCAGGGTGTCATCGAAGGTCCAGAACTGGGGAAAATGTGTCTGCAGTGTAGAACCTCATTCTGGTGTTGCTTGTTGCTACCTGCACCTGCCTAGGTCTGAGGAGCTTGTTTCAGGCTTTGTGTTGTGCATTTTGGGAATGGAAGGAGCATTTGAGAGAGAGAGAGAGAAGAGAGATAATCTATCTCTGCTCACCTCACCTTTCACAGGATGAGATCCGCTCTTACTTGGAAAAGACGTGCGAGTTTCTTCCTGACCCAGGCCTTGTCTCTGAGTGCAAAGAAATTGTGGATTCCTACCTCCCAGTTATCATGGATATGATCAAGGAAGAGCTGGTAAGTAGATAACAATTTTCAGCTGTTGACAATAAATTTGTGTTCTTGCTGATGCCTGAATTTCTCTTCTGCCCGAGATTGTGCACGTGATCCTTCAATCCTGTGTGGATCACTGGCACTACTGCTTTGAAGACTCCTTCCCTGCTATGAAACATTTTCCCTGTCTTACCATGTTTCAGCTGAATGACTGTCTACTCTGAACCTTAAAAGTGAGATCAGTTTGGAGCTTTATGTGTGCATCTTGTCTCCCCCAGGATAAACCTGAGGCTGTGTGCAGTGCCCTTGCTCTGTGCCAGTCCCTTCAGAAGCACCTTGCAGCAATGAAGCTCCAGAAACAGCTCCAGACCAATAAGATCCCAGAGCTGGATTTCTCTGAGCTGGCATCCCCATTCATGGCTAATGTGCCTCTTCTCCTTTACCCTCAGGACAAGCCCAAACAGAAGCCTAAGGTAAGGGTGCCAGGGCTGTTCTAGTGTGGACCATATGTATAATCTTGGATTAAATTCTACAGTCTCTAAAGGCAGGTCTTGTGCTGTGCTCTTGCCATCCAGGACTGTGGTAATCAAGCAGGTCTTGCTGGAAGCATTTTCTTCTGAGAGAAAGCTTGGCACCAGGGTTCAAAGGAAGAACAACTCTTCCCCTATTTTGAGCAACCTGCTAGCTGTGCCCCTCAGGGGATGCCTTTGCCTCTGAATGTAGAGGTGACAGACTGGATTGGAAAAGAAGAAATCATTGACAAAGGGGAATAGATGAGGCAGTGAACTTGGGTGCAGAGGCTGAGTGTTGACATTGAGCCTGGGTGTGGGAGTGGGTTGAGAACAAGTTGCTGTGGGTGGAGCAGGTAAGATCTATGCCAGATTTAGAAACCTCCCCACTGTGGTCTGTAACAAAACCGAGAGATTTGAAGATTGGGTATCTTAACTATTATCTCAGCTTTGGAGCCAAGTAAGTACCTAATCTCCATCTAGTGGCTGGTGCACACACCAGCAGCAGCTAATCTCCCTACTAGCTCAGGCTTCAAAGTATTCTCTAGAATATTCTAATATTAGAGTATTTATTAAGGTTTGTACATAGCTCAGAACAGCTTGTGAAACTCAGTAGTAACAGGAGCTTCTAAAACACGTGAAGTTGTGTCAACTTTGGTTTCCCCTCACTCTTTGTCCAGGCGAGTGGGGATGTGTGCCAAGATTGCATTCAGCTGGTCACTGATGTTCAGGAAGCTGTGAAGACAAACTCCTCTTTTGTGAAGTCTTTAGTGGCTCATGCCAAGGAGGAGTGTGACCGTTTGGGACCTGGGATGTCTGATATGGTAAACTGTCCTTTTTTTTTTATTGAAAAGTTCTGTTCCTGTAAGCAAACATGAAATAGTTTGCTCTGTACCTTAATCCCCTGGTCATATTCTCTGTTGCATGTGTTAACACAGTATAACAATAACAGCACTGAAATTGTAAACTCCATGATCAGGAGAGTTTTGTGGAATTTGTGGGGCTGGGGAGGAGGAGAAAGGGTCCAGATTGCTTCTAGCCCTTAAAGGCCTTTTTCACAAAAATGGTCTTGGTGGATAACGTGGCCCTATCAATGTGGGGCAAGCTTTTTGCCCTGAGAGGAAGAGAAAAGGTTAAGCAGCTACCTGTGCAGCAGTTTTGTAACCTGAAATGCCATCTTGCGTTTGTGCCAAGCTCTGAAAGACCTGTTGTTATGCAGTAGAGCAGGTAAATGAATACCTTGAGATGTATTGGAGAATTCCTGATGGGCTCTGTGATGTGAGTTGTTTGATAGTCAAGAGACTTTCTTTTCTCATTTTCTGCAGTGCAAGACTTACATCTCTGAGTATTCTGACTTGGCCATCCAGATGATGATGCACATGGTAAGATCAGCAGAGTGTAGTATTTTTTCTCAGTTCATTTTTCTGGCTTGTGTAGCTAACTTCTTTGGAAACGTGCACTGCAGTGAAACTTTGGGGAGAGCCCTTGCCCTGTAAGTCTTGGTGTTAATGCTTTGAACTTGGTGTTTATTGGATAGTAATTTCAGTTTCAGGATGCCTTCATTAGCATGTTTCCTTCCATTTTATAATCACTTCTGCAGTGCAAAAGGCACACTAATCCCTTGATACAAAGATACACATGTTCCTTTATATTTTTTATCTCAGTCCTGTGCTTCCACCACTTCCTCCCCCAAAATGTGTTAAGGATATTAGAGTTAGCTGTGTCACAATACTGCAAAATTAGTTCATCTGTGGGAGATGAGGTCTTCTGGAAGCAAGGTTAACATCCTTCTGGAATTGCTGTCTCAAGGCTCCTGCTCTCTGGGTTCTTGACAGGAGCCAAGGAAAGTGAGTGGTGCCTTCTGCAGTGACATACATTTACCTCACACACATAGCACCTGTTTATCCAGAGAGCTGAGGGCCTTGAAAGAAAATGGCTAAGCCTTAGACAGTGCAGTCTGTAGGTGCCACAGGTGACATAACAAATTATAGGTGAATATGTGACTAACTTGAAGCTGAATTTGGCAGCATAGTGGCCTTTTTTTTTTGTTTCCAGTTGCTAAAGGCTACTTAGAAACTCATCCTGTTCCTTAAACATTTTGGGGGGAAGTCAGTGTTTGTTCCATTAGCTTTTAGTTTCTTGTTTTAAGCATTGCAATGCAGTGTGTTGTTAATAGCTGAAACTGGAATGTGATTACAGCTTGTGTGCATCTGAGTGTTGTCCACACTCTCTGGAGGTAGTCTTGACCAGGATGCCTTAATAACTGCAGATGAATAATGCTGGGTAGCACTGTGCAATTAAATGCGAGTTGCTGTAGCTGAGCACTTTGGGGTGGGGACTGTGTCATATTCCATTATCTCTGTGGAAAGAATATATGCAGTTCCAAGTGCTTGATGTGGTTTTTTTTTTCACTTAACTGTTATCTTCAATTTCTCCTTTCTTCCTCTGTCTCCAATCTCCCCTGTCAACAGAAGGATCAGGTAGGTGAGCAACTTGCCTGTGGTGATAGCCTGCTTGTAGTTCACCTTTTGCTCTTAAAGGGCTTGTAGTTCACTTCTTGCTCTCTTAGCTGTACACTTGGTGTGACTGTACTCAGTGCTGACAGATACAAGGGATGTTTATGTGATTAAAACAGAGAGACTAGAGGCTTCCTCCAGTGCATCAGTCCTACTTCCAGCTCCAGATGCCACTAAGATTTCAACTTCACTGTGCTTTGGCCAGTAGAGCAGAAAATATCCTCCCTCTTAACAGAAGAAGGACAGATGTGGAAAAAGCATGCCAGTGCCTCCTGACAGCTGCTGGTTTTAAAGTCTGTGCTCAAAAGGGCTTGAGCAATGCTGTACCCAGGTCTTTCCTTGGTTAACCTTTAAATCTAGGATAATGGTATAGATGTTTGGAGTATGTGAACTGAAAAGATGAAGGCTTCCCAGAGCAATTTGAGCTTTTAATTTAACCTGTCCTGTGGGACCTTGTGTCTGTCACCTCTCTGTGAGGGAACACGTGTGTATGTGGGTGTTGCTGTAACATTAATACCTGAAGTGCTGCTTAAAATGCATGAACCAAAGGGCTTGACTTAAAGGGGCTGCCTGGAGTAGTCTGAAGCAGCACAGTGTCTCTGAGGTGCTGCTTTTGCCTGTGCATGAGATTGTGGCATGATGTATTAACTCTGGGATAAGCCTCTGCTGTAGGAAGCTTGTAAGAGGGTGAGGTGTGATCATCTAATTAGCTGTAGGACCAAGGGTGTCTTTTTCTAGCTTAAATAGCCTTTAGATGGGAAAATGCAAGTTTTGTGTCTTGCTCTCTACAGCCTTTCTGACTTTGGGTATCCTCCTTAGAGCAGTTTGCCTCGTGTCTTGCATTTCTTTGTGCATTTAGTAATGTATGTTTCAAAAAATAAATGCATAAAGAGTATTTCTTTGGGAAATAAAGCCTTTTTACAGACTTGGTTCCTGCTTGCTGTTTTCTCTTACTGTGAGAACACTGCAAATTCAGTTGTTGCACTACAAGCAGTTAGGCTTGGGTTTTAACAAGCTCAACTTTTGTTTCTTGTAGGCTGTGTTCAGTAATGTGAGAAACTGTTTCTGTTTGCAGAATGTGATGTTTCTGGCAGCTTTAAAGAAGGTAGTTTGTGGAAGAGGAAAAAGGGTCTTTCTTGTAGGCACTTCTTTCAGCTTTTGGGTGAATTCTGAAGTCAGGATAATTGGCTTCTCCTGTAACTACTTAGAGCTGGGGAGCAGCTTTGTGGATGCAGCTCTGATGTGATGCTGCTGCTGGCTTGATTTGGTGTTGGTAGCTCTTAAGTCAACTCCTTTTGAAGGGCTTGCCTAGTGTGGCTGATGGGACATGTTTTTTTTTGAATGGGGTTTTTAACCTCTTCCTCTTTAACAGGAACTGCTAAATTCCATCCAGTAGCTGTCCTGCCTATAACCTTACCAAGTGCTTTGGCAATATTTGAAGTAGAAGTAGTCACGAAACTTCTAAGTTGTATTGGAGCCTTTTAAAATTTTGCTCTCTGCACCTGCTCACAGCAGAGACTTTCAAAAAATTGCTTATACATCTCTTTCCAGCAACCAAAGGACATTTGTGCCATGGTTGGGTTCTGTTCTTCTGTGAAGTCTGTTCCACTTCAGCCCCTGGTGCCAGCTCAGGTGGTTCATGAAGTGAAAATGGAAATTGTGGAGGTGAGATGGGCTTTTTGTACTTAGCTTTCCTTTTTGCTTTAGTGGAGCAAACCAGATGAAAAAGATGAGCTTTCATGCACAGAATAATCCAGGTCTCCCTGCATGTAAATTCCTGGCCTTTTCTTGTTTCTGATGCTCATTTGTGAAGTAGGAAAGCTGATTGATTTGTTTGAACAGCAGAGGCTACACTGAACCAGAGCTACAAGGTAATGCTTCAGGATTGAAAGGGGAACTCTTGTTCCAGCAGTTCTGAATGACACCTTGAATGTAAATTCTCAGTCTGAGCTTTGCTCTTTGTTTGGAGCAGTACTTTGATCCCTTTTAAAAATGGGGCAGCACTCTCTATGTGCAGATGAGGGATCAGAGTCAGAATGCTGAAGCTCTTGAGTTTGAAGAAGCACCTTGGCTTCTCCAAAGGTTATTTTTGGAAACAGCAGGGTGCTCTCCATTCTAGGAAATGTTGTCCCCCCAATAATGGATTGTAAAAACTGCTATATATTTCCCTTGACTTCTGTCTCTGTGGGATTGCTTACTTCTTTGTGCCTACTAAATTCAGCTCCTTCTACAGCCTAGGGGTTGCAGTCTTAAACCTAGTCATAAAAAATGTCTGTTCATTCAGACAGGCTTTTTACTGAGACCTTTGAGGCTGGTTTTGGGTTGTGTGACCTTTTGAATACAGCCCAAACTGAGCAGTTGGGTGTAAATGCTGTTAGGAGCTGTCCCTGTCAGAGACTGTCCAGTGCTGATTTGTTGTATTTCTTTGTACTCAGAAGGCCTCTGTTCAAGAGAAGACTTTTTCCTTGTGTGAGATCTGTGAGACCATGGTGAAGGAAGTGACTGGCCTCTTGGAGAGCAACAAGACAGAGGTGTGTGAGTGCTGGGCATTGTAGCCCTTCCTGGGCTGCACTGATAGGGGAAGGAAAGTCAATTTTATTGCCTATTTCAATTTTATTGCCTATTTTCACCATTTCAGCACAATTTCTGCCCTGGGTGGGACAGAAAGGGTGTGCTTATGAACTGAGTCCAATTTCTCTCCCTCATTTACTCGTCCTCCCCTGTGCTTCAGGAGGAGATTGTGCACGAGATGGAGTTGGTCTGCCGCCTGTTCCCAGGGAGTGTCAAGGAGCAGTGCAAGGACTTCATCGAGGTCTATGGCCAGGCTGTGATTGACATGCTCTTGGAGGCAACAAATCCTGAAGCTGTGTGTGCCATGCTGAAGTGCTGTGCAGCCAGCAAGCTTCCCCAGCTGCCAGGTGGGTGATGTGGTGTTCAAAATGAGCTGGCTCACCTCTGGTGAGATCTCTTTTGAGGACGCTGCTGATACTTCCTCCTTTCTTCTCTTTGTGGGGAGCTACCCAAGCACTGATGTTTGATTTGTTTTTTATTTTCCTTCTCAGTTGTAGTGAAACCTGCAGGTGGCTTCTGTGATATCTGCAAGATGGTGGTGGGTTATGCAGACAAAGAGCTAGAGAAGAATGCCACGACAGCTGAAATTGAAGCTTTACTGGAAAAAGTCTGTCACTTCCTGCCAGAGTCTGTCAGTGAGCAGGTAAGGTGTTTGTGCAGGAGGCAGACTAAAAAGCCATGGTTGGGAGCTGAGCCTGTTGATTTGTTTGGTTTGCATAGGTCCTAACAGTGACAGTTATGCTTAAGCTCATTTTCTGAGTGTTTCATCTGATATTCTGTCTATATGCTAATTTTAGGTCCGTCTCTCAAGTGTCTCTGCTTCTGCTATAAATGTCCAGGTACTCCTAACAGAGGTCTCTGTGTTTGGCCAAATGCCTTGTCTCTGGCTGGAGACAAACTGTCCACAGGTGCAGCTGGGACTGGCTTGTGTCCAGCAACCTTATCCTTCACAGGTTTTTTCACTTTGCTAATTTGCACCAAAGCATAGCAGCTTCTCCTGTGCAGTAGAGCAAAAAAAACCAAAGGAAAACAAAAGGAGGAAAAGGCTTGATCTGGGGCAGCTGAATGACTTTGCAGACCTTGCTGTGTCTTCCTGACTTGCCTTCCAGTCAGGGCAGGGCAGATGGAGATGAACAGAAGGATGAAACACAGGATCCTGGAATGGTTTGAATGTGAAGGAACCTTAAAGACTATCTAGTTCCAGCTGCTGTAGGGAGGGACATCTTGCAGAGTATCTGGGAAAACTGGAGAGCAGCTTCTCTTGTTGGTTTTTGTAACAGCCTTTTCTATCTACTAAAGGCTGGGAGGGGTTTGGGGTGCAGGGGGATTGGGTTTGCTCAGTTCCCATCCTTGGGAGTTGGCAGTCCCTTGAATTGTTGTCTGCTTTTAAGGGCCTGAATTGACTGGCTGGATTGTTGTACTAATTTGCAGTCAGGAAAGGTTTGCCTGGAAATCCTCTGAGAACAGTGGGTGGGAACAGTTGAAGGTTTTATTTTTATTTTTTTTCCTCAACACTTATCCTCTTCAGGGGATTAATGAAGTAATTGGAAGTAGGCTGGTGTAATTCCAGGTGGAACACCTGTTAGACCACTGATACCAAGATTTACCTGAAAATCTTATTAGGTGGCTGCTGAGTGTCAGCAAGTGGCACCTGCTTGTAAGTTTACCAGGGATAGAATATAGAGGCTTAAAGCAGCTGTGGAAAAGCTTTGCCTGCTGTGAGGCTGCTTAATAGCTGTGGTTGGTTTATTAATTGGTGCTGCTCGTCTGCTGGGAGCAGCAGCATCTTCCTCAGCTCTGAGCCAGCCTCTCCACTAGAGGGAGAGAGGCTGTTCTGGCAGGGAATGCTCCTGCTGCTGCCTCGTCTGGGGAAATAACTCCAGGTGTTGAGGAGTCCTTGCTGCTGTGTCCTGCTCAGGATGTTTGTCTCCAGCTGGTTCTGTGTGCTTTCCTCTTGAGACAGGCGTGATCTCCACCATCAGAGACGAAGCTTTGCAGTCAAAGCTTCTTCTGCTTGGTTCTTTTCCCCAAGCCTGCCCTGTTTGGTTCTTGTCCTTGTGATCCCTTATCTCCTCTTAGCATGTCTACAGACAGCTGCAGGCAGGTGTGAGCTAGCAGCAGCAATGATGCAGTTGTGTGATTCCTTTGTGATCTGACTCCTTTGCCATGTGCAGAGCTTAAACCTCTGCTTCATCCTTGAGTGTGTTGGGGTGCTCGGGGTGGGACACAGGCCTGCCTGCTGCAGACCACACATTCCTCTTCTTCCAGAGGCTCTAGCAGGAAAAATCTCTCACCCTGTGTTTTGTTACAGTGTGTGCAGTTTGTGGAACAGTATGAACCCTTGGCTGTGCAACTCTTGGCAGAGTTGATGGATCCCACTTTTGTTTGCACTGTGAGTATTGCGTTTGGTTTTATTTCAGTGCAGGCTCTGATGCAGTCCTGCTTACTGTCCTGGGTGCCTTTCAGTGCCCAGCATGCAGAAACTCTGCTGGAATCAAAATCAGCACGCTGAGTACTTGGAGCAAGCCCCTTGTGCAAGGCCTGGGGCTTCCTGAATGGTCAGCTGTCTGAGTGCCAGCCCAGCACAAGGAAGGGCAGAAGGAGAGAGCTGCCAGTGGTTCTCATTGCTGAGGTTCAGTGGCAGGGTGTGACATGCCCTGGTGAATGTGGTGGGAGGTAAAGTGACATTTCTTGAGAGAGGTCCCTCTCTAGAAGATCTATTTCTCAAAATTTGATACGAAGGAGTTCCAGTAACTTAACTCTCCCCTGGGTTGGGTTACATGGCTGCAGGTTCAGCTGCAGGTGTGACCTCAGTCAGAGCTGCTGCAGCTGCCTCAGTGCAGCTTCCACACTCAGGTGGAAGCTCAGCTCATAAGGCTGGACTTGAGATCTCTTAAAAGGTGTGCTGACTGTGCTGCTGCTCTTTTCTCAGAGACTTGGAGTCTGTGAGTCAGCCAAAGAGCCTCTCCTGGGGAATGATGCCTGTGTCTGGGGTCCTGGCTACTGGTGTAAGAACATGGACACTGCTGCTCAGTGCAACGTACGTAGAGCAGCGTGCTGCCTCCAGTTTCCTGTTGATCTTTGACAGCTCCTTCTGAGCTGGTTTTGGCTTCTGCTGCACTTTGAAGTGAATGAATTCCAGTTGAAAAAAAGCAGAAGGGTACTGGTTTGATTAGAGGGTGTTTCATAGCTCCTAGCTTTCTCAAAGCTGACTTGCTCCTCTTTTTTGTGTGCTACACCTGTCTGCTAGTATTTCAGAATCTGCAGTAAGGTACACTGTCAGCTTTATATTTAGTCAGTGTTCCTGCAGCCAACAGATCATGTCACAATCTCTCAGCAGGCTCTAAAATTGGCTTCCAGTATTGCTTTTTCTGCCAAGCCTTAATGGCTAAGGATCATCAACCTTCTTTCCTAAAGCTTCTGCCTGGTGGGGCTCAGGATGCTATTTGTACTACTCTTCTTTGAAATCACTTACTTCAAGAAAATCAGATTTGCTCCCAAGATCTTGGCTCAGGATGAGGTGTTGAACTGCTTGTTTGCAAACTGGCTTTTTTCCACTAATACCAGCTATTTCTTCCCCTTTAGGCTGTTGATCACTGCAAACGTCATGTGTGGAACTAGAAGAAGAATTTCCAGTTCTCAAAGTTTGCCATGGCTCTTAGGAAATGTGGGCCGAGGTTGGCGGAGAGCTGTATCTCACCTGTCCCTCCTCTCTGCCTCATTAACAATTTGACCTTCAAGTTCCTTTGTTGTAACTCTTCTGTAGCAGTGCTGCTGTTGAAGGATCAGATTTTTGTTGTTGACTTAACAAAGATATTTCTGATTGTACAGTTTAACCCATTATGCTCCTAAAAATAGTCAGTGTGTTGTAGATTTATTTTTTTTTCCCAATTGGTAGGCTGAAGTGCTTTTTTATGTGCTGGGAAGAATGATGGAGATGGTGAAATGAGACAAGGCTCTTAGCTTTTAATTAAAAAAAAAAGAGCAAGATAGTAACTAAACTTTCAAATGTCTTTCTGTAGGCAGCATTGGGAAGATTTTACATGCTTTGCATTTTTAACATCTGGCTGGAACGTTTATTTTCTGTGGATGGGAACTCTTAAGGGATAACGTTGAGTCTGGGAATCCTTTGGGCTGGAATTTTCAGAGCTCTGCAGATGCAGAGGGAGGGGGTTTTGTGTGCCCAGCTAACTTTCAAAGTCACTGGTACTTTAAAAGATGTGTTTGAGTGATCAGCCTTTTGCATTTGAGTGACCATGCTTGTGGCTCATGGTGGTGTTACAGCTAAGGAAAACCCTCCCATCACATCCTTCTGATTTCCTTGGACTGCTGGGTCTCAGCTGGGTGTTCTGCTGCCAAGCCCAGTCCAGTGGGATCTCAGTTTTCCTGAAGCATGCTGGCTTACCTGAGGAATGACTCCCTATTTTCCTTATCCTAGTTGCTCAATTCTGCTTCGTCTTGCAGCTTCCCACGAGCAGCCAGCTGGGTGCTGAGGAGGCAGCGTGAGCTGTCACTGGAAGATGGAGGGAGGATCAAGTCAGCAGGAGCTGGGAATGTGTCAAAGGGAGCTCAGCATTGAGGGTGGAATTTGTGGAAGAACGGGGTTTTAATTGCAACCTGTTTGTTCCTTGATGTGCTTTTTTTCTCTCACAGCATGTTTCAGTCACCTAAAACTTGAGAGGTGCTGTGAGGCCTGGGGGCACCTCCCAGTGCTGCCCCCCTCCCTCTCACTGACGCCCTTCTGAGTAACTGGAGGTGTGAATTGTGATCCAGAGTTCCCTTTCTGTTGGGAAATGCTGCAAGCACACATGGCAGGTGATAGGAGCACTGAAGTAGGTATTTGAAGCTCTGCTGACACACTTGACAGCCTGCCTTTCACACTTCTCTCTGAAATGCCACTTGAATGGCCTGAAATCTGCCCCCCAAAAAAAGCTTTCAAGGCAAGCTGCTAACCTGGGAACATGGCAGGTCCTTGATGTTGTTTGTGGAGGGTCCCTGGGAGTGAGAATCCTGCTTATATTGCTTGGGATGGACCTTGCATTGGGTGTGCACTTCAGATCAAGTTAATCCCCAAAGCAGAGGCACTGAAGTAGCTCTGAGGAGACCTAGGGGAAGCAGCAGCTGGGCAGATGTGGAGCTTTGAAAATTCCAGTCCTGTTCAGAAAGATGCTGGTGACCCCTGCTGTTCCTGTGGTGTGGGGGGTGTGCAGGAACTCCAGTAACAATGCTGTAGCAGCAAAATATTTTATTTTTCACTGGAAAACCACTAGACTGCAGGTTTGTAGTTGATCTGTGTACATACTAAAAGCCTGAGCAGTGCTGACAGATGGCAACAGAGATTGCTCTCCCCTGTGTCCTGAATGCTGAAGCACTCATGGCTTTAAACAAGAGAGGGGGGGAAAAAAAAAAAAAGGAAAATTTCCCCTAAAGGCAGAAAATACCTGGAGCTTTCTGTCCTGGCAGGCTTGTGCAGTGGTTCTGGTGGTGTATCCCAGCTGGGGCAGATGGAGCAGATAGGAGCTGGGCTCTGTCCCTTTGGCATCGCTGCCCTGGAGGGACGGCTTTGTTACACCACGGCACGGAGGCTGGAATTTGGTGTTTGAAACTGGAGGGTGCAGATCTGTCCTGAGGGGAGCTGGGGCAGCATTGACAGCTTGGCAGGGCGGGAAGGTTTTTATTTTCCTGGGGTTTTTAGTAGGATTCACGCTGGCAACCTGCTGGGCAAGGTGAACCAGGGGAAGTCCTATGCTGCTGCTGGGAGTCCCTTTAGTTTTTCTCCCTTCCTATGGAGCGTGGCACCTGACCTGCTTGTCATGCTGGGGGGACACTGTGCAGTTGCTTTCTAAAGAACATTGTTTTGATTTTTTTTCTCCTTTTTTTTTGTTTTTTTGTTTGTTTTTTTGCACAAAAGCTTCCTTAATGAACAATAAAAACTTCCATAAACCGAGAAGTTTGTGTGTTTCATTTCTCTCACTGGCAAAGGCTCTTCCTGAGGTTTCCCTCAAGGAGAAGGCACATCCTGAGGTGTCACTGGGAATCTGGGAGTGAATTGGATTCTGGTTCCCATTATGCTGCGTGTCCCATCAAGCCTTAGTTCTGCTGAGCAGGGTTGCATGTGGAGGAAAAGGCTTGCCTGGGATTGCTGCCTCTCTTCCCTGGACAAACACAACGCCTGGTGTGAGGCAAGAGCCCCGTGTTGCAATCCCTGCCTTTGCAGGGACTTCTTGATACCGGCCTTGCCTCCTGCCTCACCTTTAATGAGGCTTCCTGTGCATCCTCACTCCCTGCTTGGTTCCAAATAAAATATAAAACTGTCATTTGGGAACGTGGTGCTGTCACGGGGCTCTGGGACAGTCTTCCCTGTCCGTGCCCACCCTCTGCAGCCAGGTTAGTGTTGAGCAGCAGGTTCTGGGCAGCTTCTGACCTCCTGGGAATACCTGCGTGGCTCTGGTCCCTCCCTCCCTGGTGATGATTTTATAATCAAGGCATAAAGTGAGGGGTGTGGTAATTGCCCTGCGTAGGTGTGGATTCTCACTGCTTCTCCCAGCCCATCCAAGATTCCTCAGTCTGGGAGCAGCATAGGAGAGGAGCCAGCTACTGAGGACTCTTAGGAACGGCATGGAGAGCAAATGGAGTGGCTTGGTGCTGATCATTTCTGTGTGCCTGGGCTCCTACCAAGGTAAGGCCAGGCCTGGGAATAGGTAGGACGTGGAGATCCCAGAAAACCCTGCTGAATCCCAAAACTATATCCCAGCTCTGGTGTCTAAGCTCCATACTGTGCTTCCTTTGGAAGCTGGAGTTGGGGCAGAGGAGAGCTGGGGAATGTGGCGTCGCTGTCGGTGTTACCCACCTGGAGGGTGAGAGTTGGAACTTTGGCCCTTAAAGGTGATCTCAGGGCAGAAGGGGTTTGTTCCCTCCCTTCTCTGGGATTTGGGCACAGCTGGCGCAGCGCTGGGGCAGGCAGGGAGGGAAGCAGGTGGCAGAGTGTCTCTGCTGAGGTGGGGAGAGGGGGTGCCCTTGGTATGGGGGCCTGGCTGCCGATGTCTAAGCTGGGGGAAGCCACTTGGTTGTCATGGCAGAGTGACTCTGCTGCCACTTGAAGCTTCCCTTTTCCTGAGAGTCCTCTCAGGACGTGCAGGAGGAGGGAGGTTGCATCTCCTGTGGCTTGGTGAGCTCAGGGAAGGGTGATGTGCTCTACTCACCTCAGGAGCCCTCTCAGCATCGGCTGATACTTTGGTATCTGTGAGCGAATCCTCCTGCAGGCAAACCTCTGCTGCCCTGCCTTAGTCATCCCCTGCCCATCCCCAGGAAACAAGCTGGGAAAGGCCTGTTTCTAACCTCTGGTCCTTGCTTGAGGCCAAACCGCTGCTTCCTGGGGACATCTTCCCCAGAATGAGTGGAGCCCTGCTGCTGCAAGCAAACCCCTCCACGTTTTAGAGTGAAGAGCCCCCCTTGCATCCCAGTTACCCCAGGCTTGGCCCACGCGGCTCCCCCGATGGGACGTGCCCAGGTGTTGTGGCCGAGGACTTTGTGTGTGCACACGTGTCTGGGTGTTCCAGCCGGCAACAGGCAGAGCAGGAAAGGTCACCTGTGCTCGGCACGTCCAGCCCTGGGCTGACACCTGCCCCGGGAGCCCGCGGGGCTTGGCCGCACGGCACGGGCGTGCTGCGGGACCGGGGTTCCTGCAAGCCTCGGAGAAGGGTTTGGGGGCCGGGAAAGGTGGACTTGTGGTTCTTGCTGTAACAGGGGCGTGCGCCAGGCCGGGAATTGGGGCGCTGGGGCCCACGCTGCCACCCCCGGGGTTTACATCACAACCGGCTCGCCAGGCTCTGCCGGCTCTGCCGGGGCGCTCCGAGGCTCCGCGGAACGCCAGCACAGCCCCGCCGGAGCTGGAGCTCGGTGCTGCATCCCCCCTGAGCAAAGCCCACCCCATCCCCTGGGCCTGGCAGACGGGAATAGCGCAGTTGTGGCTGGCCCGGGACCGTAGTGGCACGGGAGCATCCCTGCCTTGCTCCTTTAGTCAAAACCGGCATCATTTAATAATCTTTGCTGCCTGTGCGCCTGGTAGCGTGAGGTGGCTCCAGCGCGGCTTTGAAACGTGTAGGAGGGCTCGCGGGACACCAGCTGCCCCAGTTGCTTGCCCCGTGGCAGTGGTTTCCACCTGGGGAATCTCCCCCTGCTCTCAGCTGTGGGGTGTTACCATTAGTCCTAATTACTTTCCGGCCCGGCACTTGTTGCCTGACCTTCAGCTTGAGCAGGGTGAGGGGTAAGTGCCGAGCTGAGGATCTCTGCGAGCCAGGAAAGTGCAGGACCAAACCACCCGTGTTTTTAGATCCTCCCGACTCCGCCGTGGGGTCCGGGCTCCATCACCGGTATGTGAGAGATGCTGGGGGACCAGCTCAAAAAAAAAGCCGTGGGGTTGTTGTGTCCCGTCTCCTTGGTTCTGGCGCTGCTGCTCCTTAATGCCTCCGCTGACTTGTCATTCCTGTTTGCCCTGATGCCGGGACCAGGGTTGAAAAACATAAATATATCCCTCTCAGCTGATGCGGCGAGCGCGGCATCGCGCAGCTGGGAAGGTGTGTGGGAAGCCTGGGAAACGGGGGGGCCTCGCCCTGCCCCGGGGCTCGCCTGCCCCGCTGCTGCTGTCAGCCCGATGGGGAAATCGAGGCTAAAACACCACCCGGCACCCGCCGAGCTGCGCCAGTGCTTTTGGGGGCAGGCGGGAATGGTGGGGGGCTTGGGACCCCTCTCCCCGCAACCCCAAGCCCCGGGGACTTTCCAGGGTGACTCTGGGTCCCTCACGCTGCAGTCTCATGGATGAGCTGGAGGCGTTGCCAAAATCCAGCACTCAGGGAAAGCAGCTTTTTGGGAGAAACCTGCTAAGGGCAGGGTGGAAGGAGCAGTTTCTGCCTTTGGCTTTATTCCCGCTCTGCAAAATCATGGACAGGGCTGGGGGAATAAAAGCTGGATGCAAACGCTAGGAGCAGGGAGGGTTGTGCTTCGCTTAGAAACGCCTTTTGCAAAAGGGACTGCAGCAGGGTCTGTCTGTCCATTTGCTCCGGCGCTGCTCCTCATTTGCCCCCAAATTCCCGGAGCAGCTCCCGGCCAAAGCAAGGCGGCGAAGGGCTTGGCTTGTGCCATCTCGTCGCCTCCTCCGCAGCCGCATCCTGGGTGGGCGAAGTTCCCCGTGGAAGCAAACACTCGCCCCATCAAAAATTAGTTCCGACACACCAAAGTGACAATTAAAGCGCTGCTCTTGCGCCACGCCACCGCGCTGCCGGGGCGGGCCGTGCCCGGGATTTACAGTCAGGAGAAAATGCTGTCGTGGGGAGGAAATAAAACCAAAAGAACCCCACCAAAAGTGCGGTTGCTCAATCTTTGCCGGGAGCTGTGGCGTGACTCTCCGGCTGCCGTGCGGGGCTGAGCGCCGGCGCCCCGGGTTTGCCCATTTTACAGTTTATTGCAGCCGCCTCCGCAGCGTGTCAGAGGGTGCTGAGAGGCTGAGCCCCACATTCCCTTTGCATCTGACCCTGTGACATCCCACGGGAAAAGCCGGCAGCCTGGCAAAACGGACCTTAAAAAATCATTTATAAATGAAACACCCCTCCCTCCCGCGACTTTGGGAGTTGAGGTGGCATCACAGCAAGAGGGTGAGGCGCATCACTCCTAGCTCACTGCGGTGCAGACGGGGAGGTTAGTTCGGTGTCTTCGGGGAGCCTTGAGGGCTGACAGTCTCCTCTCCCCTCCCTCAGCAGGGGCCAGCCCCCTCCATGAGTGTGGCGAGCGGCCGGAGGACTGGTGCCGCGACGTGGCGACCGCGGCCAAGTGTGGGGCACTGGAGCTGTGCCGGCTCACGGCGTGGGACCGGGCTCTGGGGGTAACCGTGCTGGGAGCAGGGAATGCGGGGGGCTGCGGGAGAGGCGCCCACCTGCCCCAGAACACGGAGCTGGCGGGAGAATCCCAGCCTGTCCACCCCGGCATCCATCGGCATCCCGCAGCAGCGCCTGCCGAGTAAATGGCGAAAGTCAATGGGTGCCCCGGGGGCGTTCACGGGGGGTGTTTTTGGGGTGGGGGGCTGGGATCTGGGGAGCGAGAGGAGGGTCTGGGTGCCATGACAGCATCCCGATGTGTCCTCTGTCTCTCGGCAGAAGGGGATCCCCTGTCACCTGTGCCAGGTGGCAGTCTCCGTGGTGGGCAAGATCCTGCAGGACAACCGCACCGAGGTGGGTCTCAGCAGGAACCGGGAGCTGATTCCTTGAGGAGCTGGAACAGAGGCTAGACGGAGTTAAGAGGAATAAAGGATATTTATTGAAGCCTTCAAAGGCCACACATGGACAGCAGCAGTGTTACAAATCAGGCTCTGTCTGAATGGCTCCAAGATGGAGGCAAGGGGAGCAGGGGGGCCAATCCTGACACCACACATTTTATATGTTTGGGTCCATTTGCATACAGGAGTCCCAGTTGCCTGCCCTCCTCCTTCCACATTATTTATACTTTGAGCCTAAAGTTTCTTTGAGCCCCCAACTGGAATAGGATTGTGTTTTCATCTGTGAAAATATCCTAGTAACCCTGAATAAAAGGCCACGCACCAATGCAGAACAGAAAACCCAAAAACTTAAGGTATCAGCATGGGGCTGGCATTCCTCCCTGCCAGCACCACTGAGGCCCTGAACACTGTCTCTGCCACCCAGGAAAAGCTGAGACTCTTCTTGGATAAGAGATGCCAGTACCTGCCCTTCCAGGATTGGTCTGTCAAGTGCAAGAGGATGGTGGACACTGGCATCCTCGTCCTTGTCCAGCTGGGCAAGCAAGTGCTGGTAAGGCAGGGGAGGCCCCTGGGTTTGGGTTTTTCCACACTTTGGCAGGGCTTGCAGAGCAAAAGATGCTGCTGGAGCCTGGGACAAACCATCTGAAGGACAAGATGGAGAGGGGAATGACCCAGGGTGCAGGCAGGGAGGTGGGTGAGATGGAGGAGATGCAGCCTCAAGCCCTGACCCCATCCCTCTGCTCCCGCAGTCGGAACCCAAGGTGGTGTGTGGGACCTTCAGGTTGTGCCAGCCCCGGCACAGACCCATGGGCACCTTGAAGTACCAGCAGCCACCACCAGATGCTGCAGGCCCCACGCAGGACTTTGCTGACCTCATTGCCCCCTTCATGGCCAACGTGCCCCTCCTGCTCCACCCCCAGGATCTGCCTCACGGCGAGGCCCAGGTACTGCAGCACGGGCAAGAATGGTGTTCATGGAATCCCAGAATGGTTTGGGTGGGAAGGGACCCTAGAGGTCAGATCTCAGGACAGGGAACATGTCCAGGTTGCTCCAAGCCCCGTCCAAGCTGGTCTTGGATTATTTAAAGGATGGTGCAGCCACAGCTTCTCTGGAAAATCTGTGCCAGTATCCTAATGCTGGCAGAGATGAGAGTCCCTGTAAAAGCATCATCTACTTAACAACAGTTAGAGAAAGTAAAAAGAAATTAAAAAAAAAAAGTTAAAGAAAATTAGAAAATTTTAGGGAAAATTTCTGTGGGAAAAATGGAAAGACTGTCTGTGGAAAAGAAGTCATTTAGGGAAATGACTCCTGGCTGGCGGTGTCACCAGTTTGGGGGGATATTTCAGGATGCAGGAAGGACATGAGAGATGATGGTCAGAGTGCTGCCCCAAACTGCAGCCATTGCAGCAAATACAGGCTGGGGGGAGGAGGGAGTGGACGGGTTTATTTTTATTATTATTCATTGGGGAGATTGGTTTATTTTTATTATTATAGTTTATTATTTATTATATTTACGATTTTTATTTCCTGGAGTACCAATGTGTCCCTGCCCTTGTTACCCTGCAGGAGGTGGAAGAGGTGTGTGGGGACTGCCTGCAGCTGGTGACAGCAGTGCAGCAGGAGCTGGGGACCAACAGTGCCTTCGCCTGGGGGCTGGTGGGCCATGCCAAGAGGGTGTGCGAGGCCCTGACACCCGACCTGGCCCAGCGGGTGAGTGGGCCAGCAGGGAATTGCACCAGGGATTGGGCTGGAAGGGGCCTTAAAGCCCATCCCACTCCAGCCCCCCGCCATGGGCAGGGACCCCTTCCACTGGGCCAGGTTGTTGCAAGCCCTGTCCAGCTTGGCTGGGGACACTTCTGGGGACGGGCTCCCTTCTCCCCCTCGCTGGGAGCACCCTCTGCAGGTGTCTGCCCAGGGAGGGGTGTGCGCTGTCGGCCCTGACGCCGTGTCTCCCTCCCGCAGTGCCAGCGCTCCCTGGCCGAGTACACGGACACGGCTGCCCGGCTGCTGCGCTACGTGGTAAGAGGCTGAGGGCTCCCCGGGAGTGCCAGCCTCAGTGGCACAGCCGAGGGGCCTCTTCAGCAAATGCTCCCTTGGTTTTGTTTTTTTTTGGTTAAACTCGCTGCCTAATATTCCTACAAAATATTGAATGTTTTTTTTTTCCCTCCCCGCCTTCTCCCTGCCTTGCGACTGCTGCAATTTTATTTTGTTTTCATTTCTTCTTGCCATTTTCCGGCCCCTCCACTGGTAGCAGGCTGAGGTAAGTGAGATCCATGACCCAATGTGCTGGAACTCCCCTCCCCGGGGCCACAGCCTGCCTGATTTGGGATGTCTCTCTCCCCAGGGCCCAATGGAGCTGTGTGGCCAGCTGGGACTCTGTGCCTCCACCTCGGCACTGCCCCTCCACACGCTGCTCACAGAGAAGGTGATGCAGGTCCTGAGCATGCTGGGGGTAAGTGGGGACGCCCTCAGTTCTGCTGTGCTCCTTAAAATCCACCCACTGCGAAGGAGGAGCCTCATTTAGTATTTTATTTCCTCAAGCACCTCCATTTATCCCAGGTGGGGAATGCCTTAGGCGGGGGGTGACGGCGGAATAGGATGAGGGCGGCTCTGGGGGGGCTCGGCACGCATCCCACCCCCTTGTCCCGACAGGACAGGGCGGGGAGCACTCCGCTGTGTGATGTCTGCCAGTTCACCGTGAAGACAGTCGAGAGCCTCCTGGAGAACAACGTGACCGAGGTGAGCCCCACCGCTGCCGTCTGGTGCTGGAGGGGCTGAGACCGGGGGAAAAAGGGGCAGCGAGGAGCCGGAGTTTCTCTCTTCTGCCTTGCGCCGGCAGGAGCAGCTGGTGAACGACATCGAGAAGGTGTGTTACATGCTGCCCCACGGCGTCATCGGGCAGTGCAAGGACTTCGTCAACTCCTACGGCAAAGCTGTGGTGATCATGCTGCTGGAGGCCACCGACCCCGCGGCCGTCTGCACCATGCTGCGCTGCTGCCCCCGCAGCGGGGACACCCGGCCCGGTGAGCTGGCGGCCAGACCCCGGGCAGCGGCGTGTCCCCTCCGCTGGGTGCTGATGGCCGTGTCCTCCAGGGGCCGAATCCCTGGAGCAGCTGGCAGTGAGCGCGGGCGCCTTCTGCAACGTCTGCCAGATCCTCGTCACCTATTTCGACAACGAGCTGCTGAAGAACGAGACGCTGGAGGAGCTGGGCGAGGTTCTGGAGAAGGGCTGCGCCTTGCTGCCCATGCCGCTCACCAGCAAGGTGAGCTGAGGGGGGGCTCTCCCGGCCGGGGGGACACCCCCGCGTCCCCGCCAGGCTCACCCCGCTCTCCCTCCCAGTGCCAGGCGCTCGTGATGCAGTACGAGCCGGCGGCCGTGCGCCTCTTCGTGCAGATGATGGACCCCACCTTCGTCTGCACTGTGAGTGTCCTCATCCCTGGGGCGGCCCGGACAAGCGCGGGAATGCTTTGTCCAAGCCTGCGGGCTGGGAGAGGACCACGGGGCCGGTCAGAAGCTCCTCGTGGAGGTTTTCTTCCTCTCCCTCCCACCCTTTTCCTTTGCGATGCAGAAAATCAGAGCCTGTGACTCGGGCAAGGAGGATCTCCTGGGCTCGGCCCCCTGTGTCTGGGGCCCGCAGTACTGGTGCAAGAACATGGCCACGGCAGTCGAGTGCAGTGTAAGTGCCGCTCGTGTCCCCTCCCGGGGCCGGCGGGGTGCCGGCGGTCCCCGCATCCCAGCCCCATCCCACCCCGTCCCTCCCGCAGGCCGTCGCACACTGCCGGCGCCACGTGTGGAACTAGGAGCCATCTCCCCTGGCTGGCCGGACTCGCTCCGCCGTTTGGCTCGGGATCCTGGCTCCCTTCCCTTGGGACGTGCCTGCACTCACAGACGGCAGCGGCAGGAGCCAAGCGGCCTCATCGCGCCGGCTGGGCTGCGGGGAACCCCAGCGGCCTCGACCGCTTCCTCTTCCACTCCTGGGGCTTGGATTTCCAAATCAGGTTAAAGGGACTCATTAATGTTTTCAGGACTAGGGATTCAGCCTTGACGTCTCTCAGGGTGACTGCAAAATCCCCAGCCTCTATTCCCGCCTCTGTCTCCGTCCCCAGTCCCTTCTCTACCTCTCCATCCCACCCTGAACCACTCGTAATGCCCAGACCCTGCAACGTGGATCCGTCCCCGTGGGCTGGGTTCCGCCGCCCAAACGCCGGCCCCACGCCCCTGGCTGGCGGCAGCCTCACCTGAACATCAAATGAATGAGTTTGGGTGCGAGGATTTCCTTTCACAGCCCCGTCCCTGCTGGGAGTCCTGCGCTGCCCCAGCCGTGGCAGAGGGGGCGGCGAGGCGCCGGCTCGTCCCTCCCCGCCGTATCGGGGGGATGGCCGTAGCGCCTGGCTCTGAGCGTGCATGGGAGCCTCCCATCACAAATAAACTCTTCCCGTGAGCCTGGCTGGTTGTGTCCTTCCTCTTTCTGCTGCGGGCTGCAGCGGGAGCGTGGGTAAACCCCGGAGAATGCTTGCCCCAAAACCCAAGGTGCAGCAACACCCAGGGCGGCATCTGGTGAGGATGATGGGTTGAGGGGCGAGTTAATAGAGGGTCTTCCCTTGCAAAGGGGGTTTGGGCCTGATGGATCCGGGGAGGAAGGACGACAGACAGGTTACCAAAAGCCACAGACAGTGTATTTCTGAGTCCCGTAACAGACCGTGCCCGAAACTCTCCACAAGGTTACGGCTGGAAACAAACGCCCCGAACAAACAAACCCAGATGCAAGAGAGAAGGGGAAAGAAAAGGGCAACAAAAGACACGCACGACCACTCCACATCCAGAAGCCCCAGTTACTATCTCTCTTTTTCGACATCGCAACGAATTTTGGTAAAGCCAGCGAAATGGAGGAATGTCTTTGGGTTGGGGTTTTTTTTTTTGTTTTAATTTTTTGGGTCTTTCCTTATTGGAAAGGTGACGTTAATGCCAAAAGGATTCGGTTTCTCCCCACGCTCCCCTGGCCCTCCCCATGCTCGTATGACAGCTGCTACTGCGGCAGCACATCATCCTCATCCTCACTGCACCTTCCCCCCTTGCCCCGTCCAGTCTGGACTCATCACTCATCAGATAATTTAGCTGTTCTTTTCCCTTTTTTTCTGGCTTTTTTTTTTTTTTTAGAAAAAAACCTTTTTTTTTAATAAGAAAAATAAAAAAAATTTAATGGTTTCATGGATAAATGACAGGCGAGTAAAAGCATTCCGGTCCTGAGAGCCCTCTCCCGGGGCCAAGCTCTCCAAGGCTGCCGGAGCCATCCGCACCGGGTAGCCTGGACTCCTGCGGGGGAAGAGGGGACCGAGCACCGCTCTGGGGCTGCCCCTGGCCCCCACCACGGCCCCGCTGCTCTGTGCCTCATCCCCGCCGGCCCCGGCTTGCCTAGAGGAGCAGCAGCGGCAGCGCCGCTCGTCATAACTCGGTGATCTCCAGAGGGCTCTCCATGATCACCTCCCGCATCTTGTGCATGGGGGTGGACTTGGCCGACTCGGTGCGGGCGTTGTGGTCGCTGTAGCCCCCGCAGTCGGCGGTCAGAGTCTCCAGCGAGCGACCCAGCACCTTCTGGTCGTCCTCGGGCAGGCTGTTGAGGTCGGAGGCCAGCAGCGTGCCCGTGCTGCCGTGCACCACGTGGATGCCGTCGGGACCTTTCAGCTCCACCGGCTGCTTGTGTCGGAAGCGCAGGCTGCCCTGGCTGGGGCTGCGCTCCTCCTCCTCGTCCTCCAGCTCCTTCTGGATCAGCTGCAAGAGAGCCGCGCAGGAGGGAATCACCGCCGTGGCCACAGCGGCTCCTGGCTTCCCTGACTCCTGCAATGCTGGAATCCAGCCAGGGGGAAGGGCCCTATCTCCTGAAGCTGAGCGTGGTGATGAGGATTAGCAGGAGATGACCTCCAGCTGCACCGCTCCATCCTTGGCGGGATGCCCCGGCTCCTGCCGCCCCACCCCAGAGCGGCCGGGGAGGAGTTTGGAGCCAGGTTGGAATTTGGGGTTGTATGAGGGTGGAGGGGCAGGAGGCAGACAGGGAAAGAAGATGAAGGAAGGGTGGATGGGGCTGGAGGATGGAATAAGGGCATGCATCAACGGGGGATAGAAGGGCTGAAAGGCATCTCCCATCCCACTGCTCTCCCTTGCTCTCTTTGCCCCTCATTTTGCACTCCCACGAAGGGTAAAAGGCCGCAGGAGGAGCTGCTTCTCCCCATACCATCCTTTCTGCACCAACACCCTCCATTTTTTGCCTCAAAAACCTATGCTTTTGAGGCAAAAACCAGAGAAGCAGAAGGAAGGGATGATGATCCCCCACAGCTTTGACCAGCCTTAGCAGAAATGGGAGCGGAAATGGCAGAAATGGCAGCTCCTGTCTGCAAAGAGTCCTCCCCTGGGGTCAGAAAGACCAAGGGAGAAGGTGCTGCTGCCAATCAGAAGCAGCACAGGGCGTCACTGTGGGGAACCAGCAGCCTGGAAAACCAGCGAAAAAACAGCAGTGGGAACCAGTGGAAAACCACTAGCTGGCTTGTTTTGAACAAGCAGAGAGTGGGGGGGGACCACTGGGCAACAGGGACCACAGCCTGTGGGGCCAGGCAGACACACTGCATCCCAGAGGGCACGGCAAGCATCTCCCCACAGCCATGCACACCCCTCTACCTCCGAGACCGAGGAGCGGTCCCCCTGACTGGCGGTGGCCTTATGCACCATCCGCTGGGCAAAGAGCTTTTTCAGGCGCATGTAATCATCCAGGACCACCTTCAGGAGAGTGCCCTGGGTGCAGGGGGAGAGACTGGGGGTTATCCAGGGGAGATGGTTGGGGCAGAGGGAGGCCGGCCTCATCCCAGCATTTTTTGGAGCAACATCACCCTCTGGTGCTGTGGAGGTGCAGCTGTAAGAGAAGACTCCTCGGTGCGGGACACCTGCCCTCAACGCTCACCTTGATGGGTCCCTCCCGCATGATCTGCCCCAGCTTGGCAATGTTGTCGTACTCCTGGATGGCTGCCCGCAGGTAGCGGTCATCCTCGGGCTTGGTGGCGGAGGGCTCTCTCCCAAAGGTGCCCTGCCGGAGGAGAGAGCAGCTCTGGAGCTGCTGTAGGGGGCAGGCACAGGGGACACGGGGTCCTGGCAGGGGACACGGGGTCCCGGGGGGGGCTGTGTCTCACGTGGGTGCGGGCAGGGCTGTTCCAGAGGTCGGTGATCTCGCTCAGGTTTTCGGGCAGGTCGTCCTCGTGCTCTGCCTGCGCCGCCAGCTCCATGTTCCTGCAGAAAGGGTCCAGCCACACCGGGTTGGCCCTGCCCAGGGGGAGGAAAAGCCATCAGAGCCGGCAAAGAGCTGCGGTTATCCCTACCCCCATCCAGCCTGGATGCTGAGGCTGCACTGCCTCCTCCTGCCCTGTGAAGGTATGAATTCGGCTGCTCCAGATCCAGATGCCTGCTAAAACCTGCCCATTATCTCTGCTTACCCCAAACCTGGCCAGGATTGGCAGAGATGGAGTCACAGGAGAAAGAATAATATTTTCTTAGTTTAGAAAGCTGTCAAAGCAAGCATATGTGCCAGGATCAGTAATGCTCCGTGCAGAGCAGAGCGACATCGTGTCTCCACCTCCTGGCTCCTAAACACAGACATCCCTCTCTTGGGAACAGCCTCCAACTCCAGGAGGTGGCACTCACCCATCAAAGGAATACTTGTTGGTGTTTGGCATGTCCATGATGTCCATGAAGCCTCTGTTCCCTGCAAAAGGCAGGGATGAGAGTTACAGGGCAGCACATTGGTGGGCTTAGCAGCAAACCATGGGGTGACACTTCTTTGTCAGGGAGGGATAAAGAGCAAGCAAAGAGGCAGTGAGAAACAGGGTGGGGTGTGGCAGGTAATGCAGAGGCTGATGCTGAGAAAAGCCTCCCACCCTCACACCTCGCTGGGCAGGATCACTTCTGATATCCCCCATGATTTCTCCCTGTGACCCCCATCCCGTGCTCTCCATGCACCCCACTATCCCATGCAGCTGGGACACCCCAAACACTGCTCACCAGTGGAGCCAGCCACAATGGCCTTCAATTTCCTTTTGTGCC
Organism: Anthoscopus minutus; assembly: GCA_013399455.1. Classification (NCBI taxonomy): domain Eukaryota; kingdom Metazoa; phylum Chordata; class Aves; order Passeriformes; family Paridae; genus Anthoscopus; species Anthoscopus minutus. The sequence continues at coordinate 890,397 of VWYI01010744.1, forward strand.
TGCAAAAGAAATGCAGCCAAATCAGGGAAGAAAGTAAGGAAGATGCTGGAAAGTAGAAGGACACGCAGATTTGCAACAACCCTTCATAAAGGGCATGCATTAAACAATAAATATTAAATAAGGCTGGGAAGCTTGGAAGAGAGATGTACTGTCAGTATTAAGTCCATGCATTTTGTTGGAAGAGGTGTTGGGAAGCTGATGTCCTCCTCTGCTCGCCAGCATTTCCAGAGCCAGGAGAAGCCACGCCGGTCCCCCTGGTCTGAGGGGACACTGCAGGGGCTGGGCAGAGCCCAGGAGTCACTCACACTGTCCGGTAGTACCAGTTCATGAGGATGAAGAGCATGGCAGCCAGGAAGAGCAGGACAGCCAGCACGATGATTGCCATCTAGGACAGACAGAGGCATGGGGGAGCCCTCCAGCACGCGGCCAGCACCCGCTGGTGGCCACGTGCCCCGAGTTACACGGGTGGAACATCTCTCCCACGAGCCCCCATGGGAAGGGACACCACCCCCTCTGCAAGCAGCACCTCCAACCCCAGCCAGATCCTCACCTGCAGCGCTGAGAGGTCGTCTGGTGCCCGGGCAGTAATGGCAGGCTGCACGTCCAGCACGTTGTAGTTCCTGAAGAGATTCCTCAGCTGCTCCTTGTTCTCATCTATCATCTGAATAACCCTGGGAAGAGAAGGGTTGCTTGGGCACTTTGACATTAATCAGGGTCCCCAAGGAGGCAGGCTGGGTGGGGGGCCAGGGGACGTACCGCTCCACGTCCAGGATGCGGTTGGTCTCCCTGTTCACCACGTGGATCAGCAGCTCCGTCTGGGCAAAGTTCACCCGGCCTTTCTTGTCAACGTGGAACTGGGGAGAGACAGCAAGGTCTGCAGTGTGGGAGAGGCCTCTCCTCCTGAGCATGCCTTGAGGTGTGCTCGTGTGGCAAGTGACCCTCGAGCATCAATCTGGACCCCTTCAGTACACCCCAGCCTGGGGTGTATCCATCACCTTCGGAGCCCAGGGGTGTCTGTGGTTATCCAGGCAGGACTCCCTCGAAGGAGACCTCCCAAACAACACGTGGAAGTCATCTACCCCTCAAGGTAACCTCCAAGGGGGATGCCTTACCTGCACGTCATCCGTGTTGACAATGGCACCCGTGATGTTGGAGAGCAGGCTGATGAACTCCTCCTCGAACTGCCGGACCTTGTCAGGGATCTCATTGATGATGATTTTGACCCGCTGGTCATCCCGCAGGATGTAAATCCCCACAATAGCTGTGTCATTGTGGCCCACCAGGTCAGATGCCATAATGTCCACCACAAAGTAGCCGGGGTTATAGGCCGTGAAGAGGTCAAAGGTTCGCAGGATGCCATCAAGGGTTCCTGCGGAATGGATGGCCACAAGCCCGGGATCAGTGACCCCAGCCATGGGAACCTTTTTGGCCACAGGGATGTCTCTGCTGCTCCAGCAGCAGGCAGGGCACCCACCGATGCTGAAGATGTTGGCCACCTCCTCGGAGTCATTGGAGTGCTGCTTGATGTAGCGGATGCCCAGGATGGTGTACAGGACCAGGCTGTTATTGCCCACATCAGCGTCCACTGCGAGCACTCTGATCAGCTCCGACCCCACCTTGGCATCGGTGGCAACCCCTTGAGGGAGAGATGGGAAAGGTACCTGGGGCCAGGCTGGCTCTCGCTGCCCCATCATCCTGCTGCATTTTCCTGGAAGTATCTCTGGCTCCTGGTGCCCCCCCAGCCCAGCCCCTGGCACTGCTTACCTGCCGTGTACTCCGACTTGGTGAACTGTGGGGACTGGTCATTGATGTCATCCAGGAAGATCCGCACCTCCTGAAGGGTCAGGTCCTCGTTGAGGTCCCAGAACTGGGCTCTTCCCGCCTGCTGGCCCCGGGGAGGAGCCCAGTTCCTCTGGCTGGATGCTTTGACGATGATGGAGTGGTAGGGCTCCTTTTCGCGGTCTAGATCTCGCAAGACCTTCAGCTTCCCTTCTCGGCTCAGCTGGAAGTTGCTCTCCTGGTTCCCAGCTGGGTACAGAGAGGCATCCCCAGTTAGTGCTCTTCGGGCTTGGCACTTCCAAAATGCCCCGAGCAGGGCAGAGAGGCAGCAAGGAGAGGACAGAAATCCTGGGTGGGGGACAGAGAGCTGCCATCTCCACACCCACCTGCTATGAAGTAGTAGACAATGGCATTGGAGCCCTCATCCGCGTCCACCGCGCCGGTGACGTTCCCCACCACGGTGCCTGGCTGCGAGTGCTCAGGGACAGAGAGTGCCTGGTACTGGGGACCATCCCCCTGCCAGAGACCCCAGGGAAAGGAGTGTTAGGAGCCCTGAAGTTGCTTTAAATAAAAGCAGACAAATCCCACAGTGCTCCCCACCATGGTGATGCCCAGGTGTGCACACTCCATCACAGGTGCTCGCTGGCATCCTCATCCCTGCATCCCCTGCATCCCCTGCATCCCCTGCATCCCCTGCATCCCCTGCATCCCACCCCCTTCCCCCCGGTGCCTTACAGGTGGCCTGAGGAAGATGGGTTCGTTGTCATCGATGTCATCGAGTGCTACCTGGAGGGGCTGCATGGTCTCATAGGGTGGCTGGCCCTGGTCAGAGGCCACGATAATCAGCTGGGGAGAGAGGCAAAAGGGCTGTCCTGGGCAAACCCACACGGGCTGGGAGACATCGTTGAGGCAGGGACAGAGAGGACAGCTGGATGGTGGAGGATTTTGGGGTGATTTAACAGGGAATTGGGTGCTGGCCCACCAGAATGCAACCCCCCCTGTGACACTTGATAACCACCCAGTTCCTGCTAAGGTGTCAGCTGACCCCATCCACCTGCATCCCATGCTGGACCCACAGCCTCCAGGCCCGGCCCGGCCCCCTGCCTGGCTCACGTTGTACACTGCCTGCTTCTCCCGGTCCAGCCGCATGGCTGTCTGGATCAGCCCGCTGACAGAGTCAATGGTGAAGTACTCCCAGTCCTTGTTCCCTGCCCCGGTTTTCAGCAGGTTGTAGAGCACCACTCCGTTGAGACCCTCGTCTTTGTCCGTGGCATAGACCTCGTAGACGTTGGACCGCAGGGGGATCTCCTGCTTGCACACACACACACACACACACACACACACACACAGAGCCCTTCAGCTTTGGCACTGCATGCAAACTCCCTGCTTCCCCTGACCCTCCAGACCCCTCGGTCCAAAATTCCTTGGGTTTGGGAGTCAGCAAGCTCCCACTACCCAAAACCTGACAGGGGGCTTGGCAACATGGAGCCATGATTCCCGCTGGCCTGGCAGCTGGGGACTAGCTGAGACATGCATTGGGGACTGGCTGGGTCAAGCATGGCTTCCCAGAAAGAAGAAACATCTTAAATGTCAGCATTTCCAGCCCGTGTTTATAAACACACTCCGCACGCAATGTTTACTAATTCCGAGTGCTGCTGGGGTTTCTGTTCCCCAAATCTGCCCCACCACCCTGCTCACACGTATGGAGAGAGGCTGCTTTTGAACACCCAAACCCTCTAGCCACATGCTAAATCAAGGTCTTGTTGCACCCTCAGTGGAGATGGAGTTTGGATTTTGCTATTACAGGCAGGAGGGAGGGCTCCTGAACACACTCTCAACGTGCCATGACCCTGCTCCCTCCCGAGGGATTTACCTCCTTGATGTGCAGGATGGTGCCGTTGGGTGGGCGGACAAAGACAGGGCGGTTGTCATTGATGTCGATGACCTCGATGTGGAGCATGGTGGTCCCCCAGAGAGGGGGGTGCCCCTTGTCTGTGGCCACCACAGTCAGGTTGAACCTCTCGTAGGACTTCAGGCGCCGCTGGGATGTGACAAGCCCGGAGTCTTTATTGATCTTGAAGGCCTCTGGAGACAGAGGAAAGCCCCACATCTCTGGCTCATGACGCTTTGCACCAGGTAAATCAGGACTAGAAATGAGTATACCAGCCAAAGTGCACCCCTCTGCAGTGGGCCAGGGGTGTGGGTGGTCTCAGGGCTCTCAGAGCATCCCAGCCCCCTGCCACATCCTGGTCTCTGGGTCTGCTCCCTGGTCAGCCCTGGTCTGTGTTTCACTCCTGCCCAGGCTGGAACAGTGGAGCTTTTGCCTGATCTCTGTAATTTCTCAGTGTGCAGATATACTGGATTTCAGACAATTTCAGACTATCACTGTCCACCCAAGCCTCTCTGCACTTCAAAGCCTTCACCTAAAGCAGGCAGTGTGTCTGCTCCAAGACACACTGGTGTGCATAGGAAGTCCTGCTGGGGTGGGGAAGACAAGAGCACACACCAAGGCTGGGCTGCAGGACAAAGGGAGGCAAGGTCCTAACATCCCACACCACGAGGAACTGGAAACTGCAGAGCAAAAGGGAAAGCTCCACACTTTCAGTATTGCTCCCAGCAGTCCGAACCAGCCACAGGAGATGGGGTGTAGGCTGGTGCCTATGACTCCTTCCTCCTTGTAACCCTCCTCCGTGGGGAAGAGACCCCAGCACCTACCTGCTCCAGGACCCTCGATGCTGTAGGTCACCACTCCATTGTCCCCTTCATCTAGGTCGGTGGCACTCATGGTGATCACTGATGTGCCTGCCGGCTCATTCTCGTAGACACTGGTGCTGAACTGGCTCTTGCTGAACTGGGGCCTGACATCGTTGATGTCCAGGACTGTGATCAGCACCTTTGACAGAAAGGGTGGGTGACAGGGGCTGGCAGCTGGGTGACGTGAGGCTGGGGAAGGCTGGCAGCCCCTGGGGCCATACCCCTGCTTTGACCTGCAGCTCTGCTGCTGGAGAGAGGTGCCCTTCCTGCCATTTGTTTAACTTCACCAGCTGAATTCCTGCCTCCAACAATGGGGGCCGCCATGGCTGGGGCACCCATTCATGCCACAGCACTTGCAGACAATAGTGTCACCCTCCCCTGCCCCTCCTGCGACGTGCCGTCCCCGCGGCACAAAGCGCCCTGCACCATCCACCCCACAGCTCCTGGCGTCATCTGCTCTTCCTTCTGCCTAATTCCCCACCCCGGTCCAGCCACTGGGGAGGAAAGGTGGAGCTTGAACACCTTCTTGCTGGAGACCAGCACTCACGGGGTGAAGGGAGGAGGAGGAGAGCCCTACCTGCACAGAGTTCTCCCGACGGTTACTGGAGACATCCCCAGGGTTGTCCTTGGCCACGGCTGTCAGTGTGTAGTGATCCTTCTTTTCCCGGTCCAGGGCTGACAGGATGTAGATGTCACCCTGCAGCACACAGAGACCTTCAGGTGGACCTCGTCTGGCAGAGCTGGTACTCAAGAAGGGGCAGAAGGTGAGGTGTGGGAGCAAGGCACAAGATGGGACAATTTCAGCCTCCCCTCCCTTTCCCTGCTCTGTTCCAGCCTCGGTTGGCTCCTTACCGTGTTGGGATTTATCCCAAACTTGCCCTCTCCATCGCTCAGGCTGTACTGGATGAGAGCAAACTGCCCGGAATCTGCGTCGGTGGCTGTGACGCTCAGGATGACCGTGCCCAATGGCACATCCTCAAAGACAGCTTTCTGCAACAGAGGGAGCAGGCAGCAGCGGCTCAGCCCGTGCTGTGACCCAGGGCACAGGTAGCAACCAGGACTGGGCACAGCCAGACTCCCAACAAGGTGCTGGCACAAAGCGTGTGGCAGGGTTGACCATCTTCTCCAAAAGGTTCAAGCACAGGCAGAGGAAAGAGAAGGTGTCCCTGGAGAACCCTCAGCTCTGTGCCTGTCCTCACCAGGCTGGCGTTGGCCCAGCCACAAACATAGAGCTGAACAGGGGAGCCCAGCTCACCTGGTAGGATGGCTGGCTGAAGACAGGGTTGTTGTCGTTGATGTCCACGATCTGGAGGTACACGGGGATCTCAGCGGATCTGCGGGGAGAGCCGTTGTCGGAGGCGCGGACGGTGAAGTTCAGCCACTGCACCTCCTCATAGTCCACTGTCCTGTTGGCCACAACCTTCCCTAGAGGATGGCACACCCTGAAATGAGAAACCTGCCCCGGGTCACTGGCCTGCCCCACACTCCCACCTCCCCAGACCACCAACCTGCCGAAGGGTCTTCCAGACAGGCGTAACCTTCGGGAGAGAGGTTCAGCAGCTCGTAGGTGATCTGCCCATTGGCACCTTTGTCTGGGTCCACTGCTGAGATGGAGATGAGCGTGGTGCCCTGCGGGGCTCCCTCCAGGATCCGCTCAGTGAAATAGGTGACCCCGAAGGGGCGGAAGCGGGGTGTGTTGTCATTGACATCCAAGACGTTGACCGTCAGCTTGGCTGTGGCCATGGTGGAGACCACAGGGGGCGAGAAGAGAAGGAGAACAAGTGAGAAAGGGAAGGAAGGTTGGGAGGAAGGAGGGTTGTAAAGCCACAAATGTGAGAGTCCAGGAGAGCCAGCTGAAAAATTGCAGTATTCCCCAAAGCTGCTATGCCCTGAGCATGCCATGAGTGTCCCTATGCTGTAGCGGGACACCTGCTCTTGATCTTTGTGTGTCTTCTCACACGGGAGACTGGATTTACCCATAGTGGGGTGGCAAGATATGATGGAAAAATAATGAAGAAATGAGTGCCTCCCATAGTAAGGTACACAGCCTTTTCCATACCCACTGCAACCCTGGGATGTCTGGCACATTCTCAGGGGAGAACCTGAAACTGATGGGAGCTGGTCCAAGACTGGTCCCCCTGGAGATGTTGCATGTCAGGAAGCTGGGAGAGCTGCTGATTACCCAGAAGCTGCACTGGCACCAGGGAAGGGCTGTGCCAGTCCCTGTCCCCACACTGCCTGGGGACAACCCTTACCGTTGGGCACGCTGACCGAGCGGTCGATGACTTCGCTGGCGTTGTCATGGACAGAGATGGTGACCTCGTAGGTGGCCACTAGCTCACGGTTGAGGGGAGTTTTGATCTTCACAGCTCCTGGGAACCCCAAAAAGACAGATGTCACAGGCTGTGCCTGTGCCATTGCCTGGGCAGGGCGGTGTGTACCAGCCGACAGCTGCATCCTGTGCCATAACTTAGTTCTCCTGCCTCTCCAAAGGGTGAACGAGGCAAACACTTGAGAGCTACAGGAAGAGACAACTGCTCTCCTCCTGCTTTCCATCTCCTTCCTACCTGCCTGCTCCACATGGCCTCAGGTGGTTCTGGCTGTACATCCAAATGAGGTTTCGGAGCAGCTCTTGCTGCTCCCCTGCATAACTCCATCCACCTGAGCTCAGCATCTTTAACAACCTTGCCCTGTATCTTTTCCAGCAAGGGCATTTTTCCTCCCTGGGTCAGCTTCGTGCTTCCAAAAAAGACATGGGGAGCTCCTGGCCCTCCTTCCCCTAAGAAGCCCACCACCTATCCTGGAGAGGCCCCTTGCTCCCCCAGTGAGGGTGCCTGGGTCCCGTCTGCCAAGGCTGAGCAGCCCCCGGCCTGCAATGGAGGCCATCTCTGCCAATGGAGATGGGTGAGATGGAGGGAGGCCACGGGTGGCACGGAGACAGAAACGAGCACAGACACAGACACAAACCTGGCAGGCCGAGAGCCAGAAAAGAAAGCAAAGCTAAGTCAGTCAGACAGGGAAGAGAAGACAGGGCAGGGTAAGACAGGACAGCTGGAGGAGGACAGCGGGGAGACAGGAGAGGAGCATCACCTGCCTGTACCTCAGACACCTACCTCCAGGCAGAGAAGAAGAAGAAGCAGAAACGAGGAGAGGGGTCCACACTGCCCACTCAGCCCTTCCCGCTCTCCTACCTGTCCTAAAATCCACCGTGAACGCTCCCTGCTGGTCGGGCACCAGCGCGTCCGTGTCATCGCGGGCCACGATCCCCAGCAAGTAGTACTCCAGGCGAGGGTGCAGGTCCCTGTCGATGGCGGTCACCTCGGCCACCACGGTGCCAGGGGGAGCTGACTCAGGGATGCTGACGGTCTGGATGGGGTTGATGAACTCGGGCCGGCAGTCGTTGATGTCGTCGATGATGATGCTGACGGTGGCGGTGCCCGAGAGTGCCGGGGTGCCCTGGTCCACGGCCACCACCGTCAGCCGGTAGGCATCGCGCTCCTCGCGGTCGATGGTGATGTTGGCCACGCGGATCACCCCCGTGGTGGCATCGATCAGGAACCTGTCCTGGCCACCACCCTCAATGCGGTAGTCCAGCTGTTGGTTGAGGCCGCTGTCGGCGTCCGTGGCTGTCACCTGGAGGACGGAGAAGCCTGGAAAGGTGGGACACAGCTGTCTCAAGCAAGGGTTGGAGGGCAGCAGTAACAAGCCCTTGGTCCCAAGGTAAATACCATCAAGCAAAATGGGCAGCCTCAGTTCCCAGATTTTCCCTTTGACCCCATCCTGGTCAGCTGTGTCACTGGGAGCTGGATCTTCACGTCACCCAGGTCACCCCATCTCCCACCCGCACACCCAGTCCTGACCTGGAGGGCTGTTCTCCAGCAGCCGGGCCGTGATGAATGCCGGCTGGAACACAGGACGGTTGTCATTGTCATCCAGGATGGTCACTGCCAGGCTGGCAGTGCTGTTCAGCCCCCCCACATCACGAGCCACCAGTGTGAATTCCAGGTGAGGGTCCAGCAAAGCCTCTCGGTCTATCACGCCACCGGGCTTCACCGAAACCATGCCTGGAGAAGGGGAAAAGCCTGGTGGCAGACCACATGGGGACCTGGTGGCCCTGGGCTAGGGACAGATCAGCTGAGCCACCTCACCTGTCTTGTTATTGATAACAAAGAGGTCCGGGGGTGCCTTCAGGAGCTCGTAGGTCACCACAGCATTGCTGCCCTGGTCAGCATCCAGGGCTAGGATGGGTCCACTGAGCATTGTGATCGGAGTCCCTGGATGAGATGACAAAAGTGTTAGGGAGGGTGGCAGTCCCCTGCAGGGCCCTCCCACTCCAGTGACACATGAGGGACAGCAATGAATGGATGGAGGAGGTGACAGAGCCAGGCCTCATGGGGTATGAGGCACTGGGGGGTGGCTGCTGCAGCCTTGCAGACCGACTCTTGAGGCCCAGGAGAGGTGGTGGGACATCCAGCTAAAAGCAAACAGACAGACACATCCATCAAAGGGGTGGCAGCAGCACCCTGCCACTGAGGGTGTCACCTGGAGGCACCCAAACCCTTTGTGTGAGGCGTTGCTCAATGGCAGGACAGGAGAGGTCTTGGAGCAGGGAGCAATTTAAATGGCAGGAAGGCAAAACAAAATAGTAATAAGAATAGCATTTCTAGCTCTTTGTCTGGGAAGTGCCTATCTGGGCAGGCTGGACTCCTTCAAATATCTCTGATCCCTGGAGCAAGGTAGCTCCAGGTGATGGAGAGATGGCCCATCCTCTTCAGGGTATTGGGCAGATGGGTTCTCAGGGCTGCCCCCTGAACTCTGCTCAGCCCACGGGCATCTGCTGAAGCTGAGCAAATCCCAAGTGGTGCCAATTTTTGACATGTGACAGGAAGGGTTTCCACAAGCAGCATGGACCAAAGCTACAGTCTCCTCAAGGCTGATGAAGGCACAAGCTCCTCAAACTCGGCATCCCTGATCAACTGAGATGCAGCCCTGCCCTGCTCAACATCTTGTTTCCTCCACCATGGCCAGGAGACACCTCCCCTCATCCAGCCCTGAAGGGAGTCTCCAGGAACCACGTAAGGCAGTGAAGAGAGACCTACCAGGGGGCGAGTTCTCCATCACCTCAGCCTGGTAGGAGCCCTGGGTGAAGAGGGGGCGGTTGTCATTCTCATCCGCTATGGAAATGACCAGCAGGTCAAAATCCTAAAGGAAAATTGGGACAATAGGGTGATGACCATAATATTCTTTCCTTGAGCTCACCTTCCTCCTCTCCCACCTCTGGTCAAAGTTGCATTCCCTGGACTACCCTCAAAGGTCTGCAGGGACCCTCTTGCTGGGGCACAGGCTGCTCCACTATCCTTGTGGTTGTCCAACTCCAGCCCAACACTGTCCCACCCTCCACGACATCTACTGATGTTGCACAGAGACAGCAAACGGCTTCAGACTTGCCCTAGATCCTGCTGGTCCTGTTCTCTGCTGGGGATGGGGCTGTAGCCCCTTCCCTGCAATCCCCAGATGCTTTCTGGGGAGGGGGTTGCTATCAGAAACACCGGGGGCAAAGGCACCGCTGGAGGTGCCGGCAGTGTCCGTAATTACCCGCCTGGCATTGCGTATGTTCTCGGGGTTGTCCTTCACCGTGATGGTCAGCCTGTACTCGGCCACCCGCTCCCTGTCCAGCGGGCGGTTCACGTACACAATGCCACTCTACAACGAGAAAACACCACACGGGATGTGAGGAATGCTCCCCCTGGGGCATTTCCTGCCAGCACAAGGATGCCAGACAGCACAGCTGGGTTCCCACCCTCCTTATCCCAGCATCACACCCCTCCCCGGGGGGGGGCCGTACGGTGCTGTTGATGTAGAAGGCATTCTCTGTGTTCCCTGCTGTGATATCGAAGGTCAGGAGGGCGTTGGGGCCCTGGTCTGCATCCCTGGCGAGGATGCGGGTGACGAAGCTGGAGACGGCGGCGTTCTCGCTCAGAGTGAGGTTCATCGGGAGGTTCAGGAGCACGGGGTCGTTGTCATTGATGTCCAGCACACGGATACCCACCAGGATCTGCCAGGGAGAGAAGCAGGGCAGGTGTGTGGCACATGTTTGCACACCTTCCATCCTTTTCTTGCGCTTCCCGGGCAAGAGGCGGGCTTCCCCAGCTCAGCACAGTATGGAAAGGCCTAGGCCCCAGGAGAAGGAGGTGGAGGGGAGGAGAACAAAGCCAGAGACCAACAGGGAAGGTGTTGGGCCTGGAGGACTCACAGTGGAGCTGAGGGGAGGCACCCCCCGGTCCCGGGCGGCGATGGTGAGGTTGTAGAAGGGGATGTTCTCGCGGTCCAGCTCGGCATCCTTCCGCACCCGCAGCTCTCCTTCCACCGGGGAGATGACAAATTCCCCTGCCGGAGACAGCGGGGCCCTGGCTCCCACCGTGCTTTGGCTCCCCAAGGGAGTGGCTTGTTTGGGAGCTGGGGCACCGTGGCAGGTCTGGGGACAAACCCACGCCCCGTTACTGCAGATGTAGGAGGATTGTGACAGCTGGGGGCTGCCCTGGATGCGCTCCCAGGTAGCAGCAGGAGCAGGGGATGGGGTGGATGGCCAAATAAGAGGCTCCTGTCTATATTTTCTGGGCTTTTCTGAGGATGCCAATAGCCCCTGCATGCCCTGGGATTGCCAGAGCAGGGTGGGCTATGCAGCATGGATCCCCCATGAGCTGGAGGGCCTCGTCCTGCTTGTTGTGGGAAAACTGCAAACAGTGGGGCCAGCTGGGAGATGGAACTGGGGTCTGCCTTTCACATTCCCTGGACAGAAGTCACTGCTCCCTTCACCGAGAACATCCAGATGTCCCCATGGTTAGGGATGCCCTCAGCTCCTCTGCCATCTGCACCATGGTGCTGGTGGAGCTGTGAGTGCTGGAGAACAACTCAGTCCCCCAACACTCTGCAAACCCCACAGGGACTCAGCAACGAGGCTCGGGTTCTCTCCCTGCGCTTTCTTTTTTTGCCTTTTCGATTTCTTTTTGCTTTTACTGTTGAGCAGATTTCCCCCTTCCCTCCACAAGCCCCCTGTCCAGGCACAAACAGGTTAAGTTTCCTGTTGCTCAGAACAGGATTTCCTGGTGTCAACAGGCTGAGCTGGGAGGGAGGATGGCTTTTCTGAAGCGCTTCCGCCCCAAGCCAGGCTCCTCCATGGGGCAGCCAGCGGGAGAGGCGATGCCCCGTGTCCCCACTCACCGAGGGGGTCCCCGGCGATGATGCTGTATTCCACCTGTCCACTGGGCCCTGAGTCCCCGTCGTGGGCCAGGAAAGTCCAGACACGAGGGCCAGGCTGCCCCTCGGTGACATCGAAGGGACCCTCGTAGGGCCGTGGGAAGGTGGGACAGTTGTCGTTGATGTCATTGAGGTTCACCAGCACCTGCAGTCACGGTGAGAAGCGGGAGGGTTGTGAGAGGAGACGGGTGGAAGGGGAAGGGAAGATCTCCCAGCTGGCCATGGGAAGCTGTGGATGGGTGACATGACAAAATACTGCCTGTGTTTCTGGCTTTTCTGGGTTCACCAGACATACAGCTCACAGCTCAGAGATTCAGACTGGGTCACTCCTGATCATGCCCATCCTACAGCCACGCTGCAGGACTCCAGCTGCAAACTCCTAAACCTCTGGGCCACACACCACGGTGGGGAACAAAACACAAAAGCTCAATGTCTTCCACGTCCACGTCCAAGCACGACAGACAAAAACACAGACATGAGTTTGGAGACAGATGATCTCTGCAGCCAGCTGCACACTGGCTCACTCCTTTTCTTCCAACAAATTCTTAATTCCTGATGCCTAGCAAACTTTAAAAAATTGTCAGGTTGCATCCTTGTTCCAACAAAGCCACCACCACCACCACTGGCGGTACAGGTAGTTATGAGAAAGACACTGGAAATGTGGAGTTTTCTGACCTCCTGGGTTGAAGAACAGTGAAATCCACCAGATGGGCATTTATTGCTGCTTAAATCTAATCTTTACAGACAGTATATCCAAGTTTCTGCTCCGTTTCCTAGCAGTGGAGGAAACAAACACTGGCACGCCTTATCAGGGCAATGGCCTTCCCATCACTGGGGATCTCAAATAATCCCCTAAACCTCCTCCTAAAAGCTGTGTTTTTATAGGTTGCTGGCACAAACTCCTCGAGCAGTGGAGGGAGGGTGTTTCCTATCTTTCCTGGCTTGGGTGCTTGTTGCTGAAGGGGTTTCCAAGTTCATGTCTCTACTTGAGCCAAGTGCAGGGGAAGGCAGCTGCTGCCTTCCCTGCCTGCAATTAAACCCCGGGTCTGTCCTGGGCCAGGAAATCATCCCCAGCAGTATCAGATGCCCAAACCTGAAGGCCTTCCCTTTGTCCAAGCATGGAGCCCCACTGCCAGGCTTGTGGGGACAGATTTAATCCACAGAAATTTCTCACACTGGTATCTCCCCTTCAGTTTGTCTTTTTTTTCCCCCCTTCACACACAAGAACTTATCTCCTTTTGGGGGATTACAAAACCTGTGGCTCGATATCAGGGTGAGGTACAACGGTCCACGGCAATCAAGAAAGAAGATTTAACCCATCCCTGCCAGCTGCAGACCACCAAATCAATCTGGGTGTGCTGTACAATTCGTCAGATTTTGGTTTTGGTCACAAAAATAATCTGTGTGGGAAATTCCTGCAAGATATTTGCTTTGGAACTGCTCGCTTGCCCTCCCCAGTCTTTGAGCAGTGCACTTAGTTCAGGTCACTGTGGCCCAGGGAAAACAGAAAGAGCTACAGAGAAAGGCAACATAAAAATGACTAGAGGCTTTAAATAACATCCTTACAAGGGAAAGGGGAATTTTAAGAGCACATAAATAACAAGAAAAGATAAAGATGAAACAGAAATTAACACTATAGCAATGCTTTACTACCTGCTGTCCCTTCAAGCAGGAAAGACCAAGAGGACATCTCAAGAAAACGTAATGCAACTGAAAAGGAGTTCCAGGAGTTTCCCTATGTCTTTGCAGGACCAAATAACCGGGCTAATTAGCCAGAAACATGTCTTGTGCATGACCCTGTTTTGAAACACCCTTGAGGGACCAAGGTGACAGCAACTGGGTGAACCAGCCACAGCTGGGAAAAGCAGCTGGTGACCACTGGGAAGGAGATGTGAAACTGCTCACAAAGTGGGAACTCCTTGACCCCAGGGAGGCCTCAGTGTTGCAAACCACCCCCACTCTGTGTCGGCTCCTTACCGTGGCGGTCGACGTCAGCCGGCGCGAGATGATGGGGCACTGGTCGGTGGCGGTGACAACCAAGGTGTAGCGCCCGTGGCTGATCTCGTAGTCCAGCTCCTTCACAGTGCGGATCTCCCCCTGCAAGGACAGGGGAGAGCAGCTGGGAGTGAAGGGAGCGGGACAGGGGCACGCCTGGAACAGGGCCGGCATCCGTACTGACCGTGGCGTTGTCAATGTGGAAGGTACCCAAGATGTTGCCTTCGGTGATGGCGTAGGCCACCGTGCCATTGGGTCCCTCATCCTGATCCAGGGCCTGCACGGTGACCAGGGTGGCGTTGAGCGAGGAGGGACCTTCGTCCAGGGTCACCTCGTACAGCTGCTGCCGGAAGGTGGGAGCGTTGTCGTTCTCATCCAGGATGGTGACGTACACCATGGTGGTGGCCTGCGGGACACGGGACATGGTGTTGAGCGCTGTGGAGGCATTTGCTGGGCAGTCTCTGGGAAAGGCTGGATCTGTCAAGGTCAATGTCCAACATGGGCTCAACACTGCCAAGAGACACTAACAGAGTGCAGGGTTCCAAAAGAAATGAGCCGTGGCTTCAGACACACTGCCAGGTAACGGTTGGGTACAGAGATAAATGCACTGAGATTAAATCACACCCTTGTTCCCAAGCAGAAGCGTGTCTCTAGGGGGATCTCTCCTCTCTTCACAGTTTACCATTGCTGGCAACACCAGGGAGAAGCCTGTGGCACAGGGAAAACCAGACCCTGAACCCCACTGTGCCTCCCTGCCTTTGGAGGAGGCATGCCTGAGTCCTTGCCTCGCCATCGGGGACCCCCTGATTGTTACTACAACAAGCATGGCAATATGGATGGAAAATACCCCAGGATGTGCTGCCATGGCTCAGGGGAGGAACAGAACCGAGCATTTTGGACAAATGGACTGACCTTCCAAGGTCCCACCACCTCCCTGCTGACCACAACGTCACTGCCTGTCAGGCTCAGGTGGATCAGAGCCTGTCCCCGCTGTCCCTGACCCTGCACTGGCACCTGGATGTCCTGGCTGTCTTATGCGGGTGTCACCCCACCTGAGGATGGGGAGGTGACAGTGGCACCCAGCTCAGCCTAAGGGCTCAGCACACAGGTGAGGGCTTGGGACAACAAACCATTTCCTGGGGCACCTGGGCTTCATGCCTACACCTTCCCCCAGCAACAAATCTCTTCCAGCCAGCCAAGGGTTAGGTTTTTGGCAGGAGCATCGCAGCTGTGTTTGCTGTAAAAGCCACAATGCCACATGGTAATTAGGTACTTTTCTATTTCCCTGCACACTCCGGATTCAGAGCAGGCAAGGAGCGAAGTTCCCTGTGGTTTGCAAAACTCCATGTGCCTCTGGGCTCCACTTTCCAGGGAAGGCTGACTGGAAACGAGGCAGCCCTCAGCTGCAGCCAGAGATTTTGTTGATGCCTTTGGAATTTGAAGAGAAGCTCCAGGAGGAATTATGTGTCAGACCACGGGGCTGCTTTGCTATTTCAGGGCAGAGTGTAAATGGGCTGTAGGAGGGGGATGCTTTGCCCCCAGTTTTTTTGGGAAAGCTCTGTTCCCTTTTCCAAGTCGGCATTTCTTGGAGTAACCCTTCCCTGTACTCTCCTGAGAAGAGAGGTTCTGCGTCTTTAATCCTCACAAACAACGGGAAAAACAGTAATTGTGAGCAAAGTTACCACCTGGCCCAAAGAATCAGCTCTTGCTGGGAAAGGGATGGAGACCAGCACCCCCAAGTCCTTTAGCGCGTCGAGCATCCCCCTCAGCATCCCAAAAACGCACGCAGGGCGCCCAGCTGGCTCTAAGTGAGGCTGCAAGGCAAGAAACCCAGCAGAGGCACCCACTGCCCGAAGAGGTGGGGAGCGAAGCCATCTCCACCCGCAGCTCCCTGCAGCCTCTCACCTCCGGGGGGTGCTCGCCGTTCTCTCCAGCGCTGCGTGAACCGCGATGAAATTTCCTGTGTGTGTGTGTGTGTGTGTTTGTGTGTCGAGTCCGCCTGCCGCTGCGGGGCTGCTCAGAGCGTGCGGGGGCTCCGCAGAGGCCACCTCTCCCCGGTCCCCCCGCCGCTATGGGGACAGCGTCCCCCCGAACCGGGCTGCTCCTGGCTGCGCTCTGCCTGCTCGCTCTCCTCGGTAAGCTCCAGCTCGCTTTCCTCTCCTCCCTGCCCCGAGAAACTCTCCTCGCTGGGGCACCCGTCTTCGCCTGCCCGGGGCTGTGCTCCGGCACAAGGAATCTGAGGTGTTTGGGGCGTTTTTTGCTCTCTTCCCCTGTGATTTTGGTGTGTGTGTGGGGAATCAAGCCAGTGTTTCACACGGTGCTGGTTGCGCTGGGGTAAAAAAGGGGCCGCAGGGGAACTGCAGCTCTAAAACTCTGAGACTTGTTATTTTCTTTCTTCCTCTGCTTTGATCTTACATGCGTGGGAGCAAAGCAGCCCCCTGTCCCAGCCAGCCTCCCGCTTGAGACCCCGGGCTGGAAAAGCTGCTCCGTTCCCGCACGGCACTTTTTCCTAGCACGGTGGGGGTCCCCGGCTGTGTCACGGTGAGAAGACCCTTCCAACAGCCCAGGGGGAGCGGAGAGAGGGGATTTGTGCGAGTGGGGCTGGGATGCCCTCTCTAAGGATGCTGCGCTCCGCCGGGATGTGCCGGGCAGCTTCTCCGGGTGGGCAACCAGCCGTGGCCAGGGCCACCGCGAGCGGCTGCCGAGTTCCCCTTCCCCGGAGGGAGCGCTTCCCAGTGCTGGAAACTCGCTGGCTGCTGATCAGGGGGATGCTTTGGGAGGGGGCCGCTTCATGTCTGACTCTGCACGAGCCCTGGCAGGCAGCGTTTCCCTTCGGGGGTCCCGGGGCCGGACAGTGGAAGAAGGGGTGGCGGCATTAAAATCGCGGTTTCACTCTGGACGACGACTCAGAAGGAAGCTGGGAAGGACCGTGGTCCCTCCCTGCCCTGCGCAGGCAGAGGCTGAGCATCGGGCTCGGCTTCACCCTCTCTCCCGGGACAAAGTGACTGCCTCCACGATTTCTGACAGCGCATCTCCAGGAAGAAAAGATGCCCAAAAATGCCCCACCGCAATGAGGCCAGAGGTCCCTTTCCCTCTCCTCTGGGACAGCAAGGCTGGTGTGGCTTGAACCACGTTTTGCTTCTCATCCGAGCCTCGGCATCAGGGAGCAATTCCCAGCTCCTCCACAGGGATTTGAATGATTTCATTTATGCATCTGGGGTGCTGGGATTGAGCTTCAGGCCTTCTGCAATGCAACAAGCTTGGAGGCTGATGTTCACTGTGAGGCTGGTGCCAGAGGAACTGAGCTTTGCGCAACCCCGTGCCTGCCAAAACTTTCTGAACCCCCGGCTAATTTTAGCAGGGATTGATGGAGAAGTAGCCCTTGGAGACATCCAGCTTGAGGATGCTGGCAGCAAGGTGGATGGGGAAGCGGCTCCTCTTCACCTAAAGGATGGCAGCTGAGCTGGGCTTTCCAAAATCGCATCCCAAGTGCTGTCCCCAAGCTCAGGGCTGGCAGGATCCCCCCAAAGCTGCTCCCTGCACTGCCTGGATGATGGGTACCCCACTGCTAGAAAGCCATTTGGCCCCTGGGGAGCAGGAGATGAGGGCTGTTAATGTGTCTCGGGCATCTTCAGCAAGTTTTTTCTCTCCTCATTCTCCCGTGCTTGAGGTGCTTCTGCAGAGCTATGGATGCCCCTGCACATCTCGCCTGGCTGACAACTCTGGAGCACAATCACAGCTCAGTGACGACGGGGCTTGGGGTGCTTTGATGTGAGCCTGTTACAATAGCTCCCAGAAGAGGAAGAAAGCAGAGCTCCTTGCTCCACCTCTGTCTCCAGCAGACCCTCCCCTGCAGCAGGTTCAATCCCCTCTGATCCTTGCAGATTTCTTCAGAGTGGAAAGAGGCGGCCTGATGTGGAAATTACTTCTTTCAAGCACAGGAGTGCAGATCAAACACCTGCTTGCCAGGGCTGGGGACCAAACACAGGAGAAGCAGCCAGGAGAGGCTTTTGGTCACTGACCCAGAATTTGGTGTTAGATCCTGATTTATTTAAGCTGTTGGCCAGCCAAGCAGCACAGGTTAGGTTTCTGCACTTTTCTGTGTTTCTGTTTCCCCTGAAAGCAGAGTTCCCAGGTGTCAAGGGAGTGATGTACACTGGGATGTACCAACACTGCCCAGGGCTCTGCGCTGCACCAATGCAACACCACTGCTTGGAGACAAGGTTACTGCGGTGCCAAAGAGGAAAAGGGGCACTTTTGCCACCTGCTTGATGCCTCCTCTGTCTTTACCAGATGGTGACAAGACAACAGCTCTCAGCTCAGCCCTCAACTGGTCCAACCAGCTGGGGATGCACAGAGATGGGCATCTGCCTTTATTTTAGCACCTGCCAGCAGCTCTGACATCAAAAGAAATGGTTTGACGGGGGTGTGGAAGGAGCCAAGCCTGGGCTCTGGGCATGGAAGAAGCCCAGGAGATTAAAGATCCATGGGCTTCAGTATAAAGACACCACCAGAAGATGATTCCTCTGGGCTCCATCTGGCATCTACCATGTGTTTGAAGCCTTGGCACATCTTGGGGAGGGAACAGCCCTGGCACCACTCTGGGCTGTACCGTGCCTTGCCAGCTGCTTTCTCCACCGCTCAATGGCTTTCGAGAGCCTTCCCCGCTCCTGAGAAGGAAGGGAAGCCTGTAATGCCGAAGGTTGCACACATGGTAACCTCTGCCCCTCCCCAAAAGCGTGGGCTGCGCTGACTTTCCATCCAGACGGTTCCCATCAAGCTCCAGAGGTGGAGGCTGGATGCTTCAGCAAGGCAGCACTTCGCAAACTGCGCGGGATGAGCGGGACGGCCCTACTCCGCTCGAGGGGGGTGTGTGGAAAACAAAAGACTCTTGCAGATACTTTTGGAAGGTGTTGGAAGTGTGGCTTCCTCCAATAGAGCCCTGGCTTCCCTTCCTCTGGCTCCCAGGAGAGCCCTGATGTGAATGGGGCACTTCCCCTTGCTGCAGGTATCAATAAACATCTGAGGAACCTTTTGTGCTCAGCGCTTTGGCAAGGAGTTGGGGGACCCGCTGTGCTGCCTGCTAGAACCCATCCAGTCTGGCCGTGCATCCTGGCCCCAGCAGCACCCAGGGATAGGAAGAAGTCAGGGCTTGCAAACGAGACTGAACGAGGCAGCGCTGAGCTCAGGCCTCTGCCCCGGAGCAGCTCCTGGGATGTGCTGTGGGGAGCAGGAAGCAATCAGCCAGAGTGGCCGGGCAAAGGTCACGCCAGCCCTGGCTCTGGGGACTCCTTGGTGCTCTGGGCTCCAGAGCAAGGAGTGCAATGGGGCCAGATCTCCTTCCCAAGGCCTCCCTCTCCCTGCAGAGCACCCTCGGGCAGGGACTCGGAGGCTTCACGGCTGCTCTTGCAGCATCACGTAAGAGTCAGAGATAACCACGGAGGGTGGGAGGCATGTTTTTGGTTTCACTCTCTCCAGCGGGGCAGGTGACAGTGACTCCACTCCCAGGGTGCTCTCAGGGTGGCCCAGCAGTGGGGAGCCCCTGGCCTGGCTTGATGCCTGTGGGCAGGCACATCGTGCCCCGCCTGTGATGGACGCCCTCTCGATAGAGCAAGCGAGAAACCTCAAAGCGAAACGTGGGCACAACAGGATGTTACCAAAATAAAAAAAAAACCAACAAAACCCATCTCGTCCTTATAACATCTTCTCTGCTGCAAACCAGCCCCAGAAACCTCTTTTCCACAGTAATTTAAAGTAAATAAACCCAGAATATGCTTTTTCTCCAGCCTTCTAAGTGACGTTAGCACTTCTGCAGACACGAAGGAGTGGCAAGCCCAGAGCACCAGAACCTCCCCTGTCTTTCCTCTTTGCACTTTTCCCTCCCCTCATGCACAGCTCCCCTTTCCCAGCAGTACCTCCCACCCCTGTGCCCCCTGCTTCTGCTTCTGCCACGCCTCCTGCCCACATTCCAGAATTTATTTCTGAAAATTGTTTTCATTTTCCAGCAGCTCCTCACAGTCAGCTTCAGCCAGTTCCCCCTCTTCCTCCCTGGGGACTGAAAAACAAGGAGGGTGGGACCTGCTCCCCGCCTCATCTGGGGGAGAAGGAAGGCCACTGCTCCTCCTAGAACTTTTCTGTTTGTTTTTGCTCCTTTTGGGTTTTTTTTGCAGCTGGCCCAGCAGTGCTTGTGTTTCCTCCTCCACAAGCCCTAACCTTGCTTCTCCTCTAGTCCTACTTTGCCTCCCTGCCCCACTCCTCTGCTGACCCCAGAGAAGCTTCTGCCTCCCTGCTGCTGATGCTTAACTGTATTTCAAGCATGTCTCTCCTGCAGAGTTGATTTCCAGGATGAAGTTTTGCTCCTAGCCCTGCTACAAAATACCAGAATGGTATGGGTTAGAAGGGAGTTAAAGATCACGTAGCTTCAACACTTTCTGCTATCCCAGGTTGTTCAGAGCACCACCCAACCTGGCCTTGGACACTTCTAGGGATGCAACAGCCGCAGCTCTTCTGGGCACCCTGTGCCAGGGCCCCACCTCCCTTTGCCAACAGCGGTGGTGGGTTTGCAGTGCTCATTTTTGCAGCTTTGCTGCCAGCTCAGGGTAAACCCAGGCTCTGACTTGGTACCTTCTCCCTGGCAGGAGGGGCAGCAGCTTTCCTGATCACCACCCCGTACTCGCTCTGCGTCTGCCCCGAGGGCCAGAACGTCACCCTGACCTGCCGGGTCAGCGGCCCCCTGGCCGAGCACCACGACCTGCTCTACAAAACCTGGTACTTCAGCAGCACGGGCGACCAGAGCTGCTCTGACAAGAGGCACATCCGCAACGTCACCGACAGGGAGCTGCGCCACGACCTCAGCAGGCACCACGAGCTGCCGGGCAACAGCTCCCAAAAATCCCCTGTTGGGCACCAAAGCGGCCGCCACGGCGTGGAGTTTGTCCTTGACCACCACGGCGCCTTCCACATCGTGGTGATGAACCTGACGCTGCAGGACAGCGGGAATTACTGCTGCTACGCCGTGGAGGTCAGGCGGGAAGGCCACAGCAAGCCCCACACCATGCAGGTGGCTCACGGCTTCGTGGAGCTGCAGATCCAGCGAGGTGAGAGGGGCAAGGGAGCCCCTGCCAGCTCTGCATCCATGCCAGGGCACAGGGCCAGGGGGATGCAGCACTGGCGCTGGGGAGGCAGTGTGTGCTGATGCTGGAAGTGCAGGGCATGTTCCAGAAGTCAAAGAGCAGCAGATGTGGAAGGTTTGAATTAGAGCAGGAGAGAAGTGAAACATTAAAAAAATGAAAATAAAAA
Organism: Anthoscopus minutus; assembly: GCA_013399455.1. Lineage (NCBI taxonomy): Eukaryota > Metazoa > Chordata > Aves > Passeriformes > Paridae > Anthoscopus > Anthoscopus minutus. Next base: position 911,481 of record VWYI01010744.1, read on the forward strand.
CATCTTAATAACTTGAGAAGCTGGAATGCAATAAAATCCATGGTACATAGTTTCACTGATCTTCTTCAACCTCCTTCTGGCAGAGAGGAAAACAAGCCTCGACTTAAAAGGAGCTGGCTGGAAGTGCAAGCCCAAATGAGGGCTCACAGATAACCTTGGGACAGCAGCCCAGTGGGAGAGGCATGAGGGAGGGGAAGGCATCTGCTGGCCTTGATTTGCAGCACTAGATAGTTTTTCTTTTGGACTAATAAAAAGTCCAAAAGCTGCACAGTCAGGGATGGGCCCTGATACCATGAAGAAAGGGGATCTTGCAGCAGGGATCTCAGTGAACATTTCCCAGGATTCAACTCCTGCTTTGGGCTGCTCTGGGATGATGTTCTCAATACCAGGGAGAAAAGGCAAGGACAGCCAGCAGGCTGGGAGTTCTGTGGGACCCGAATGAATCCTGAGCTTTTCTGTTCTCTTCCACAGGCAAAGGAGGGCTTCAGAACTGCACATTTCACACTGCCACCGGCAAAGGTAAAGGGAAAACTCCCTCTTTCCAAGGTGCTGGCCCATGCATTCCCTAGGGATCACTGCCAACACACCAGTGCCCACATGCAACCTCACAGCTGGGTGTTGGAGGGTGGCTTCCAATGCTGTTCCAAGAGGGTGTGCATGACAGGCACATCCCCAGGCTCTTTAGCCCATCACTTGGACATGATGGCCCTGAAGCCCATGGAGATCATTCACCCCGTTGTTCTAAAGCACCTGAGCCCCCTCCCAAAACAGGGATTTAGCTGCCATGAGCAGATGGGAAGGGACAGACAGGTAAAGAGTTGCAGGAACCTCTTGCTACACCCCGAGCCTGGGCCACCTCTGCCTTGAGCAGGGGAAACCTAAATCTTGCTTGAGTGTTCAGATAACGTGGGGCTCCCCCAGAGCTGTGTCTAGACATGGAGATGACCACACTTCACTGTGCAGCTGGTTTCTTGCTGGGTCACCCTGTCTGGCCCCCTTCACTGGCTCCTAAATGGGCGGATTTGGCTAAAATGACTTTGCAACACACCCAGACAAGGGAAGCAGCTCCTGGTCCCCAGTGAGCTGTGCTTTTTTTCCCCTAACCTTCAGTCTCAAGTTCCGGAACACCCTGTCCTGTCAGGAAAAAAGGGAGAAATGTCCTCTCTTAAAACACAGGCACGTGGGGCAAGAAACTGCTTCCTCAGATGGACGCGCAGGAGAGGAGCTGAACCTGCCCTTGATTTAAGCAGCCCTCAGCCTCACCATGAGCCATCCCACAGGGACCTTGATGGCCACAGATGTGCCTGCAGGATGCCAGCCTTTCTGGGAGCCTCTGTGGGTGACATTTTCCAGGGGCAATTTAATTAGAAGAAGCTGTGGGTAACAAGCCCTTTGATGCCCGAGGACATGGAGGCTGGCAGTGGGTTGGAGTCAGTGCTCCAGAGGTGCTGGGAGCCTTTATCTGGGCTTCTCTCCCCATATCTAGAGGACCAAACCCCTTGGGATGTCCTGCAGCAGTGAAGGACTTTGGTCAGTGTTCTAACAGGATGCCTCAGAGCTTATCTCCACAGCTGGCAATGCATCCCAGCATGAATCCTATGTGTGTGGAAGCTGCACTGCATCAGCTCTGAGGCAACTTGCCCTGTGCTGGACTCCATCTTGATAAACTTGATGATGGACTTGACAAACAATCCTGTGATTTTGGCTGGGGCAAACCCAGGAAAGGGGAGGTGAATGGGATGGTTCATTTAATTTCATTTCTTCTGTTGCAGATATCACGGCCGCCGCGCTAGCCACGGGCGCCTGCATCGTGGGCATCCTCTGCCTGCCCCTCATCCTGCTCCTCATTTACAAGCAGAGACAGGCTGCCAGCAGCAGACGTATGTACTGGGGCACCCAGCTCATCTCCTGGGCTGCAGCAGCCTGGAAAGGCTGGGTGGGATGTGCTCCACTGGGATCGGCTGCTTTGGCTGCCCCAAGTCCCATGGGTGTGGTGGAAGGTGGCCCAAAGACAGGTCCCTGCCAGGTGCTTCCTGCAGAGCTGTCCTGGGAAGGACCAGGCACGCCTGCAGGCTGCTGGTGAGGACTGTGGGATAGGAGGGGACACCAGAACCATTCTGGGGGCACTGAGACTGAGAGGATATTCCCTGCCAAGCCCTTTCCTCTACATCCACTGTGAGAGCCATCTCATTTTCTCATCCCTCCTTCCACTGCACACCTGAAATAGAAGCTTTGCCTTCTAAGGGACTGCAAAGCATTATTTACACTTTTCCTCACCCTCCTCTTTAAGAAGACCCCTGACATGTCTGTGGCCATAGGACTGCAGCAAGCCAGGTCTCCCCTCCGCAGCCCCAGGCCTGGAATCCCAGGCTGTGCTGAGCTTGGCTCCAGAGATTTCGGTAATTAAGCTCCTGCCCGTGCTTGGCTCCCGGAGATTTCCGTAATTAAGCGGAAAGGGGCACCACCTTAACTGGCAGAGCCATTTCATCAGCCCTTGGGCAAGCGGGGGCCCTGCGGTTTTCCTCTCCCGCTCGGTGGGCGGCTGTGCAGCTCCCAGGAGACCTTTGGAGAAGTGGTTTTTGCAGCAGCAGCAGCAGCAGCAGCAAGCACAGTGCCAGCCACGAGAATGGGAACTGTGACAGCCATCCCCTTCAGGCACCCATTTGCTACCTCACCCCAGAGGGCAGACAGAATCCAGGGGAGTTTGCCTCCCAGGACCAGGTTATTTTCACACAGCGCTTTTCTTTGGCACAGTTTGGGCCAAAACTCGAGCGTCTCAGCGCAGGCAGGAATCCAGCAGTGCCCAGCAACATGGGCTGTGGGATCTGCTATGGCAGAGGGGGTGAGGGAATACCTGACACGGTGCTGGCCAGCCAAACAGGGGCAGCCAGGTGCCAGGTGGTGTTTGCAGAACACCGGGACGGTGCCACAGGTGGGTGCATCCAGGCACAGGCCAGACTGCAGCTGCACCTCACTTCACCCCATTCCTGCAGAAGCGTCTCCTCCCCTTCTTTGGAGCCTGAGGTCTCAGTCTGGGAGGAAGCTGGGCAGTGAACAAGGTGGGAGAGGGCAGGGATGCAGAGAAGGAGGTTTGGGAGCAAGGCAAAAGGAAAGGAGGAATTGGAGATGGATATGACACCAGCACCGGCAGTGGGGTCTAGGGCTTGTGCTGCCAGCACTCATCCCAAACATTTTATCTTTGGCAGGTGCCCATGAGCTTGTCAGGATGGATAGGTAAGGAAACACACATGCTCCCAGCTCCTCGCATGCCTTTGCAGCCTGCATCCCAGACCCAGCAAAGGTCTTGTCCTTTCCTCCTTCCCCTTGAAGCTGGCACTCATCCCGAGAGAGTGAAAAGGGCTTCTGGTGTCACCCACGCCCTCAGTCCTTTCCCTTTCTGGGAAATCGCTGTTTCTCTTCCCTCTTTCCACGTGGGAAGTGCCTCCTTCTGTTTTTCAGGGGCCTGAGTCTCCCTGCACCCCAGGAAGAGCCTGGAACCACTTTGGCTAAACTTTCCCCCTTGCACTGGGCTCCCCTTTGGCTCTCAGCTGAGCTGCCACTGCCTGAGCCCACTCCCTGCCCTGCTTGCCTTCTCCTAACTCTCTGGGGATAAAAAAGTGCTCGGGAAATAAAAATCCCAACGCCTCTCCTGTCCCACAGCAGCGCCCAGGGCATCGAAAACCCCGTGTTCGAGGCGGTGCCGCCGGCCAGCGCGGAGCCCCGGCCCCAGCTGCCCTACGTGGCCAGCAGGCTGCCCTCGGAGTCCAGCCGGCATCTGCTCTCGGAGCCCAACACCCCCCTGTCCCCACCCGGGCCTGGGGACTGCTTCTTCCCAACCCTGGGTGAGTGACTGGCATTGCTGAGCTCCTCTGGGGACGGTGGCAGAGGTGGGGAGGGAAGGGGAAAGCAAACACCAGCGGCAAACCTGGTGTTGTGTGGGACAGCAAGTCCCACGGCTGAAAAGGTGGGAAGGACCTAAACCCTCCGTTTTCCACGCAGTATTTTCCACTTCCTGGAATAATGTCCCTTCAGCCGCCAGCTGGACTAATACCCCCTGGTCTGCCCTTTTCCAGATCCTGTTCCCGACTCGCCAAATTCCTTGAAAGCCTAAAGACCCCAGGGGAAACCACATCCTGCAGACCATGCCATGCTCACCAAGACAACAGCCCTGGGAGGGTGGCAGGGCCCGGGCAGCAATGCCTTCAGAAATGAAGCTGTGTGCAGGATCCCCGCCCTTGTCTCCCATCCTGCCACTGCTCTGGGACTGGAAGTGAACCTCTCTTGCTCGGATTTCAATTTTTAACTGCCTGTTTCCATGGAGAAGTGCATGGCTCTGTACTGCTCACATTTCACAGACTAGCTGGGAATTGAGGATGTGGGGATGGAAGGATATCCTGCACCTGCAGGCTTCCCTGAGGATTAACTTATTGCCAGGGTCTAAGCTCTGCAACATCAACACGTTTCTGGATCCTTGACTGAACATTCTCTCTGGGAGTGGATGGTAAAATACTTTTTTCAGCATGGAACAAAACAGGATCACCAGCCAACCTTGTACTACCTTTTTCTTTGCAAAACAGGAAGGGGAGAGGCTCCCTGCTGCCACCAGAGCCCTCTTTCCTTACCAGCCTTTTGAAATGGCCATGGACTTGTAATGCTGCTGCTGCCTTTTCAGCAAGACACATGTTGGGAGGAGTCTTATTTCTGCTGCAGTTTTATCCTTGGCTTGGGATCAGGGCAATTTATCTTTCTGTTTGTTTCATTTTCAGTGCTGATTAAAAGGAAAAAAGGATGTTTATGGTTTTCATTTGGGGTTTTTTGTTTGGTTTTTTTTTTTTAATGCTTTGTCAATTAGGAAGTTCATCTGGAGGGTGCTGGAGGATGTTCCTGTGAGTCGGCCGAGAATCCCTGTGGAGAGGTGGAGGCGTGGGGGGCACAGTGGGAAATGCTAGGGATGGCTTCCCCTTGCCCTTCTGAGGCCACTGTGAGAGGACTCTGTGCTGCCCTTGGGGACATGGGTGCTCGTGCAGCATCTGAACACAAAGAAACTATGATCCAAAAGAAACTATGGCTCCTTCGTGACTCAGCCCTGGTGATGATATCAAACCTTGTGGCAGACACTTACTCAGAGCATGTTTGTTTTTTGTTGGTGGTTTGTTTTTTTTCCTCTTGTTTCTCTTTTTGTTGTAAGATGGGTAAAAAAGGGGCCACGAGACAAACATAAACATTAGTCATAGCAAAACAGAGTCAGACCTGAGCAAGCAGGCAGTGTGGCCAGGCAGAGCATCCCTGGCAGCACACACATCTCCACACTGCATGGCTGGAGGAGACAGCATTTACCTCTGGAAGGAGCTGGGGACAGACACCCCGGGCTGCTGCAGGATTTGATTAATCCCACACTTGCTTCAGCAAGAGCTCCCTCAAGGTGGTTCAGGGATGAAGGAGAAGCCAGCACCCACAACTCCATGTACCACGGATGGAACTTCCTGAGCACAGCACCCGTGCTTCATTGCCACCCACGGCTCAGCCCCTTCCCGCCTTTGCTGGGGAATCCAGCACCTGGTGCCTCCAGCACTTCCTTCTCCCTGTCTCAGCAGCTCCAGCTGGAAAGGCACGCCAGGGTTTTGCCTGCCTGCAGGTCTTAACGGCTCTGAAACCCTCTCCAAGTGGCCCTGTTCCCTAAGAAATGCACTGTTGGATGACAGAACGAAGCTTTGTTGGAAACAGGTTTTGCTCTGTGCGGCACGAACCCCGTTTTTTGGGATCCCCGGTGCTGCAGGCAGAGCTAAGCTCTCTGCCAGAGGCTCTGGTGTGGCATGTTTGGGCACTGAGTGGCATCAGTTTTCCCTCCAGAAGGAAAACAAAAGACTACTAGGAGAGAGAAGTAATGGCTTCCCAGGCTTCCATGCATTCTGGAGCAAGAGTCCTGGCATGGGGTTGCTGGCCCCAAACCTTGGCCCCCACTGCCATGGAGAAGATGACAGAGATGCTCATGGAGAAGGTGACCCAGCCCCAAGATCAACATCTGAGCAGTGAGGATCCACCCTGCCTTGCTCCTGCAATCCCCACACACCTTCTTGTTGCAGCTCACCAGCTTGCGAAGGCTTTTTTTATGAAAATATTTTCCTTTTATCAACAGCATTTTATCCTTTTTTTCCTGCATTTCCAGCTCCCAAGAGATTCCTCTTGGCCAGTCTTCCCTGCTCCCTTGCTCTCCTGGGTATCCCAGTTCACCACTTCCAAGTGATGACTTTCCAGTCCTCTCTCAGCTCTGTCTCCTCTGCCTCTCCCACACAGAGAAGGCCAAACCTCGAAACCCAGGGATGGATGTACAAATCACAAACAATCATCTCCTTCTTCTGTGCATTGTTACATCAGCCTGGAGCTCCTTATGAAAGAGAAGCTCATGGCAGGCAGCAAGGCCCTGACAGACATCATCTCCCCACCCAGTGGGCACCCAGCAACACGCCAGACAGCCTTTCACAAGACCTGAGTGTCCTCAGGCTCCAGAAAGGGCCAAAACTCTTCTCTCCACTCAGGAATTGGGTCACCGGGCACTTTGTGCTGCTGGGATTTGGGTTGCTGCTGCTGGCAGAACGCGTGCTCGTGACACGGTGGGCACACAGCAGAGCCTCTGGGGACAGGCAGGGCTGCTGGGACACTGCTGATAAGCTGTGCCACTTGTCCTCGCTGGCACCGGGAAGGGAAGAGGCCATTACCATGGAGACGGAATTTGCCAACTCAGCACACAGCATTCCTCAGCACACCAGGATCAGCAATGCTCCCACAGCGATGGGGACAAGGAGGAGCTGGTGGCATCGCGTGCTGCAGGCACAGGAAGCTGCCTTCTCTCATGCTGGGGGGGAGATTTACCTAGGATTAAGCCTCAGTGACAACACAGCTAATGGAAAAGATGCAGAAGCTGCAGTGCAAACCAGTTTCTGGTGGAGGAGGGAGGAGCTGAGAGTGCAAAGCCCCGGGTGAGAATCATAGCCTCAGTTTGCATTGCTGGCTGTGACCTGCTTCATCAAAATGTGGAGCAGGGCTTTGCAGGCAGAGCTCTGTTGGCAGAGCAGAGAGATAGTGAGAGATAGCAGGTGGAGCTGGGGGACAGGAAGGATGGCAGAGTGTCACACGAGGTGTCAGCCCATCTCACTGTCTGCGTGTGGGTGCTCACTCACCTCTCTACAGACCTGGGCTTAGAAGGGACTCAGAGCTGCAAAATGCCCCGCATGGTGTTTGCTCTTTTAACTGTTCCATGTCAGAGTCAGTCTCAGAGGTACAAACAATGAACCAAGTGACCAGGCAGTCACTTCCCCGGACCGTGGGATGATGGGTGGTGTCTCATATCAACCCCTTTTCAGTTTTAATCCATTCCCCCTTGTCCTGGCACTCCAGGCCCTTGTCAAAATCGCCAGAGCTCTTCTCATTCACAAGGACCACAGTGGACACGCATGTCAATGGTGAACAGAATCGTGGTTGGGCTGCTGCTCCAGCCACTCCCAGTGCTGAGCTGGGTGGGCAATGCCTGGAGCCCTCCCAGACCCATCACCCAGAGAGCCCGTGAGCAGGGCAGCAGCAGCCAGCACGCTTCCCCATAGGGATGCTCCTATTTTTTGCATCTGGAGATGGGAGATAAGTCCTGCAAGGGAGGCTCCTGCAGAACCAGGCATCGAAGGAGACTCTCAACCAAACCTGTGCACAGCACAGCAGGTTGGGACCCCGAGCCACCCTGTGCCTTTTCTCCCGTGCCACATTCCAATGCCAAGCTCACTCCCCCAGCGCTGCCCAGCCCCGTGCTGGCCCTGAAGGCCCATCTTGGTGGCTCACCGACAGCGAGGGGTTGCCCTCGTCCTCCACGGTGACCACGAGGCTGTAGAAGCTCTGGCGCTCGCGGTCCGGCGGCGAGGGCCGGGTGGCGATCTCGCCGGTGACGCGGTCCATGCGGAAGGTCAGGTCCTCGTTCCCACGGGTGATGTAGTAGGAGAGGACGCTGTTGAGGCCGATGTCCCGGTCGGTGGCGCGTACCTGGGCCACCGCCGTGCCGCCGCCCACGTTCTGCAGGGCGAGCAGCAGAGTGATGTAAGTGCCACGAGCCTCATCACATATAGAATACCTAATTAATATTGTGATTCTGATATGGAGAGGCTGCTGTCGTGCTTGAGGCTCCCCAGCATCCAGCAGCTCAGCAGCAGGCTGCACATTATGCCTTATCTAGTCTGGTACAGCCTGGAAGAGCATAAAACCCACAGGGTGTGCAAAGGTGAAGGCTGTGTAATGGACCCAGAGCTCGGCTAATTATTTTTGGATAGTCCCATTATGGGGAAAATCAAAACAGAAATTCTGTTCTTCAACCCGCTCTGAACATGTATTAAATAGATAAGAAAACCTTAACAGGGCAATATCCTTAATGCTAAGCTATAAATCACGAGCAGCAGTTCCTCATGGCTAAGTGGCACTGGCTATTACTCATATTTCATTTTTCATCACCAAATTGAGAATCCCCCCCTGCCTCATTCCAGGAATTAAACTGTCAGGAAATAAGTTGTCTTTTCTCATGCCTGATTGTGTTTTATTGCTTAATTATCTAGCTCTTGCTAAGCTGTTTCCTGAAAGCCATTCTTATTTTGCACTGCACCATCTCTTGTGTCACTTTGGTGGCATTTCCAAGTGTGTGTAGCCACTTCTCCTTCCGGCGGGTCCCTGCAGCCTCATGGGCTTAAGTTGCCTGTAAAGCTTTATCCTAGCCCAAAACTAGGAGCACATCACCAGTGAGGGCTTTCATGGGGTCACCAACCCTTGCATCACCCTAGGTGAGGATGGCAAGGGGTCACCCACTGATCCTTAAACGACCCAGGGTGAGGTTTGGAAGGGGATGCTGACCATCCAATGACCAAAGATGAGGTTTGCACGGGGCCAAGTAATGCCTGACTGGCCCAAGGTGAGATTTGCAGGGGACACTCCGTTGTCCCCACTTGCCCTGTGGTCAGACCTGACCCTGGGAGGACAGAAGGAGAGGGGCTGGGTGCTCACCTCGCTCACGCTCACGTTGTAGCCGAAGGGGCTGTCGATGACAGGGGGGTTGTCATTGACATCAAGGATGTTCACTCGTAGGATGTGCTCCTTCCTCCGCGGAGGAACGCCGCCATCTGACGCTTGGATCTGTGGTGGGGGGATGGATTTCCAAGGGAAAAGAGTGCTACTTTGAAGCTGACAGCTCCAAGCAAACAGCCTCGGTGCTCAAACCAGAAGCCCAAGGGGTTTGGTGCTGACCCTTAAGGTGTAGTGATCCAGCAGCTCCCGGTCCAGCGGCCGCGCCACAAACACCTCGCCGTAGGTGTTGTTGGTGGTACGGATCTCAAAAGCCCGGCCGATGTTCCCCGATGTCAGCGAGAAAGTCACCTGAAAACATCAGAGGGAAAGAAAACCCGGGCAGGCAGAGTGATGCTGAGGAAGAAGAAGAGAAAGGAGACCCGACAAAAAAAAATCCAGCACCCCTGCAAGATGTCTCAGCTTTTGAAAAGGTCTGATGTAGTGGGATCCATAGGCGTGGATTATTGCAGCCACCCCAAGCAAACAGGGCCAAACCCCTGGCATTGTGCTGCCAGCAAGTTTTGTTATTAAGGGTAATGGGACCTCATTAATGCTTGTCTGCAGGGTAATGAAAATAACAAATGTCAGAGAGCTTCCTGCTCCGCCCGCCAAGGACTTTGCTGCTGGCCCCCACTGCGGGAGAGGTCACAGCTGGTTTTCAGATTGCAGGGCTCCTTTTGACACTTGTCCCACAGACCTGTTTGCCCCAACAGCCCAAGGACGACGTTTTTCCCCTCCTGCTGCATGCCTTGGCTGAGGACTGCTGGCACTCACTCCACAACCCCTCCAAAACCACTGGAGTTAATGACCAGAGGTTGGTTGCACAGGGATGCAGAGGGAAGGGCTTGGGAGGATGCTGGCAGGTGGATTTCTGCGTCACTGAAACACTGCAGCCTCAAAGAAGCTGGAAGGGACCCACAAGGATCATCAAGCCCAGCTCCTGGCCCTGCCCAGGAAAAGCCCAGGAATCACATTATGTGCCTGAGAGCATCGTCCAGATGTCTCCCTCCCTACCTGGCCATTCCTGCCTGCATCTGGATCTCGGGCCAGGACCAGGGCCACCCTCTTGCCCACGGCGCTGTCCTCGGCCACGCTGACAGACGAGTCAGAGGTGATGTCGAACTCGGGGCTGTTGTCGTTCTCATCCAGGACTGTGATGGTCACCTGTGAGGGGGGCCCAGGGCTCAGGGCATGGGCAGGAGCCAGACCCCTGCCCACCCCAGCATTGACAGCCACCCTGCCCACCCTAACACACCACCAACACAGCACATCCCTCTGAGGTGCCAACAGCGTGTCATCCATCAACCTGTGTGAATGATGCAGCTGTTTGAGCCCAGGAGCTGAAGTTACATCCCTGCCTGCAAAGGATGAGGAGGGACACTTGGAGACTGCTAAAACAACACAAGGCTGCTGCATTTCTCAAGCAGCGCATTTTTTTGGTGGAACATCCTCTGGTTTTTATCCTCCAAGTGGCCAGGCATGGGGCAGCTCAGGCTGCTGCAGGGTGACCCTTTCCTGCTAAACTTCCCCTAGCAGTGATTTCATCCATGCTCACAGCAGCAGGACTTGCTTTAAAGCTCAACAGGCACAAAGAAGGCAGAGCTGAGTGTAATTCAACGAGGGCAAGCTGGGTGTGGAGAAGACTTGAGCTCCCTCCTGGAAAAAGGCACATGAGCACGAGATGCTCGAAGGGGGCCTGGCTACCTTGGCCACAATTAGGCAGAGGAAATGCTCTCATCGAGTTTGTAATCAAAGTGCTGCAGGGCAGCACAGAAATGAGAGAGGAAGAGCCTTTCTGTTCCCGGGGATTTATTTATGGGCGCCCCAAGCTCCCAGGTGCAGCCAGGCTGAGTGTGACAACATCCCGGGAGGAAGCTGGGGAGCGAGTTGTGCGCCCTGGGGTGATTCAGTTATTGTTGCTGCTGGATTCAAAACAGAGCCAGGAGCAGGGAGAGCTCATTCAGCCGCTGTGGCAGATCCGGCAGCTGCTGTCCCAAGTGCCACAGCCGGGATTCTGCTCGCCAGCAGCAGGGTGGTTCCCGGGGCTCCCCCATGCGCTGGGGGTGGTGGGGAGACTGGTGCTGGTGGGACAGCACTGGAGACTTCCACCCTAGTCCCTCCTCCCTGCAGCTCAGTGTGGACCTTGGGAGGAACTCTGGTCCTCAGCACGACGGACATGCTTACCTTCTGTTGGAGGAAAACAGAGGGAGAAAGAGAGAACACAATGAGGAGTTAGTGAGGGATGAGGAAGTGTGGGTTAACCCTGCGTCCTACTGCAGCAGTGCCAGGGGTCATGGGTGTCCCTCTGTAGTGATTTCCCAGCTCCACCTTTGGGGCATTCCTTTGGTTTTCGTTTTTTTTCTAGCTAAGGTTGGCATATCTGCCCCTAACCCTGGGAGAGGCTCAGACAAAAGCACGGTGCTGTGTGGAGAGCAGAGCCATCAGCGCTCGGCAGAGAAATGCAAATCACCCCCTGCCCAGCTGCCTGTGAAACTGATAAATATAACCCTCTGAAACACAAACCACTGCGGAGTATCTCAAGGCCCCTAAATTCACCTCTTTCAAAACTGTTTTAGCAGGGTTTTTCTGGACCCTGGAAGCTGGAGCAGAAAGCTCAGCTAGGACAGGTTGTCCCAAACCAGAGGTGGGAGAGGGTGGTGATCTTGGGTTGACAGTGGATGGCAGGGAAGCTGGGAGAAGCTGCTCACCACTGTGGAGTCAATCTTTGGTCCTCCATCATCAGCCACCACTGTCAAGGTGTAGAAATCCCCTTTCTCTCGGTCCACCTGGCCTTTGACCGTGATCACACCCTGCCAAACATGTGCAACAGGTGTGTTGGCCACCAAAACCAAAGCTCACAGTGCCCAAACAAACCAGGAGGGACCCCGCTGTGGCTGCTTACCGTGACCCCATTGATTTTGAAGAGGGACAGCGCTTGGGGGTTGGTGTTGGGGTCGAACTTGTAGGTGATCTGGTTGAGGTTGTCGATGGAGCGAGCCTGGACACGGAGCACCTCGGAGCCCAGGGGGATGTTCTCCATGATCACAGCCTCGTAGCTGCTGTTGGAGAACTGCACGGCCTCGTCCAGCTCGTTCAGCAGGCTGACGTACACGCTGCAGAAGCCCTGGTTGTTGGGGGGCGCTTGGTCCGTGGCAGAGACATTCATCAGGTAGCTGGTTTTGGTCTCGTAGTCCAGGTAGTCTATGGTCGTGATGAGGCCCGTGCTCTCGTCGATCTCGAACTTCCCTTCCGCGCCTGACACGATTTTGTAGCTCACCAGACCCCCGTTCCCTGGGGAGGGAGAGGGAGCCGTGGTGCAGGCTGGACCAAGCACCCCGAAGAGGCAGGCACCACCCATGCCTACCCCCAGCAGAGCCCATCCCGTGGGATTGCAGCCCAGCCGATCTCCCCGCTCTCCCCCACGCTGGGTGCTCCTCACCCCGCCCTTCCCACCTGTGTCTCGGTCGGTGGCCCGGACCACTGCCACCGAGGTCCCTATTCCCGCTGTCTCCCGCAGCCCCAGGCGGTTGTACTGGCGCTGGGTGAACACTGGCACCTCGTCGTTGACGTCCTCCACGTACACGATCACCTGGGAAGCCCCGGAGAAACCAGGCGTGAGCCGGGCCAGCTTGGGAAACAAATCCCTCATGGTGCTCACAGAGAACCACCTCAGTGTGTTCTGGATAGGGCTTGGAGCAACCTGGGTGGGTGGAGGTGTCCCTGACAAAGGGGTTGGAACTAGGGCAGGTTTAAGGTCCCTTCCAACTCAACCCATTCCATGATCCCATGGCAATCTCTTCTTCAAGCACCACGTGACGGAGAGTGAACACGAACAGTTTAACACCACAGATTTAAACAAGCCCTGTGGGTTGGGTTGGAGCGAGTCAGGGTTTCCCTGGTGGGGGGGAGGTACACAAGCTGCATTAATTCCTCCACCCTCTGGGATCCCCTGATCAAACCCTTGGAGACCTTGCAACACAGAAATGCTGGCGACTTGGTGGGAAATCTTTGCTCTGAGTTCATTGCAATTTCCCCAGGGAATGCATTTCCTTCTCCTGGTTTTCTGCCTGCTGCTGGTGCTGGGGGCACTTCACACTCAGCCAGAGCCCACCCCACCACTGGGTCTAAGAATAGATACAACTGCAGGGCTGGGTTTGTGGGAACCGTGGGAAGCTCGTGTGCTGCAGCTGAATGCTGTCACCACTGGGTCCTGGATTATTTAAATAGTGTCTGGCCAGGACACACAGTTTTCAACAGGCTGAGGCTCAGCTTTTCTTCCCAGCAGCAGAGCCACATCTCACTGAGCGAGCAGGACAGCCTCTGAGCGACTGCTGCTGCCTAATGGCACCGAAACAACCCAGGAAAAAAGAAAAATTAAACAACCCCCACCACCACCAAGCCCTTCTCTACCCATGAGCAGCCCCCAGAGACTTTCCATCAGCATCTTCACACCAGATCTTTCTCATTTCCTGTACGAGAGCAGGGAAGGAGCGAGCATCCCAAGCTCTGCCGCGCAGCCCGCGGCGGCTGCGAGGTCCTTACCCGCACCGAGCTCCTCATGGGCCCCTGCTCTGTGTTGTAGGCCTCCACTTCCAGCACGTGGGAAGAGTTCTGCTCCCTGTCCAGGTGCCGCACACCCCGCATCACCAGCCCCGTGCTGGGATTGATGCGGAAGTGGTTGTGCTCGTTTCCTGGGGAGGGGGAGGAAGGAATGAGAGGGATGTTGCCCACGGCCTCGACATCCATCCCACTGACACACTGAGCCCTCTCTGGGAGGGAGATTATTGAGCAAAACTTCAGCCCCGTCAACTCTGGCTGCATCAGACTCAGCTACATCAGTGTTTGGCCCTGGGTCAGGCCGGGAGGAGTCACAGAATCTCATCAAGTAAGAAGAATGTGGATGTGTTGGAGTGAGTCCAGAGGAGGCCACAAAGATGCTCTGAGGGCTGGAGCAACTCTGCTCTGGAGCCAGGATGGGAGAGCTGGGGGTGTTCAGCCAAGAGAAGAGAGAAGGCTCTGGAGAGACCTCAGAACCCCTTCCAGTGCCTAAACGGGCTCCAAGAGGGCTGGAGAGGGACCTGGGACAAGGGCCTGGAGTGACAGGACAAGGGGGAACGGCTTCAAACTGGAAAAGGGCAGGGATACATGGAATACTGGAAAGAAATTCTTCCCTGTGAGGGTGGGGAGGCACTGGCACAGGGTGCCCAGAGAAGCTGTGGCTGCCCCACCCCTGGAAGTGTCCAAGACCAGGTTGGATGGGGCTTGGAGCAGCCTGGGGTAGTGGAAAGTATCCCTTCCCATGGCAGGGGGCTGGAATGAGGTGAACTTTAAGGGCTCTTCCAATTCAAATCATTCTGTGATTCTAGGATTCTCCCTAGCTGTCCATCCATGACAAATCATTCCCCAGCAATGAGCCCTAAAGCCGAGTTTTGCTTAGGGCTGGGAGAAATTGTTCTGTGGGCTCCAAAGTGCAAAAGGATGGCGAGCTAAACCTCCAGAGTCTGGACAGAGCCTGGGAAGAACTCCCTCATGCACAAAGGGGCACCTGGACTTACCCTTGACAATCCTGTACCACACTCTCCCATTAATGCCTTCATCTGCATCTGTGGCTTTCACCTTTATGAGAAAAGCAGAGGAGTAGAGGTGAAGGGCAGAGAATCCCGACTAGGACTAGTCCTCCTACCCTGCCAAATCTGGACATCCTTCTCCTCCAGCTGGGCTGGGCAGCTTACCAAACACAAAACAAAGTGAGCTACCCTCCCCTCATCATTGGACAGCAGGGAGAATGGGCTCAGGAGCCCTTGGCTGCCAGCTCAGCTGCTGGATTGAGGAGGAAGCTGAGCCTCAGGACCACACCACAAATCCCAGGAGTCTGTGTGCTGGAGCAGGCACCTCCATCAATCCTACCCTGCACTCCAATGCTCGTCCCAGTGGTGATGCTGCCAGAGATGGAGCCTTGGGGAAGGGATGATTTGAGCTGGGCAGGGGGAGCTGCTCCCGTGTCTGGTGGGTCACCCAAGCAGCAGCACATGGAAAAACTGCTGAAGGAAATGTGAATGCAACCAGCCTAGAACGTCCTTGTGAGTCTCTGAGCAGGGGTGGGGGCAGCCCTAGGCTCTGACGTGCTGCACTGTCCCGGCACGGAGTCTGCCATCCGCTCTGGGAAAACCGAGGCACGGGTCCCCTCTGGTGTCACTGAACAACACTGCAGTGCTTTTCCTACAGCCCCAGCCTGCAGTCAGCAGCTGGGAAGTGAGACCTGCCAGTGCCCAGCAGGACCAGGGCTTCCAGTCCAGCTGGCACCGAGCCCCTGCACCCTCTCTTGGCAAAAACCCACTCCTCACAAAGCACCCAAAGCTCGACTTTGCAGCATGGCTGCTCACTAAGCACCAGGGTGAGGATGCAGGGAGTGCCTTTATTCTCCCCCTGCTTCCCCTCTTCAAGGCATCTTCTGCCTCATCTTCTTCCTGCAATGCTACCCAGCAGTTCCTTTCTCCCAGGAAGGTTTGCACCCAGATTTATGCTGGAAAGAGGGAAGGTTGCTGCAAAGGATGCACGTGCAGTGGGAACAGGGAGGGCTTTCACCCCCAGCTCCCCACAACACTGGCAGGAGTCAGAGATGCTCCTCTGAAACGCAGTTTTGAGGTACTGCCTGAACTGCTCTTGCTCCCTTCCACCAAGACCCCCTGCGTCAGCAGAAAACTTGGAAAACTTGGATTTCTCACCTCTGTGCCCACACATGATGTCTTCCTCTGCCCTAGACCAGTTTATATCTTGCTTGTGGCTTATCTCATGTTGCACCAAAGACTTCCTTTCACAGGTGGGAGTTCTGCCTCCCAAACAAGCAGAGCTGGGCTGTCTCCCATGGGATGGTCAGGCCCTGCAGCAGCAGGCAAGCGGCACCCAGGCAGACCAGCTGCCTTGGCATGGCACAGGGAAAAGCTCTCGTGCAGCCAGAGGAGGAAAAATGAAGGGATGGGAGGCAAATCTTTTCAGCTTTTTGCGCCATTCCTTGCCCCACCGTGCCCAGGAGAGTGCATTTCAGGATGAGCCAACTGCACCTTGCAAACACCCCTTGGGCCATCCTCTTCCCAGCTCCCCCCAGGCCTGAAGCTCTGGTACATAAACTAGGTGATATGGATGTGCTTTTTATCAAAACTCAGTAGTTTGCATTAAAGCAAGGCGTGCCCCTGCCAGCCTGCAGCCTGAGGAAAGCTGGTTTGACCTGCTGGGGTCCCAAAGGAGAGGTGGTACTTTGACAGACTACCCCAAACTTGGGAGAGCAATGGCACTGCAGAGCAATTCAGAGAAACTGCAGGGCTCTGGAAGAAAAGCTCTTTCTGCTGCAGCTCCAGCCCATTTTATCCCTCTGCTACAGAGTGGGGCTGCAGGTACAGCCAGCTTGCCACAGCCTCCTTCCAACCCCTCCAGCTACTGGAAAGGTGTCAGAAAAGGATGAGCAGAAGCAATAAAAGAATGGAAAACCAGTGTATTTTCTGGGAAAAAAGGGGGAGCAGCCACGTGGAGGCCAGGTGCCACCTCTCCTACCACGGAGAACTCAGCCCATGACTGTACCATTCATCCCACAGGGACAAATCCTGAGGAAACTCATCCCAGGGGGCTCGGCCCGAGCAAGGGACACAGCTCCAGCAGGGGACAGCTCCGGGGCACTGCAGCGCTGGCAAAGCCCGGGAAGGGGCTCAGGGCCCCTTGGCTTTGCTCACTCAGGCTGTCTCCAGCCTGGCTGCCACCTCTGTGCCACCCTCCCCAAAGGGAGGAGGGGGCTGGCAGCCGGCACAGGCGGTGGGAGAGGCGGCAAGGAGGGAGGCAGAGCCCGGGCTCGGCCGGCTGGTGAGAGGTAGGGAGCCCAAACCCCCGCGGCAAAGCCACTGCCGGCCCCTTAGGTCACCCCCAGGGGTGAGACAGACCCCCGGATGCAGAGCTGCTGCCCTCAGCCTGGGGAAAGGGCTGGAAATGGCTGGGGATGCAAAGTTTGGGGTGGGCGTGAGGTTCTCCCCTCCCAGTCGCGTTGCTCTGTCTCTCCCGGTGATGGGAGGAGGTCCTGTGGATGCAGCTCTGCCGTTTAACAGCGAGGGTGATGGGGAGCAGCAAGACTCAGAGCCCTCTGCTCTGGGAGCCCAACCAGCCGGCTGTTTGGGACTGCCCAGCATCAGCTCCTCCTGCAAGCCGGTGGAAAGATTTAGCACGTTGGAAAAGTTGGGGAGCTCCAGGAAAAGTGTTGCTAAGCAAGCTGGGGAAGGGAATGAGAGCTGCTTTTCATGGGAGCTGTGTCACAGCAGTGTCTGAAAACAGCCTTTTCTTTGCAGGAGTTTGAGGAAAGGGAGGGAGAGCAGATGGAAAAACTGCCAAACTAGGCAGCTGGGCCAGGCCAGGGAGCAGTGCCTGGTGCTGGGCAGAATAACCCTCTCTGCTGCTCATGCACGAGAATAATTCCTTCTTTTTTTCCCTCCTTTCCACCTTTCTCAGGGGCATTTTATCTTTTGCAATTTCTCCTTTCCCCCCTCTGAGCCTCATCTGCCTCATGGCCAGTGCTGGAGCCCGAGTGCTCATGGGGATGTGTCATATTTGGAGCTGATCAGGCAGGGATGAACCTCTGGGGAGAATTTCCAGGACAAGACAATCTCTTAACCCAGCCAAGTGAAGAATATGGAGCCTGGGTGGGCTGGGAAGGGGCAATGCTATGAAAGCTCTGCCAGCTGAGCTGGGTGTGAGGAGAGGCTGGATGGGAAGCAAGAGGAGAGCAGGGCACAGCTGCAAAAGCCTGGGAAAACATCGGTGTGATCCCTCCTGATGGGTTTCTATGGAACACTGTCAAGTGAATTTAAAAGAAATTCTGCAGCCATCAGCAAGGGAGCAAAAACAGCCTGAAGGGATTAAATAGCCTGAAGGAATGGTCCACGCCTCCTGGCTGGCTCTTAAGGAACAATACAAAGTTACCACGCTGAACACATGTGGTCAGTGAATGCCAGCACGAAGGGTAGCCCTGGAAACCTTGACTCAGGCTGCCTTTGGTGTAGGATGCTCTGCAGCCCTGCCTGCTGGCTTTCGTGCCTGGGCAGCCCAGAGGAGCCTGTCCATGGAGCAGGGGGTCCTTGGGATTGCTGCTCTGTTCTCAAAGCTGAGGGGAAGGGATGGATTAGTTAGTTAAAGATAATAAAGTACTTCTGGTGTGAAGAGAGGTGAAAGCATCGCTGTGGAGGAGGTGACAAAAGCCCCAGCCCCTGGGACTGCCTGCAATGCACACAGGGATCCGCCCTCTCAAACTCTGACCCATTCGTTTTTGCATTTCCCATTTTCCAGGCTCTGACCCATGCAAACAGCAGCATCTCCCCAAAGATCCCCAAGCTCTGAGCAGGCTGATAGTGACTGAAACCATGTCACTGATGTCTTCTCTCTGCTTTTTGGAACGTTTCATGGTGAATGTTTGGCTGCTGCCTTACACACACCTCTGTGGCTTTGGGATGGTGGCTGCAAGTGCAGAGACCCTGGCAGCCCCCTGCCTTTCCCCTCCTAAGATCTTAGTTTTAAACTGGCTCAATCCAAATCCAGGCTTACCAGGAGATTGCCCAGCCACAGACCAGTTAGACAGCTCTCCCACAACTCCACAGGAAAGTCAGCACAATAAAGTTTTACCTCCAGCACACAGGCTGGAGCACCAATGGCTTTGCAGAGGGTTGGTACAAACAGGATTTCCCCAGCTCTCACCTCCTCATCTCCATCTAGGTCTCCATCCAGCCTGTTTGGGGCTGGGGGATTGCATGTGAGCAAAAAAGTGGGTGCAAAAATGCTCTTGGGAGGATCTGACCCATTGAGTCTCCACCAGGTGTTAGGTAAGAGCTATCACTGCTAACAGTTTGGGAAGCTGGTTTGCATCACCTGTGACATGCCTCAGCCTGAAAGCAGGTCAGCAAAATGCCTAACACAAGGATTTTTGGCATGAGCAGGGTGGGGGTGTTACTCTTCACAAAATAACAAAGACAATGCTAGTACAATACCACAGCTTGATGGGGGCTTACCAGGGCACAGGCCCAACCAACTGTCCAAGTTCTTTGGGAGAATAATCACAAGACCCCCAAATGACAGCCAATTCAACAAACATGTATTTCTAGGGAACAGAGGAGAACCAAACCTCAGCAGCTTGGGGAGGAGCATTTGGAATGTTCTGGATACTTATCTCTTCCAGAAAATCTTCATGCAATGTGTGTGCTCCCTAGAAGGGTCCTCCCAGGGGCCATGGCACCACAAGTAAATAGATTTCTTTGCCAGGTGGTTTTGTACTTCAGTTCAGGGCGAGACTTTGCAAGTGTAAGCCCCACCTCTGTGCTCTGCCTCCTGGCAAAGCAGATGGACACCCCCTGTGCCACTGAAAACACAGCTGGGAGAATCTTGGACATCAAGGCATGACAAGAATCTATCAGCTTAACCAGAGGGTGGCTGTCTGTCCAGCTCCCACGTGGTAATCACCTGTGTCACTCCTCTGTGTCACCTTGCCCTGCAGGGAAGATGAACACAGAGGACTCTGCCAATGGGACCTCTCCCACCCCGCCTCTCCTTGGGCTTCTGGTTTCCACCCTGGAGACGGCCCCACCCAGTGCCACATCCCCTGAGGCGACAGACTGGCTGCCCAGCATCGTGGGGCTCACCTGCATCTTCCTGGTCCTGGCCACCCTCCTCATCTTTGTCACCCTCTGCAAGCCGGCGGCGCTGGGCTGGTCCCTCTCCGGCCCCCAGGAGCGCCTGCCCCACCACCCTGTGGATGCCAGCGAGCCCCAACTGAGGCTCTGGAAGCGTCTGGGCTCCCTGAGGTGCTCCATCAGCAGCTTCAGGAGGAGCCAGCTGGTGTCTCAGAGCCCTCTCACCCATCCCAGAAGCTTCTCCACCAGCCAGGACTGGGATATCGTGGAGTCCACCAAAATGTGATCTTGTCCTGCTACTCTTTCCCAGGCTTTTGCACCCCTTAGTATCCTGAGCAACCCCGCAGAGACCCTTTGAGAAACTCATTTCCAAAATCTCTGTGAGGAGATTTTGCAATGTCAGGTTCCCAAATGCTTTCCAGGTTACTGCTTCCTGCTAGGGAAGGTGGAGGCATCCAAACTACACCCACGCACAGCTACCACCGGGCGATCCAAAAAAAATCCTGCTGCTTCATTTCTTTTGGAAAACATTGTGCAAGTTGTGCTCCACCTGAACAAATGGCCTGGATGAGAGTGGGAGCAACCTGCCTACCTGAAGAGAGGCAGCCCAGGGCAAACCTGCTCCATAGAAAGAGCAGGATATCTCCCCTTGAGCTGTGCTCTGGAGCAGGCAGAGGGAATCTCTGTCCCCACGTGCTGCCTGGTTCCTGTCACCTCTCTCCATGCAGTGAGCTCTGGGCTGCTGTGGTCAATGCATTCCCATCCCTGCCCTCTGGCCCTGGTCTGCCTGGTTTTGGGAGAAAGGGATGGGGAAACATTCAGAAACTCCTGCTGCCCTGAGGATGGGGGGGTTCCATTGGAAGGGAGAGACCTCCTGTACAAATGGTTCACACTGAAGGTGTAAATTAAACCAAAGCCGGATGATGGCTCATTTCTGTTTCTCTTCCATGTTGTTCTGTGGAAAAAACTTCACCCAATTACTTCCTCTCTTTTACCCTGGATTCCAAGAGCATCTCCCTCTTTTGAGAAGTGGGTTCTAAGAAAAGGCACCTTGATGCCAGTCACACTCCAGTTCCCTCCATTCTTCCAATTTGCCAAACCGGCTCCATTTTAGGAGTCCTGTGCAGGGGCACACCTCCCTCCTGGGACTGCAGACTGATGTCTGACCCCAGAGACATCAGGTACACCTTGGTGAGGTGATGAGGAACCCCAGGATTCCTTGTGGAGCAGACACATGGCTCCCAGCAAACCTTTGTTGCAGGAGGCAAAAGGCTCCTTTCTTCTCTGCCGGTGACTCATCCTGCCTGTCGCAGCCAGGGACAAAGCTGCCCCTCTCCCTGTGCCTGCAGAGGTATTGAAGGCAGGAGGAGCCTTCCCAGGGCCCTCTGCAAAGAGCCTTTGGTGCCTGCTCCAGAAGAGCCCTGGGTTTGAAGGGATGCTGGAAGGGCCCAGAGCCTGTGTGAATGCCCGCATTCATTCCGTGCTTACTGAGCCATTCAGCTCTGCCCACCGCTCCCTCAATGAGGAACAAAAATGAAAGCAAAGTCCAAATGCTTTTCTCCCTCTCTGAGGGTTTTCCCCCCTCTCTGAGCATCTCTTTGCAGGCACTCTTCTCCCCCCACCATGGAGATCTCTGTTTGGGAGGAGGGAGAAAGCAGGGATGTACCCAAACTGGCCTCATCAGCACTTGGCTCTTCTCCTCTCACCCCCTGCAGAAACGGGGTGAGTCTCTTAATTTTCCCTTGTTCTTTGCTGCCTTCTCCCTGGCACTCACAGACTGGACTATAGCAGAGGAGTGGATAAGCAAGAGCACAATTTGCCCTGCCCCTAGAGAACAGACCACTGACAGGGAGAGAAAACCTCTGCTTCCAGCAGCTCATGGTCAGGGCACAGTTATTGGGGGACTCCCACCTCCCACCCCAGGGTCCCAGGGGAAGAGCTACGTGCCTGCACTATGCTGCTGGCAGCTGGGATGTCCTCAGGGACACTGACTTCATAGCTGCTCTGCAGGAAGATGGGTCTGTTGTCGTTGACATCCAGGACAGTCACGTAGACGGTGGCAGTCCCAGTGCGCCGGTTCCCGGTGGGGCCATTGTCTGTAGGGAGAAGAAAGGTGAGGGAGGGAGGGAGGTTCAGCCCATGGCTGCTGAAATAACAGGATCAAAGATTTCTAAACTAAAACATTTCATCTTTTTGCAGCTTTCAAATACCACACTGAACCATGGGTTTTTAGGGTTTTTTTTTTTTTTTCCCCTTCATGTTTTGGAAGGAAAAGGAAAAGCCAAGCCACCCCCAAGCTCTGCCATGGAGCCCAGTGAGGCTAGAAATGCAACTGATCATTAGAGAGGATTTGCAATTCCATACACCATGTGAAGGGACTGCTGGAGGCCAGGGATTTGGGAGATGAAGACAGCCTGATGAGTTTTCCATGCAGCTCACAGCCAAAGGGCACCAGGATGGGTTGATGTCCAATAGACAAGGCCATGGCAGCACAGCTCTTGGACTTGCCCGGAAGAATGAGGCACTAGGAGGCATGAATTGGAGTTGGATTTTTCAACATGCCTGTTTTGCAGGGAGTGCTAAACCCACCCAGCTGGGAGCCTGTGGGATCTGGGACAACACAGGCAGTATGATCCCCACTGGAGAGGGATCCAGTCCTGCATGCCCAGGCAGTGCAGCATCCCTGCTGCAGCCCCTGTGGCACCTGCAGTGCTGCACCCCCAACATTTCTGCCCAGGCCACTTCTTTCTCCTTTCAAAAGGGAGACATCCAAGTCATCTGTGAACAGCCACATCATTATAAAGCTCTGGGGGTGACAGCCAAGCTGAATTTGGCATAGGGCCCTCTGCCCGTGCCAGGTGGCTCAGGGTTAATCAGCAGGCACAGAGCCAAGGGCTGGCATGGCATGAAGGGAACAATGCTGTTGGCATTTTTGGGTAGAGGGCTGCCCTGGACAGTGTGGAGCCTCTCAGGAACAGGGGGCCTTCCTTCCCTGGGTGAAAGGGAGAGCCCTGGAGTTGGGCAAATCTGGGAGGAGAAAACACCTTCTGCAGGAGTCATGATGGAGCTGGGACATATTAATTCACACAGGCTGTGTAATATTAACACCAGGCACAGGCTCTGGTTTGCAGAGTGCCTCAGAGGTCACTGCCCCTCCTGCAATGAGCTCACAGGTGGCTGTGTGGCAGTGGTGCTTTGGGATCCCTGGGAAATCCTTACCTATGGCCTCCAGGATCAGCGTGTAGGATGCCACGGTCTCCCTGTCCAGACTCACGACTGTCCTGACCACCCCATCCCTGAAGCCAACGCTGAATTTGCCATCCTGGTTCCCACCTGCAGCAAAGGACAAGTAGGATAGAAACTTGGAATGGTTTGGGTTAGCTTGGCCTTAAAGGACATCTTACTCCAGCACTGTGCCACGGGCAGGGACACCCACTAGACAAGGCTGCTCCAAGCCCTGCCTAACCTGACCTTTAACACCTCCAGGGGCAAAGCATCCACTACTGTTCCAATGCCTGGCTACCCTTTCAGTGAGGAAATTTTCCCCAATGTCTGATCTGAGCCTTTCCTGGTGCAACTTGAGGCCATTTCCTTGGATTGGGTGGCCTGGGCACGGGGTCAGCCGAGCTCTGCAAGGATGGTTTTGTATCTCATCCCCAGCAGAGCACCTTCCCTCTGCCTCACAGCACAGGCAAAACCCAGTGGCTGTGGGAAAAGCCAAATAATTTCCTGAATGCTTTGGCAGCAAACTGGGGTAACTGTGCCCGTGAGCTGTGGTACTTGTGGGACAGTTTCACTTGCAGAGAGGCTGGAGGGGCCGGGACATGAAACAGCAGGCTGCAGTTGTGGGAAAAATGACTCTCTGGTGACACTTCTGTTTTTACCCTCTTTCTGAAGGCTCAGTGTGCAGTTTGCAAGTCAAACCGTGGCCAGGGGATTCCCCAGCCTCTTGCTGCAGGGTGCTGCAGCTGCGGAGTGAGCTGGGCACTGCCTGGGCAGCATCGCAGCCCACCCGACCCCACCCGCCCACGGGGCTACGAAAATACCCCAGAATTCCATTTATGGCTTCCAGCTATAAACACTCATGAAAGCCCCCCCAGGCCTTGCTCCCTAGCCGTGTTCTGACCATCCTCAAGCTTTTCTGGGGATGCCAGGGGTCAGCCAGCACGGCCAGGAGCCAAGCGGGGCTGTTCAGCAGAGGGCGATGCCGGACAAGGTTTGGAGGGGCTGGGAAAGGCAGCGCTGAGGTGCAGAACACCCGGGCCGAGTTCTGGGGCAGCCTCTGTGCCTTCCTGCAACCAAAGTTCCCGTCCTGCATGGGGCTCACACCTGTGATGAAGTAGCTGAGCTCAGCGTTCAGCCCGATGTCGGCATCCGTGCAGTTGAGCCGGACCACTTTGAAATCCCGGGCCACGTCCTCGGGCAGGGACACGTTGTAGACAGCGGGGAAGAAGGTGGGGTTCTCGTCATTCACATCCAGAACTGAAAAGGGGGAGCAGAGCTGAGTGTGCTGCCAGGGCTGTCCCTCCTGCAGATGCCAGGCTGATTCTGCTGGGCTCCCAAATCTCCTGGCTGCTGCTCTCAGCATCCCAGGGAATGGTCTGCCCGACTCTCCCTGCCATTTGTGCTGTTGGAGTGCCTGCAGAGTGGCTGAAGGCTGTATTCGGTTGCCTCTGATACACACAGGTCACCCTCCTCACAGCCAAAAAAACATTACATCACTGAAATTCAAGTTACTATTTTCACCCAGCCTGTTTCCATCCCCATTCAAAGGAAAATCCGTGACTTAAATATAAGCCCAGTATTTCCTGGGGCACGGCAGAGAGCTCTGAAGGTACAGGAGCAGGAACTTGTTTTCCAAACTTGGGCCTGAGGACAATCCAGGGTCAGTTTATTTCCAGATGACGCTTATCCTTTTGCAGCACTAGACTTGCACAAAGCCAGTAAACATCAAGGCATTAAATTAAAGACAGGCCACGCAATAAGGCTCCAGCTCTGAACTGGGACTGCGTGGGCTGTCCAGGCATGCAGCTGATGAGAATCACACATTGAAGCAAAAGAAAAAGCAACACCGGGGATGGGCGAACGAAGAAAAAAACCCCAAAACCCAGAGAATTTGCCAAAACCACCGCATTTTCCCCATCCCTGCAGCACGTTGATAGCACACACAGAGCCATCCCTACATCCTGATGCCGTTTCCAGATTTCAGCGTTGTCTCTTACAGAAACTGCATCCCCGTGGGGTCTCGGTGCACCCACCTTTGACAGTGAGGGTGCTGGTGGAGCTCTTGGCGGGCGTGCCGGCGTCGCTGGCCACCACCCGCAGGTAGTACTCAGGGATCCTCT
This sequence comes from Anthoscopus minutus, assembly GCA_013399455.1. Taxonomy (NCBI): domain Eukaryota; kingdom Metazoa; phylum Chordata; class Aves; order Passeriformes; family Paridae; genus Anthoscopus; species Anthoscopus minutus. The sequence continues at coordinate 936,571 of VWYI01010744.1, forward strand.
CCCTGTCCAGCACGGCTGTGGAGGTGACCAGCCCACTGGTGCTGTTGATGAGGAAATCCATGCGGGGCATCCCCACCTGCATGCGGTACGACACCTGCCCGTTGGGGCCCTCGTCCAGATCGATGGCCACGACCTGGTGGGGAGAGCACCCTGATGGTCTCTGGCCTGTGGGAGCCGTGGTACTGAAATCCCATGTGCCTTTGGGATTCGGGGATGGAATGGTCTTGGAGGAACTGTAAAGCTGCACAGCCCTTCCGCATGCCCCCTGCTCCGTTGCTAGAGGATGGCAAAGGGAAGGAGATGGAGGAGGTGGAGGAGGTGGCGAAGGTGAGGAGAAGGGGGAGGATGTGTGGCTAGTCTGCTCTGCAGAAGCTGTGGCAGAAACAGCAGCAGCTCCCAGCGTGAGGAATGGCAGCAGCGGGACACGCTCACCTGGAAGACAGAGGAGCCCGCGGGAAGGCCCTCGGCGATCTCAGCAACAAAGGGCAGGTTTTGGAAAGTGGGGTCATTGTCGTTCAGGTCCAGCAGGTTGACAAAAACTGTGGCACTGCTAGTGGCTCTCAGGGGTGGCCTCCCACCTGTGGAGGACAGGAATGAGGTCTCAAGGTTGAGCTGTTTCCATCCCTTTCCCCTAAGAAGGAGCCCTCACCCCCTATGCAGACAGCAGTGCAGGATGAGGTGATGGCCCTGATTTGTCATGGATGATCTGCCACAGGTGGACAATGAGACAGAATCCTAGAATAGTTGGGGTTGGAAGGGACCTTACAGATAATCTAATTCCAGCCCTCTACCATGGGCAGGGACACGTTCCACTAGACCAGGTTGCTCCAAGCCCTGTCCAACCTGGCCTGGGACACTTCCAGGGTTAGAGCAGACACAGCTTCTCTGAGCAACCTGAAGACCTTCCACCACCCTCTTAGTAAAGAATTTCCTCCCAACATCTGATCTCAATGTCTCCTCTTTAGGTTTAAAACCATTCCCCTTGGCCCTGAAAATAAAGAATGATCTTTGTATATCTACCTTTTTTCCTTAGAAAAGTTTCCCTACTGCAATATTTCCAGAGAAAAACCCATCAGGTCTGTTTCCCTCACCCGCTCATTTGATTTTCTGGGATGCCAATGGAGCAAGGCTGAGGGGAGGGAGAGTTCCTGCCTCTCAAGCTTGTTCTCAGGGCTGCTACATGAATGACTGCACTCACATTTTGAGGGATTTCTAGTTTGATTTAGCAGCGAATTTAATGCTACTCCCATTTTTTGACCTCAGAAACACTCTTGCTCAAAACAGGCGAAAAGAAAATAGGAGAGACTTTGTCATAAAGGCAAAATCAGGCTTGGGAAGGTCCAGCTCAGCAGTGAAAACAGTCAGTGTTGGGGGGAGGCTTACAGTCAGTGACAGACACCACGATCCTGCGCATGAGCTGGGCCTCCTGGGGGTTGGGATTCTCCCGGTCCAGCAGCACGCCCGAGGTGCGGATCTTGCCCGTGGTGCTGTTGAGGGTGTAGAACTTGTTGGGAGGCCTGATGCTGTACACCACTGTGCCATTCTCCCCCAGGTCCGGGTCAACAGCCACCACCTGCCGTGGGGGAACAGCACACAATTACAGGAGAGGGCTGGGAATTAACTCCTGGCGGCAAGAAGTTCTTCCTCCATCCAGCTCTGTGTTTTCATGACATTTACAGGGAGTTTGCACCCTCAAGACCTTTGCTGTGGTGTTAAATCTCTCCAAAATTGGCCTGTGAGCACAGGAGGTCGTGGCACGACAAGACACAAATGCGCAGTGATCGAACTGGGTTTTCCTCCTTTTGAATAAAACCAGCTAAAACAAAAGGACCCACTGGAAAAATAAAGTAAATGGGACAAAGAGGCACGCTGAGAAACTCGTGCTGCCACATCAGGAATGCTGGGAATAATTCCTTGGTGGAGTTCTCCTCCACGCCAGATATTTTGTGCTTTATTGTTCTCCCTGTGACATTTTTAATTACAGGGGACATCTACATTAAAAAACACCCCAATTTCATTGCCCTCATAACTTTATCAGCTCCCACTGCTTGTCCTGCAGCTGAATTTACATCGGATCAGTGACAAAATAATTATTTTCCCAGCAACTAATTGGGTTGTCAAAGGCAAGATGACTTCAAGCTGGTGCTGAGCAGCAGGGCTGAAGGAGAGAAACCCACTGTGCTCTGGCTCAGGCAGCACTGCCAGACCCTTCTCCCCCTTCAAAAAAAAAATCCCTTTTTTTTTTTTTTGCAGCCTTCCTCCTTATATGATTTTGTGGATTCTCTTCACTTTTCCCTCATTTATTTTCCATTTTGTTCCCGTCATTTTTCTCTCGGCGTGATGGAATAGAAGCCTCCCCCTCTCCTTCTCTTTTATTTCGCCAGAGGGACTTGAAAGGCTGTAAATCAAAGTCTTTCAGAGAGGTCCTTGAAGGAGGTCGCAGGCAAGGCTAAGGAAAGGAGGATTTGGCCAAAATCCACACAATTTGGAGAGATAAAAAAAAATATCACGGCAGGGAGAAGAAACACAGGGGATGGTCAGCAGCGGGAAGGCTCAGGGGTAAGCTTTTAAATGGAATTCTGCAAGATGGTGCTGGACTGAAGGTGATGCCACATTTAGGAGGTGACACCTGCTTGGAGGTGACCCCCTGGTCCAGCCAAGCCTTCAGTTCAGCCATCACCTTGCCTCACACCTACCGTGGTGACATCCGAGTTGGGGGGGGTCATTTCCACCAGGTTAATGAAGTACGGCTCGTCCTTCCAGGTGGGGTAGTTGTCATTGATGTCCAGCAGCGTGATGTTCACCTGTGAGAGAGCAAGGGAGCAAAGCTGCTGCAGGAGGTACAGCTTCCTGAGACATGGAATGTCCCCTGGATGTAGCCAACACGTGTTTCAGGCAGTGCAAGAGTCGCCGTCCTGCAGGGGATTTAAAAGATGCGGCACTTGGGGACGTGGGTTAGTGCTAGGCTTGGCAGCACTGAGGGGATGGCTGGACCTGATGCTCTCAGAGACCTTTTCCAGCCTGAATTATTCCATGGTTTTGTGATTCTGTGTTCTCCCTCTGGAGGGAAAACCTGCAAAAAAATCAGCATCCTGCGACTTCGCAGCCAAGGCTCCTTGGCATAGATGAACTGGGTTTTGCTCCTGTGTATTTAGCACAGTTAGGAACAACCACAGGGCACAAGGTGTGTCTTCAAGCATCTCCTTCACTGGAAGAGAGATGAAAATCAGTGGGGGAGAGGATGCAGTGGGAATGTGGCAGGAAAGCAAGGAAAACTTCGAGTGACTGATAAAAAGCAACAGAAAAAAAAACAAACCAAGAATAAATGGGAAATCAGGAGTGAGTACAGTAAACAGGGGGTGAAAAGACAAGAGCAGGGGCGAGGATGGTGCCCTGAAGTGTTACCTGCCTCCATTTTCAATGTGACAAATGGCATCCCAGTGACAGCACCTAGCCCATGGGATGCATCCTGCTGCCTGGGCATCTCTCACCTCCCCATTGCACCCGTTTCTGCCCAGCCCGTGGTGCTCTTCAGGTGTCTGAGGGAAAAGGCTGCAGCTCCAGGGGAGCCCCTGGCAGCCACCACTCCTCAGCAGGTCCTAGTGGAGCTTTTCCTGGGATCTCCTCTGCTCCCAGGCTGCTGTCCCACTGTCACACCAGGCTGAGCTGCTGGTGCCACCCCGTGGCAGAAGAGGCCAGCCTGGACATCACAAGCCATGGCACCACAGTGGTCCCTGGGGAAGGTTCCTGACCCACCCCTACTCTGAGCATCCCATGTGCCTTACATCACCTGGGCACCCTGCAAGGCCCCTGAAAGGACCTTTATTCCCAGTCCAAAATGGTGATTTTTGAGTGCCACGTGTATATGCCAGCAGACAAACTTACTCAGCTGCCCTAGTCTCACTGAGCTTGAATATTCTTCAGCTTTTTAGGGATCAGGAGGCATCTTTCCCCTCCTTGTTTTGCCTTTTGACAAGGCTGTTAGGAGAACAGCTCCCATCTGGAGCCCCAAAGGAGATCTCAGCATTCCAGCATGGCCAAGGCCACCACACCTCGCTGGGAGGTTCCATAGGGAACTTCCAGTCTGCTACCACTGACCTCCTGATGGCCCTCAGCAGGAGGGACAATTCTTTTAGAGCAACTCCTCAGCACAGACACAAATTTTTCTGCATCGCCCTGTGTTGTGTGGAACATCTCTCCTGCAATCCACCCAAGCATCCAAACAAATTAAACATCCAAAGAAGTGTGATGCCATGTGCAGTGAGAACCATGGAATAGTTAAGGATGGAAAAGACCTTTAAGGTCATCAAGTCCATCCAGGATGAATCCTTGGCTTTTGATCTCCTGACATTTCCTGTTGGCTTTGCCAACAACGGGGTTCCCTGAGGCCTGAAAAGGGCAAGGCAAAGCACAAGGCTTCAACCTGCAGCTCCACCAGAACCTTCCCAGGAGCATTCCCGAGTGGCTGGAAACCCTTGACCCAGGCAGCATGTGAGCAGACTAAGGAATGCATGTGAGCAGACTAAGGAATAATCACGTGTACCTGCAGGCTCTCTGAGTAAGCCCCTTCTCAAGAGGAACAGAGGGAGCCGAACAAAGGGAGAGTTCTGCAGGTGAAACAGGACTCATTACCACATCCACAGGCTCTGGAAAGTCAAGTGGCTCCTGTGTGAATGGTTTTCCAGGAAAGCAAGCTGATTTCAAGGTCTGCACCACCTGGACAGTCATTTTGGGAGCAGCAGCAGGAGTAGCGCAGAGGGCAGGGACTGTTGCTTGCCCTTCACACAGCGAAAATGAAGAACTACAGCTCTCCACAGTCTCAGCCCCAGGTGGGCACCAGAAGCTCAGGGAGAAGGGAATTCTTCCCACACTCACCATAGCAATGCCTGTCTTCTGATGGTGCCCCACGCCTCCGTCCACTGCCCGGACAATGAGGATGTACTCGGATTTGGCCTCCCGGTCCAGCAAAGATGTTGTTGTGATTTCTCCTGCAGCCACAGGGGATGACAAGGTTAAAAAAGAAACACTTAAACCCAAGGTCAGGACAGTCCACAAACAGGCCCCTTTTTTTTTTGATCCAAATAGATGGACCTTGGCAGCTCCTTAACTAACAGGAGCCTTCACAGCCAAGCCTTGCCTCAGGCTGAGGAGCTGAGTTTCCATGGATGCCTCTGCTGAAGCTCTCAAGGTGACTGAGCAGGTGGTGGTGTCTGAAAACTGGTGAATCCCTTAAATTGTGGGACTCCTAAGCAGGCTGACTGAGGGAGAGGAGGGAAGGGTGGGGCTGAAAGAGGGAACTGAAATGGAAAGGGCAGAGCACACGCGGAGGCTCACCTGAGCGAGCATTGATCCGAAAATGCGAGGAGCCTTCCAGGGAGTAGATGATTGACTCCTGCCCGTACTCCCTGGACCGGTCCATGTCCGTGGCATTGAGAAACAGCACTGTGGCTCCTTGGGGGAGGCAGAAATGAGGACTGGGATGAGCCAGGGCTGCCCTGTGCCCCCACACTGCTCCTGCAGGTCACCCAGCCAAGGGGTCCCTTCTCCAGCACAAGCACAAAGTGGCCAAGCCCCCAGGCCCCACAGCTATGAGACTTTACCAGCCTTTACCTCCCCAAAAGTGATCACCCATCCCATTCCTGGCTGTAAAACACCCAGAGCCCTCCTGGGAGCCCAGAGAAGGAGCAGGAGTGTGCCCCATACCTGCCATGATGTCCTCCATGACAGCTATCACGTAGGAGGGCTTGCTGAACGTGGGGGGATTGTCGTTTTCATCCTGAAGCAAAGAGAAGGTCGAGAGGCTGGTTGGGAAAAAGGCAAAATGGTCAAGCAGCTGCCCAGGTCTGGCAGGGGCATGCTCCTGGGTGACTGCATCTCAAGGTGTGGCCAGTTTATGACGCCAGCAAGGGGAAGGTGGCCCTGGGGGCTGAGCACAGGGTTCTGCTGCGGCGGCGGCTGAGGCTGAGGTGAGATGGTGGCAGTGACCCTGCTGAGCCCCGCAGTGGGGGTGGTTCCATCTGCCCCATCACCTCATCAGCCAGCACAGGGCTGAGGAGCCACCCCCACTGACAGATGAGCATCTTCTGAGCTGCTCCCGGCTCTGCCACAAGCCTGGGAAACCTCAGGCACCACATGAAGCACCACAGCATCGTGCACAGAGCGGACCCTCCCTCCCTGAGCAGGACAGGGGTGGCTTAGTGTCCCAGGCCATCCCGGCCACGAGGCCATGAGGCAAACTGGACTGGCCAAGGGAGCTGCTGAGCATTGGATGCCTTCCTTCCAAAGAAGGAATGTTGAGAGTGTTCACACAGAGGGCAGCCATAGCATTTTCTGGGAGAAAGCTGGTTTGCATCCCCATGTGCTCCTTCCAAGCCTGTCCTTGCCAGTGACTAAGGCCATCCTGGGGAAACCAGGCAGGAGCAGCTGCTTGCAACATCCCTCAAAACAGATTTTGGACTGGTTTAAAGCTCCCCCAGGGGGCTTTAAATGCTGGTTAAACATTGTTACGAATCTGCCTTAAATGAACCAAACCCAACTGCCTGTGGAGGGAAGGACAGAGCTGCTAGGACTTTAAAACACCGTTCTGGACCTCTCCATTTCCCTGGGGCTGCTCTGGAGAAGTTTTCTACCCAGAGACCACTGAGGGACCTGCAGGCTCAGCCCACCAAACCTGAGGTTTGAAGCAATTTCACGTGCCAACGATGCCCATCGTGCTGCAATTAAATTGCCAGCCCCTGCTTTAGTTTCTGTAAGCAGGTGGTCTTTAATCAGCCTTCCAGTCACTCAGCTTTCCCAGTGCCTCCTCGGAGGGTAATGAGGAACTTGTTGCCTGTCCCAGTGATGTCCTCACCATCCCTCCTCCTCCCAGGGATTGGTGGAGCTCATCCAGGGCAAACCCAGGAGGCCTGGGCAGGTTAAAGGCAGTGGAGAGGCTAGAGCGCACATCCACATGCAGCTGGATGGGGCTGAGCTGGGGCTCCAGCTGGGTGGACAGGAGCCAGAGCAGATGCTGTGTCGTGTCATTAATGTTCCTGAGATCATCAGGCCATGCTCAGCAAGGCCACGGCCCGGCAAGCCTGGTCCCAAGGAGGCAGGGTTTGTTTCTGGCTGGCTCTCCATCTGGCCAGAGCTGGCCTGCACCTGCCTTTCACTTGAGAAGGACATTTCCCACTTCAGCCACAGGAGCTCCAAAGCTCTCCAAGGCACCTGCAGCGATGCCAGACAGAACCTGGCACTCTTCTGCTCCCAGTGAAGACATTATCCACCTAACCAGCTAAAACCAGCTTCCTATGTTCTCCTGACCCTCAGCCCTCCTCCCTACAGGCCCACCCTCAGACAGCCATTGTATCATAGAATCTCAGCATGGATTGGGATGGAAGGGAAATCGAAGTTCAGACAGTTCCCACCCCTTGCCCTGGGCAGGGACACCTTCCATTATTCTAGGCTGCTCCAAGCCCTATCCAGCCTGGCCTTGGGCACTACCAGGGATGGGGCAGCCACAGCTCCTCTGGGCACCCTGGGCCAGTGCCTCCCCACCCTCACAGGGAAGAATTTCTTCCCAACATCCAACCTAAACCTCCTCTCTCCTCCAGTTTCAAGCTGATCCTCCTTGTCCTATCACTCCCCACCATCTCCAAGGATTGTGAGAGTGCAAAAGCTCAGGCTAAGCACACAGCCCCTCTCCTGCAGGCACAGGCACTCTGTGAGGCACTGGCTCATCGCTCTGAGCAGGGTGTCAGAGGCAGGGAGTGAGGCTGGAACTTATTAGCGGCGCCACTTCCTGGGATCCTGGCGCGGCGCGCACTATTAGTTCTGACTCGGCGACTCCCTCTACAAAAGCGTATTGTCCCCTAATGGGAAATCTACAAGGCGAGTTTGACTTCTTTATTAAAAACCAACAACCAAAAGGATGAAAAAAAATTACCTCCCTCCACACTCGCTCCGGTTCTGCCTTCTCACAGCTCTTGTTCCTCAAGTGCCGTCACGAAACACTTTCCCCTCATTTTCTTCCTAGTTTTTGGCTTTTATTTATTTTCTTTTTCTAGCTGAGAGAAATTCCCTTTGGTTGAGAGTGGGGAAAGTGACAGCTACTTAAACCCTGCCAGCGTACAGACCCAGCCCAGGGAGATGACCCACTGAATTGCAGTCTTGAGAAAGAGGTGTCTATGCTGTCGAAAGCACGGTGTGGGAAGGATGCATTTAACCACCACTAAGTCCCTGGGCACTGCCTTGTTCCCCCTCTCTCGAGCACGGTGAGGGATCTGAAGGAGAGACATGCTCATGGGACTTCATTCCCATCTCACAGCATCGTCAGCTTTATCTCCTTCACCTTGCCAGAGTGACGCTGCCGTGGATCCCACAGCTGCGAGACTGACACGTTATCAGCCAAACTGTCTCCATCACTGATACCTCCCTGCAGATCTGATCTTCCCCAGGAACGCTGTGATGCTGTGCACCAGCAGAAAGCCCTCCTCCAGAGGGATTTCCACACTTGCCCTGCTCTGCTCCTCACCCCGTGGTTAGCTGTGGCATGAGACACGTGTGACACACGCACGAGACACGCGTAATAGGAATCCACTCATGCACATCCGCAGGGTGGGATGGTCCTGGTGGGTTATTGATGGATTAACAGCGCTGCAATGGAGCAGGGAAAAGGACAGGCAAAGCACAAAGAGGAATGCCGGGCTCTGTACTTACAAACACCTCGATGGTGACAGGGACGGTGCTGTTGAGCGGCGGGTTGCCGGCATCCTTGGCCATCACTGTCAGATAGATGACCCCGTTGGCCAGCTGCTCATAGTCCAGGGGGTGGTTCACGCTGATCACTGGAAGGATGCACAGTGAGGGGGTCAGGGGAGCACCTGTACACCGAGCAGGATATGCCAGGACCTGCACCTACCTCCGTAGCCTTCCGACACCGTGATGTCGAAGTAGTCGCCGAAGGCAGACGCCTGCACGATGCTGTAGGAGATCTGGTTGTTCGGAGGGGAGTCCTCATCAGATGCCTAGGGTGTGAGCAGAGGGGATACATGGGCATGGGAGCTGTGCCAGGGAGAGCTGAGGGGATGTGCAGGCTGGGCCCAAGGAGACTGGAAAAGTGATGGAGAGAGCTGTGCCCATCGGGGCCCTGAGGGGATCTGTAAACCAGCACCCTCTCGCCTGCTTCTCTCATGCAAGAAGGGAACTGGTTGTTGGGACCTGCTTTGGAGGGTGTTTGTTAAACCCATCCCAGGCACTGGTCATTTTAAACTGGCAGAGGGAAGTTTAGATTGGATATGAGGTAGAAATTCTCCCCTGTGAGGGTGGTGAGGCCTTGGCATGGATTGCCCAGAAGAGCTGTGGCTGCCCCATCCCTGGAAGCATTCAAGCCCAGCCTGAATGGGGCTTGGAGCAACCTGGTCTTGTGGAAGATGTTCCTGGCCATGGCAGGGGGTTGGAACTGTATGAGCTCTAAGGTCCTTTGCAATCCAAACCATCCTATGATTCTAACCCACTCCTGCCCCCTCCTGCACATCCCAGGCGGGGGAGCTGCTGCAGTCCCTCACCCGGAGCCGGACCACCTGGGTGACAGAGGGCTCGTTCTCCCTCAGGGCCCCCAGGTAGGCCTCCTTCTGGAAGGTGGGGACATTGTCATTGACATCGAGGACGTTGATCCTGACGCGCCCCGTTGTCTCCTCCCCGCCGCCGTCCCGGGCGATGACGGTCAGCGTGTAGCGCTGCGTGGTCTCAAAGTCCAGCCGAGCTGTCAGGATGATCACACCTGTGTCCTTGTCCAGGGAGAAGCTGAGGGGACAGCAGAGGAAGGGGAAAAAGCCTCGGTGACCACACACTGGAGAATGGAGAGGCAGCAGCCTGGCAGTGTGAAGTTCACGACTTTTTTCTGTGGGGTGTTAGGTCCCAGAACACTTTCAAGAGCTCCACACAGCTGAGAAGTGAGAAACCCTCAGTGCTGCTCCACAGGCTGAGAAACTGGGTGCAGAGGCCCCTAGATCTGTTCTGCTGAGAAGCCCACGTGTGTTCCCCAACTTTCCACCACAGGTGTTGCTCCATGGCCGGCAACTCACTGCAAAACCATTTACTGGTCTCAAGCAATGCTGGTTCCAGCCAAGCAAAGCAATTAAACATGCTGAGCATGAGGCATGTGCTGAATTCACACCTCTGGGAGACAGCACAGAAATGGGGTATCTCACAGGCAGGATGTAACCAGTGCCTTTAATCGCCCTGTGACTGTCTAGTGAGGTTAGAGAGAATTTTGGAGGAGCAAACTCCTGCCAGCCCGTCACACTCACCGGTCAGGGTCATCGCTGAAGAAATAACTGACTTTCCCATATGTGCCCACATCATTGTCAGTTGCCTGGAAAACATAAAACTGAATTAATAAATGAAGGTATTTACAGGAATGTCACATTGAACACAGCACTGCGGACCTGGTGTGCTGCCATTTATCCCTCAAGAGCAGCAGGGCAGGGGCTGTTTGAACTCCCCTGCTCACCTCTGATTCCCAGCCTGCTCCAGCTAACAGCCCTCCACCAACATTCCTCAGTAATGCTTCCAAAACCTTTGGCTTACACCCACTCACTTTCCCTAACACACCAAGCTAACCTGGGAAGCATATCTGAAATAAAAGTCTCCATGGATAAGTCCTGAGAGCCGCCCTTCCTGTCCCTGAGAAGGCAGAAAGCTGGGGCTCTGCAGCCACAGCTTGTATCCTTCCCTGTGCATTCCAGAGTTATGCTGGGCTTGGTTTTTGGTAGCAGGGGGCCCACAGAGGTGGCTGCTGTGAGAAGCTGCTGGAAACTTCCACCGTGTCTGGCAGAGCCAATCCCTGATGGCTCTGAAGATGGGCATGCTGCTGGCCAAGGCTGGATCAATTAGAGAGGGTGGTAATGCCTCTGTGATAACAGATTTAAGAAGAACAGCAGCTGGAAGAGCCTCCAGTCCAGTTGAAGAGCTGGTGGAGAGAAGGGCCCTGCTCCCAGGCTGGAGCAGCCTGTCCTTGGAGGACTGCACCCCATGGAAGAGACCTATGCTGCAGCAGTTTTTGGAGAACTGTGTGCCAGCGGGAGAGACTCAGGTTGCAGCAGGTGTGGAAGAACTGCTGCTTGTGAGATTTGGACTCATGCTGGGGAAGTTCATTGAGAACTGTCTCCCATGGGAGGGACTTCATGGTCTCACAGGGGAAGGACTCCTCTCCCTGAGCCAAGCAGAAAGAAACCTCGGGTGATGAACCAACCAAAACCCCCACACCCTGTCCCCTGCACTGTCGGTGGGAAGAACAGAGGGGTTGGGGGAAAGAAAGGTTCTTTTAAGGGTTTATTTTACTTCTCACTATCCTCGTCTCTTTTTGTTATTTTGATTTTGTTAGTAATAAACTCGCTTTGTACCTGCCCTTGGAGTATTTTCTCCCAGTCCTTATCTCAACTCATGAACCCTTTGTTAATATTTTTTTCTCTCCTCTGCCCAGCTGTGGCAGGGGAGGGTGAGTGAGCAGCTTTCATGGGTGCCTGGTGTTTGACCAGTGTCAAACCACGACAGGAGTAGAGGAATAAACACCTATTGCACTTCAGAGTGGCCCCCGAGGTTAAAATACAGATCTGGAAAAGCAAGGAACAGTGATTTTGCTCTTGCTTTCCACAAGGACAACCCTTCTGGGGGTGCAATCTGCTGCATTCCGATGGATGGAATGGCTCAGGGTGCTGCAGGATGCACCTACTCCACCGGCAGCTGCCACAGCTAGAGCAGGCTGGTCACGGTTAAATGACCAGTGCCTTCTGGGGAAGGTGTTCACAACTCACTGTGTCAGCTCTGGATGAGCAAAGCAAGATTTATTTGTGTTTTAAAGTCTTTGCTCTAATGAATATATAAAATATGCATGAGTGGCGGCAGCAAAAAGGAGCAGAAAATTTTATTTTTAGGTGAGGAAAGCGGAATGCAGTCCCCAAAATATCCTTTTTCTCCCCCAGTATATTTTCTAAATTGAGCACTGTCTGGATTACTTAGAGACCAACAGGTCTGTGAAGAAGCAGGGTCAAACACACATTTCATGTCCAGATACCAGGAAAAGGCTGTATTTTAGGAGTGGCATGGAACACAGCCTGTTCCTGAAACCTTCCTGATTTATCGATGGCCTTGATTACCCTTGAGAGCAGAGCAGGAGCTTGAGCACAGCCTTACCCCCATGTGCTGCTTCCCTGCCACACCACGGGGTGACAGAGAGCAAAAGGCACGAAAACCAGACAGGATTATTTAAGTTTTTCTCCCCAAACACTTTCCCAGGCTGAGAAGTGAACTCCTGCTGCTTGATGCCGGCTGAAGGGTGCTCTGGTGGATCCAGCCTTCCAGACCCACTGATTTTGCTCATTTTCCTCTCCACTGCTACGATGCGATTTCCTTGTCGTGGGCATTGGAATTACGTTGGGTAAAACGGAACGAATCGACGGAAATCAGCCTGGAGAGATGTCCAGAGAGTGAGTAGCACCCACTCCTGGGGGACAAGTCCCTCTGGGGTGCATCTTCCCCTCAGAGCACATCCGTGGAGGTCCTGCATCCTAGGCAGAGTGTGGCAACTCTTCTGTATGGAGACACTTGGTGAGAAGTGGAGGTCAACCCACCATCTGCCCAGCAGCCTTCAGCCAACTCATTCTGGGGTTAATCCCCCATCCCAACACCTACCACCAGTCCCTTTTTTGGGTCCTCTCTCCCCAAAATCCTTGGGTGCTTCAAGTACCCTCGGCACTGCCAGCCCTCAACCTCCCTCCAGGATTTTTCCTACCCGTTACTTCTGTGCCCACAACTGCTGTGAATCCCTCGGTTCCATTAATTCCTAAGTGGCTGGTGCGAGAGCAGAGCCCAGGAAAACCTTTTCCATGCACCTGGATGGGTTGGTGATGAGATAATGATTTACAGGGGGTCTGACAGTACCAGAAAGCACGGGCAAAATGAATTCCCTTCATTTGGCCCCATACAATTGCACTCGTAAGTGCTTATTGCAGTGACAGACAACACTGGGGAAAGTGTAATTTTCTTCTGATGAGGGGAAAAAAAAAAAAGATAGGGAAGGAGGAAGGTTAAAAGAAGGTTAGCAAGGAGGGAATGGGAGCCCTGGGGAGAGGGGAGTCAGGAGGGTGGCTGGACCACAAGCTGTGATGACCTCAAAAGTGCCAGCGAGGCAAAAAGCCCCTCTCCTGAGGAAGCAGGAGGATGGGCAGCCCCACTCTGCCCCATCCACCACCTCGCCAGCCAGGCTAATTAACGTCCCTGATTTACACCAGGGAGGTGGGAGGTGAGGCTGGCTGGATGGCTTTCCTGGCAACTGAACATCATGGAGATGATGCTGGGCAATGGAGCGGGTTAGTCGAGCGTGACAGGGAACATGCTAAAAAAAAATACCAAACCATGCACGCTCAGCATATTCATTTTGGGATCTTCACCTGTTTCTGCATCACCAAGCTTTTTCCCCTCTAAGGGTAAAAAGGATGCTCAGCTGCTCAAGCCCCTGGGGAGGTAACACACACTCCTTTTGCAGTGATGCCCAGGGCTCTGAGAGAGCACGCAGAGCCTGCAGAACACCCCAAATCCCACCGTGCTGTCAGCAATCCCAGGGTACCAGCTGTTTTCCTGGGGCTTTTCCCAATCACTGACTTGTTTCCCCCCACCAAGCGTGCAAGAATCCATTCCCACAGCCCGGGGAGGAAAAGCATCTGGCTGGAAGTTTCTGGGGGTTCCACCTGGAGAAGCAATCAAATGGCTTTTACAGCTCTCCTCTCCTGCCCGGAATATTAAAGCGGGATTTGCCCACTGGAGCCTGCAAAAGGGCAGGATGAAAATGCAGGTCCACATCTGTACTTTTATGAGCTGTCACCAGTGCAGACCATTTCTAAAAAAATCCCACATTTGTGCAGCTAAACTCTGGGAGAGTGGCAGGGAGAGGAAGCCTGGATAACCCAAAGGATTAATTTACCGAGCTGCGGCGTGGTGTGGACACCCAGCGCATGAATCACACAAAAAATACCCATGGCTCTCTGTCCACCTGCATCCCCCAAGCACAAAATATTTGGGATGTCTCCTTTTGTCCCACCAAGGGCCATCACATCCACCCTTCCCGACCTGCAGGCTGGCAGAGCTGGAGACAAAAGTGAGGAGCTGGCGAGCGGTTCTGCTCTCGTGGGCAAATCTGCAGGAAAGGGCATGTCGTCCAATTTGTTCAGGGAAACAATAGCAATGTTTGACATGTCATCAGGATTGATGGAGCAGAAATTTACATGGGAGAACTCAGTTTTAAGCAGCTCCATGGAGCTTCACCGGGTAATGGTTTAGACATTCATCATCTGCCAGACCCACTCAGCGACTCCTTAAACTGCCAGAGATTAACTCTACTCGCTACACGGCAGGAGGAGTCAGCAAGGGCTTAAAGAACCAAGAACAGACCTTCGAGGTGGCTCAGATCCCCCACGGAGCCCCTGGGACACGGCAGCCCTCCCCACAAAGCTGTCAGACAGGGATGAGCAGCTGGAAGTTGGTTGCAGGGGTGAGCAGAGAGCATTGGAATGATGACCAGGGCTGCCATGTCCTGCCTGGATGAAGAGTCAGAGCCTTCCCACCTTTCCCTCGGCACGGTGCTACCAGAGCAGGTCCCAGCTCTGTTTGTTCTCCTTCACCCTCTTTGTTTTCCCTCCCTCACATGCACCAAGCAGGAAATAAAAATTGATGGGGAACAAATTGCTTTGGCCAGGAGCTCTCTGCTTAAAAGAGTTGTGGCAGGAAAGCAATTATGGGACGTCAAAAAGCTGTCAGGGTTCTGGAGTGACCAGGCAGAGCCTCGTCCCTGCCTGCTTCCCTGGCTTGCTCCAGCAAGATGCCTGTGGCTTGGGAAAACAAGCAGAAGGAGGATTCCCATCCTCTTCCTAGTTGGATTTTTTTTGGTTTTCTAGGAAAGTGAGGCAGATGCAGGTGCTGCTTGGGGCTGACTGGGCAGCCACAGGTTGCTGAGACTGTCATACAGGAATTCTAGGGTGGGGAGCAATGCCCTGGCATCCTCCTGATTTTTGGAGCCACCAAAACCTGTGTGTATTAAGTAGACAGCCATCCAAACATCCCTTCCTCGAGGCAACCTCAGGTCCCAGAGGAATAACAGCTAACTGCTGGTAGCCACTGGGATTGGGATTTGATTCGTGATTGGGAGGAGACAAACGTGAAGGGCCAAGGGCTTCCATGAGGTGCAATCACTGGGCTGGAAAGCTGAATGGAAAACCAATGGAAAACCTACTTAAAGTTGTTACGGAATGACTTTAGTCGGAAAACAACTCTTTTGTCAGCACTGCCTGGCCCGGCTGCGCTCTCTCCCAGGCTTTTAAAGAGAGGCTGCCCAGTGGGAGGTGGCAATCAGGAGCCAGCAGAGCCGGTGGCTGGCCTGCACCGGAGCCCAGTGGCTCCAGTGATTAGCTGGGAAGGAGGGAGTGAGGAATCAAGGCAATGCCGGGCTAGCGCCACTGCTGCCACCGCTTCCCCAGCAGCTCCAAGCCCTGCCCCGAGCCAGCCAGCTCAATCGGCGCTAATGACCCCAGAGGGCTGCGCTGAACCTGGCCGGGGGGGGGAAAAATAGTCAATCAACCCCCCTGGGAATGGCAGAGCTTTTCCCCACCTCTTCTGCCAGCCACCAGGGAAAACAAGAGCCTTCCTGATTGTGTTTTGTAACAGCAGCCCCTGCAACATCAGCTCTACGCAGGCTGGGTTAACACTTGCCTGGGCTGCCGTGACTTAGCGGGCGGTGATTTGCTGCAGCCAGGTTGCTGGAATGGCTGGAGACCGGGATTTAAAACACCAGGTGAGAGAAGATGGCCCAAAAGTGAGACAAACAGGCTTTTCCAGCCTGGGTCTTCGCTGGTGACACCCAAGACCATTTAAATGAGCACGGGTTTTACTGGAGCTGGGTGCAAGTCCTCTACTAATGAACCACATTGATTTCATATTCTCCTGTTGTCCACCTAAATGGCAAGCAGCACATCTCAGCGATTAAATAACCCCACAATTGCCCGGCTTGACATCTCAATCACTTCGCTGTTGGGTCTCTAATGAATTTTACAGCCCAGCAAAATGGAAGAAATTAAGGTCAAAGTCTGGTGGAAGAAATATGAATTCTCAACGATCACTAAAGTGTTTGCAGGAGCTCTGGGAAGCTAATTACACCACCCACCCACCATCTGCAGCTGCACTTCACCCAGGTGAGAGGCCCAGCAAGCAGAGAGGGGATAAAAACTAAGGAGGAGGGATAGGCTGAACAGGTCCTTGCCATGAGGTGGACATGGACGTGTTGTATCCCAGCTGGAGAAAGGGAATGACAAAACCCAACTGATCTGCACATCTAATGGCTCCCAAATGCCCTTCAGCTCAGGTGAATTACCCTCCTCTGCACACAACCTCAGCAGCACCAAGGCCACCTCAAGGTCATCTGTCCAGGGGTGATGTTGTCACAGCATCACTCAGCCAACTGCACCCCCTGGGCTCAGATTCCCACAGGAGCCTTTTGCTCCAGGAAACACAGCCTTGGATGCTTTGCTGGGGGCTGAGGACAGCTTTGAAAACAGATTAAGATCCCTGGAGTGTTGGCTCTGTCAGAACACTGTGGGTGTAAAAGCTTGAGGAGTCTGGGAGAGGATGTATCAAGGTGAAGACAGCGATGGCCCTAAAGGGACTGCTGAGAAGGAGGTGTGAGGCCAGGGTGTTCACGTGGCAAAGAGCATCATCTTGGGAAAAATTCTCCCTTGAACTCCCAACCCCATCTCCTAGTGGGAACAGTGGGAGGCATGGAGCGGGGAATCCTGGTGCCTGGCTTGTGCTTTGCAGGATGAAGTTTGGAAGAAGCAGGGCTGCATTTCCTCCCTGATTTTCTTTCCCCTCTCACGGGCTGAATTGTTGGGTTTTCTTCTTCCTTTTTTTTTTTAATCTCAGTTGGGCAGGGGGAAGGGGCCAGGCTGTGATTTTGTTTTGTTTTCCCACCTCTGTGCTCTCTCTGTGCATTTTTCCTGACAGCTCCATCAGGACAGGGAGCAGCTGCACAAGCTGCAATAAGTGCCTCTCTCTCCTCAGCGCTCGGGCTGTCATGATTCCTATTCCACCCCATTTCAGTCTCATGGATTGATATTTAGATTAAAGAGATAAACACAGCCAAAGAGCACTGGGCCCTGACAAGAAAGACGGGGACTTCAGTTCTGTCAATCACGCCTGGTAACTCCCTCCTCCCCTTCCCTTTATTTACAGAGCTGGCTTGATAAGAATATTTAACGGGAACAAGGAGTGCAAGCATATTTTTATAGTGGTAAAAACCCAAGGAGCACGCAGGAAGAAGCCAAGCCATTCATGTTTAACTTTCCAGGCAATTTGGAATCATCTGCTTTGATTATTTAACTCTTTACTGTTTCGTGTGTTTGCAGTTTTCCTCTCCTCTCGCAGATAAAGGATTCAATCTTCTTTTAAGTGGCAGGGAAATTGGAAGAGATTTTGTTCTGTTTAAGCACAGCTGGAGATGGAGCACTGGGGAGGGGGGGATTGAGAACAACAAGATCAATTAAGATGCTGACAGGGAGGGAGAGCTGTGTGGGCCACGGGTGGGGAGAAGGGCTGGAAGAAAGGACAAAGTCCAGGCTTGGAGGACATCAGAAACATCCAGCTTAGAGTTCTCCAGCCTCCACAAGCTGCTGCTGAGCCATGCTTTCATGTTCCCACCAGTGCCTTCTGAATGCCCTCCTGCTTTCTTAGATCCTCTCCGCATGTCTGAGCCTCTGCAACACCCAGCTTGCCCCAGACATTTGTCTGGCAGTCCCCATTTACCATCACCCTGTCCATTCCTCCTCTGCAGCAAGGACTTTCCAAGACATTTTCCATCCACATAAAGCAGAAGGAAAGGAGGCTGGCCTGGGAGTCCTCCCAGTGTTCCCGCATCCTATAATGCGTGAAGGTAGAGGAGGTGCAAGTTGCTCCTAAGGCAGGCGAGGCAGGTGATTCCCTGCAGAGCAGGACACAAACTCAACCCCCTGAGCAAAATGTAGAGGGTCAGTCAGTTGAAAAAGAGGTTGAGAAGCCCTGCGCTGTCCTCCTGGTGGCATCCCTGCTGACCACCCCGATGATAGGCTGCACCAGTCTCCGGTCCTAATGCTGGGAGAACACCCCAGGTGCCACCAAAGGGACCAGGGGATGGTTTATCCCACACTGATACCCCATGGAGGATCCCAGGATGCCTTTTTATCCATCTGTTCACTTGCAAGGTATTTCCCCACCTTACTCCCTGCCTTCAGTGGCTCGGTCCTTATTGCATGCAACCTTCCCAAAATCAGGAGCAAGTGTTTTCCCTTGAGGCTGGTCCCCAAGTCACTATCACCATGTGGAGGAGAAACAGCATGAGCCCCTCACTCACCAGCACCCCAGAGCTGCAGCCTCCACTACTGCCTTTGATCCCCAACCACTTCTGCCCCCCTGCAATTCATCTGTTCTCCAAGAAAAAGAGGAAAGAAAAGCTTTGGAGGTCCCCAAGAAACAACAGGCAGCGGCAGCTACCCAGATGTTGGGGGATAGAGAGTGCCCTCAGCCAAAGGGATGGCGGGATGCATGGTGGGGTGAGTCTGGAAGGGAACCAGAAAAACCCCCAAAGGCTCACAAAGCCTCATTCCACCCTCATCAGGACTTAGAGTGGGACAAACCCAGAGGGATGCAACTCCCTGGGCATCCCACAGTTGCGCTGGGATGGCTGCAAAGCAGCACGATGGGATGTGGGAGCGCCATGATGGGATGCGGGAGCCCGCGGACCACGGCGTCATTCCTGCCAAACTCAAAGGCTGATGGCTGATTGGGAAAGTGATTTGCATCCTAAATAGCTGTTTATTGATGTCTGCAACTCTCCTTGCCAGGGTGGGAAAAGTACATTATTACTTTCTTGTTGACTGGTGTTTACAGCTGGCTGGAAAGAAGGGGAAAGAAAATCAGGCCAGGATTGATTTTCCCATCCCCGACACGAGGCCAAAGAGGGATCGAAGCAGCAGAAGAAAACTGACAGCTGGGTGGCAAAGGAGAGGAACTTTGCCAACCAAATTAAAGGCTGATTTAATGAGGAGAGTAATGGAAGGTTAATTAGCACATTTACTTCATTAGGTTCTTACTAACAAGGCTTCTCCTGAGGAAGAGCAGTGGTAGGGAGGGGGAAGATGAGAATCCAGGTGAATGGATGTGCTAGGGATGATGTTCAGGGAGGGGACAACCCATGGAGGGTAGGAGAAAGGGACTCCTCAGGAATGTGAATCCATATATGTACATATATATTGAATGCACACACATACATAAGAATACACAGGCTAATGCATTTGCCAAAACCACAGGGCAACCATCTCTTCACCTCCTCTGTCAAGCAACCTGAAAATTTTAATCCAGATTTCATTAAAACCCAGGGAAAGTAGTGGGTTTTTTTTTTACACACAAGACTGCCTTAGAGATTCAGGTTATCAAGCCCCGAGGGAACACGGTGCTTATTTTACCTGCCCTGCCACATATCACAAGATACAGAGAATCATTCCCGTGCTAGAATCGATGCCTGCTGGTTGAATCAGTTTAAAATCTCTGGTCTTCTGGAGATTCTCATGCTGTTTCTGAGGGTCTCTAAAAGATAACTCTGGAAAGCCCACTGGCAGTTTGCCCAAAAGTAGAAGGGGGGTCTGGTGTGTGTGTATGTGTGTGTGTTTATTTAAAGTTCTGAAAAGTCTCCTCATCCAATTCAGAATTCTTGAGGGTGATTGTTGTCAGAAGAAACCCAGCCCTACCCCAGACCAGAGGTGTTTCAGGACAAGGAGAACACCAAGGCAAGGCAGAGCACATAACCTCACAGGGATTTGAGAAGAGGATATCCCACAGAGAAGGAAGGCATTAACTCAGCCAAGGATTTAGGACAACGAGGTGCTCAAACCATCCCAGAGAGGGATGGACGTGGATGTGGTTTCCAAAGTATGGCTCATCTACCTGATCCATGCCTGACCCTGCTGGAGTGGGGAAGGGCTGGCAGGAGAGGACCAGGAACAGCAGGGGCTAATGCCTGATGCGAGATGCTTGTGTGGGGCTTGAAGGAGGGCAAGTGGGCAATTCATTCCCTGCAAGCCCCTCCATACCTCCCTGTCTTCATCCCAGCTGTTTTCCAGGGTGGGAGAGCAGGAAGGGGGCCAGCAGCATCCCCCCAGCTGGCTGCTGCTTGTCAGCCAGCTGATGGAGCCCATGGCCACTGATCCCAGCCTGTGCAGCCAAGCCAGACCGGGGCAAATAAAGCAGAGAGGAGGGATCACGGACCTTGGATTACTTTCCACACTTCTCTGGTGAACCATTTTTCTCCAGATGCTCCAAGGCAAATCAAATGCATTATTGTGTTAAAAACAAGTTACTCTTGGTTTCTTTGGGCTTTAATGATTTGGTTATCAGAGCTTTTCAGGAGGAATTTGCTGTGCAGATCTGTAGAGTACGAGGAGCTTAAGGAGATCTCCCGCCCCTTAATTCCCACCTCCTGCTGGGTCCCCTTCCCCATTCTCCAGGTCTAGCAAATCCATCAGTGGCTGGAGCACAGCTTTTGGCAGCTGCTGGTGAAGCAGCAGTGTCCAAAGGTGGGTTTGGAGGGGCACTGTGCTCTCTGCTGTCACACCCCTGTCACAGCTTTGCAGCGAGGCAGGACCGTGAGATGCCACGGGTTCAGCATGGCAGGGTGAACACAGGCTGCCCCCTGAGCTTCCCAGCTGAGCACCACCCGAGGGACAGGAGGGGATGCTGGGCTGAACTGCCCCCTCCTCCTCCTGCTGGAGGAGCTCCCTGGAAGCTAGGCTTGGTGACCTCAGCAGCAAGGCCATGTTTATGTAGCTTCTTCCACCCCAAAGAAACTTCCCAGCTGAAAGCTCCCTCCTGCTCTCCCCCTGGCCAGGTTGCAGAAGAGTTCCTCAGGGGAGCCCCACCACAACAAACCCAGGGGACTGATTCCAAACCCTCCAAGCCTGGGAAAGGAAGGAGCAGAGACCTAGGCAACTATGTCTGATGCCAGACCACCATCAATCCCCTTCACAGCCACTGGAGTTGGAATTAGATGACCATTAAGGTTCCTGCCAACCTAAAGCAGTCTATGGCTCTGATCATGGCTCCAGCTGGACACACAGCCATTCATCTCTCCAGCATGGTCCTTCCCCAGAGCCCCACATCCTCTGCTCCGAGCCACAGCAGGCAGCACACCTCATCACACCTCTCCAGGGTCCATCCTTCCAGCCTGCTCCTCTTAGGAAAGCCAGCACCCATCCAAAGCCACTGGCCACCAGGCAGGCAGGACTTGGCAGGGGTGCCAGAGCCCCAGTTAATTCAGTGTATGTTCTAGCTGCCTTGTTCCTGGAAGACATGAAGTTATACTGGCTGCCTGCTTGCTCAAGAAGTGTGAAATTCTTTCTCTGACCTTTTCTGTTATGTTATTAAAAGGCTTCATGGCCAGTTGTTTCAGAAAAAAAATAGTATTTCAGTATCTGCTGGTAGCTGGGGCAGAACTGGCCCATCTCTTCAGGATGAGCTCTGCTCACCTCCCTGCTTTGCTCCTGCTTCACAGAAAGTGTTTGCTGCTGTGTGGGACCTCCAAGCCTTTCCAGCCTGCCTTTTCCTGGCACAGCAGAGTCTGGGAGAGGGAAAAAACAAAGTTTGCATTGGGAGAGGCCTCTAACAACTGCAGAGCCCTGAACAGGCTGCTTGTCCTTTACTCATCACGGACATGCAATGGAAACCTAACTCGAAGCAGCCACAACTGATGTGCCCTGGAAGCTTTGGCAGGAGTAAGGAGCCCTTCACCCTGGTCTCTGCAAAACCAGGAATCTCTGGCCTAAGGGGCTTATCACATGTGTAAACAGTCATGGAATGGTTAAGGCTGGAAGTGGCCTCTGACATCATCGAGTCCAGCCATGAACGCAGCACAGCCAGGCTCATCATGTGCCCACAACTCAAATTTATGTGCTTTTTGAACACTTCCAAGCATGGTGACTCCACCATTTCCCTGGGCAGCCTGTTCCAATGCCTGACCACCCTTTTCAGTGAAGAAACTTTTTCTAATATCCAATGTAAACCTCCCCTGGCACAACTTGAGGCTTGGTTAACTGAGAAGAGAGCCCGACCCCCCTGGCTGTCCCCTCCTGTCAGGGAGTTGTGCAGAGCTAGAAGGTCCCCCCTGAGCCTCCTTTGCTGCAGGCTGAGCCCCCTTCCCAGCTCTCTCAGCTTGTCCTCATGCTCCAAGAGCATGGAGGCAGGAGAGAAGGCTGCCTCTGGGCACACTGTGGGCTCCCTGTACATGTTCCATGTTCCCATGGAGCCTGGACTCTCTAGATGTTCTTGTGCAAGCAAGTGACCACCTGAGTTTAAATAAATGCCTTTCAGGGGCAGAATTAAACAGATGGATGGACAGACAGAGAGATGGAGGGAATGCTAAGCAGAGAGCAAACAAAATCTTAGAGGGTGGACAAGGTTGTGCCATGCTGGGGAAGCAGCTGAGGTTTGACCAGGAATCCATGGATCTGAGCCCACTCATCCCTGGGCAGAGGGAAGGAGGCAGGGAAGGGAGAGCAGGCAGCAGCTCTGGGTCCCTGCAGGCTGCCTGCACTTGGGGTTGTTTTACAGTTGTTTTATAGGTTCAACAGGCAATGTTTCTCTGCTGTCACTGACATTAGGAGCTGAAATGCTGTAGAAACAAATGGCCATTTGTCACCGCAGATGAAGTCCACTTGCTCTTTCCTTTTGCCTTTCCCTTTCAGCTGGCCACGCTGAGGGCAGCCTGGAGAGGCTGTCATTGAGGAGAGCCTTTCCCCTCACCTACACACAGCCCATCAGCCACAGCCAAGGTGGGACAGCCAGCATGCACCCACTGGAAGATGGGCAAACAGCCCAAGGGCTTTTGGGCTGCTGGGAAAAACTTGTCCTCCTTCCCCAGAACGCTGGGCTGGGCAGATCAGTGACCTCCCCTCGCTTCAGCTCCCATGGTTTTAGCTGCTGGTCTCCCTGCCAGGAAGCTGCCGGCACTGCTCTGTCCTGCCAGCTGTGCCTGGCCAAGTCCAGCAGCAGCGGGCATGAAGCCTCCTGACACCCTTCAGCAACCACTCCTCCAGCCCAGGCACTCCCCTGCTCATCCCTGTTCATCAATTTCCTTGACCCCACAAGCCACCTGATTTATCCTTAGCACCCTGAACCCCACTGTCTCTCCAAACCTGCACTTAATTGCACAAAGGTGCACAAAAAGAGGGGAGCCAACAAAAGCCTCCTTCCATGAGGATGTCATCCAGCAGCCACCAAAGAAGTGGGCAAACCATGAGGCTGGCCAGGCTTCCTCCAAAACTCCATCCCTAACCCCTATGCATGAATATCCAGGAATATTCTCGAGTGGGTAGAAAAGAAGGAAGAAAAGGAGAGGAGGAATTTATTAACAAGGAAAGCAGGATTTTTGTCTGGAGCACGTGGGACAGGTGGAGAGACGTGGCGCAGACGGGCAGCGACCAGAGGGCTGCAGCTCAAAGGCAAGCGGCCGCAGCAGGAGGAGCTGGTACTTTATGAGGGTTGTTAAAAGTTTGGGATCAGCTGGGAGGGCAATTTGGATTTCAGCACTAATTGCATCCATCCTGATTTATCATAGAAGATTCAACTCCTGGCATTTTGTGTTCGCTCTGAAATGCTGGCATAGCTGGAAGTTGGGGGAAGAGGAGACGCAGTAACAATCTCATTGTTTAGTGTCTGACGGCCTGACTAGCTAAACATCTGCTTGAAATATTAATAACTGTCAGATGGGAACAGCTCGGGGGCTCTGTACAGTTTCACACCATCTGTTTGTAAAGTAAACACACTTACACACAGGCACATACACCTAACTCTTCTGTCCGGGCTTTCTCCCTCTGAGTGGGCATTCCTGCACGGATGGGAGACCAGGGGCTGTGCCTTGGGAGAGCAGGGGGACAGAGAAGGGGCAGGAGGGCAGCTGGAGCAAATTCATTGGAGAGGGAACCTAGCAAACTCATTCATGACTGATGGTTATGGCAGTAACACACCCCAGGTGTACCAGGGGGTTCGGTGCTCCCTGCTGTGATAGTCCCCATCCCAGAGGAGCTTTGATGCCTTTTCCAATGGTATTTCAACACAGGGTTTTTGTTTCTTGGCTTTTGTTGTGGTCCTTGCTGTGCCCCACATGGCACTGACATCACTCTCATGCACCAGGAAATGTGTCTTCTCCATGAGGATTCCAAACAACCCACAGAAGAGGAAAGGAGCCCCACGGAAATGCTCCCTACTATCACCACCACCTCTGCCTGCCTCTGTTCTGCTGCCAGCCATGTAATACCATGCTCTGCTAAACGGAGCCATTCCCCTCCTTTTCCAACCCTCGCCCTTTTAATGTCACGACTGGCCTCTGTTTGGTTGAGGAAGATGCTGCCCTCCAAAGAGAGCAGTGAGAAAAGCCACACCAGGGGCACCGCGCCCACTGGGATTGGTACCTGCATGTGAAATGCAGTGCAGGACTCTCTTTGAATGCCTGGTGTGGCAGGAAACACATACACATCTTCCAGAGAATGAAGGAGGTCAAGACATCTGCCCTAAAAGCCCCTGAGAAGTCGACACCCCGCCACCAGCATCTCCCAACGCTCCCTTCCCAGGCGAGCCCTCGGTGAGGGACACCACAAAACTGACACCAGAGCCAAGGACTTGGCAAAGAGAGCTGGGATGTTCCTACTCACGTGGACCTGGAGGACAGTGGTGCCCACGGTGGTGTTCTCCAAGAGGCTGACGTTGTAGAGGACCTTGCTGAACACGGGCCGGTTGTCGTTCTCGTTGATGAGGTTGATTTTCACCCGCGCGAAGCCGACGTGGTCCGGGACGCTCTCGTTTGCAAAGAGCTGGGCAAAATGGGAAGGCAAGGGGAGGGTTGGAGATGGGAGGAAGCTTGGGAGAGTTACCCACTCTTCTTTAGTGGGGTAAACAAGGGCCTCCTCAGCTCCCTCACCAGCTGAGCCAGCTCAAGGCAAACCACTGACAGAGCTGGAGCAGGGAGGGTTTTGGCACCTGATAGGTGCTCTTAAAACAAAGTTTTATGTTCTATAAAGCTTTTATGGCCCTGCTCTGCTTAAGCTCTTGCAGCTGAGCCTTTGGATGTTGGAAAGAGAAAGTGCAGAGAAAATCTCTTCCCCACATCCTTCTTTATTATAATTTCTGATTTTTTTGGCTGTTTTGTAGTGCTCTGCTGTTTCATAGTGGGGATTATGATAGAATAGTTTGGGTTGGGAGGAATATTTAAAGGCTACCTAGTCCAACCTCCTGCCGTGGGCAGGAATATCTTCTACTAGAGCTCCATCCCACTTGAGTCTGCATTTCCAGCAGGGTCATCCACCTCTCTGACTATCCTATTCCAGTGTTTCCCCACCTCCCTGGAATAAACCTTCCTTGCACATAATTTAAATCAACCATCAAAAATTATCCCTTCCTTGTCCTATTGCAACAGGCAATGCTGAAAATTTGCTCCATCCTTCTCCTAGGCCCTCTTCAAGTACTAGGCAAGAGAGGGGAAGATGTTTGATGGTCACTCTTAGGGCATGCTGAAAACTGTGGCTGTCCCACAGGGCCCAGGGCTGCCGCCTTACCGAAAATTCGTAGCGAGGAATGGTCTCAAAATCCAACGGCACTGCCACACGGACACGAATGTCTGCCTTCCCCTGGATGGAGGTCGGCGAGATGATGAAGTGGTTGGAGTTGTTGCCCACCAGGTAAACCTCAAAAACGCTGTTGGGTCCCTGGGAAGGGAAAGAGCAAGGCTGGCGTTCCACTTAGAAAATCCATGTGCACATGAAGGGAGTGGGAATGCATCCCTGGGATGACCCCGCACAGAGGAAAAGTCCCTTTTGCTGGTTGAAGGTTCACACACCACACAGGGTGTCACGTGCTGGGATTTCACTGCCTCGTGGGGGCCTCTCCCATGCAGAAGGCTTTTTCCAGTAAGGCAGCTCAAATTGGGAACTGGAAAACTCCTCGTCCCCCAAGACCAGCAAAGCAGCAAGGCCGCCAACATACCAATACTTTCGGAGCCTTGCTCTGGGCACGGCCCAGCAGAGCACGTGAAAAGCAAGCTCTGAAGCTGCCAGAGATGAATTTCCAATTTTCCCTGAATGACCTCCCTCCTATCAGAAAAAGTGGCCAATTAAATGCACGAAGAGGCACTAATAGCAAAAGCTGCCTAAGTGTGACCGCTGAGAGCGCGTGACATGAGCAGAATCTCTGCCGTGCCCTTCTCCTCGCACACCTCCATGCAATCCGTGGAGCTGAGGGCACACTGAGCATCTCCCAGTGGAGCCCCACAGCAGGAGCAAGCCCCCAAGACACCCACAGAACCACCCAAGGGCACCCAGAGCCTCAGGAGGAGTGGCGGACAGCAGGAGCATCTCAGGGTAGACTGGAACCTTCCACGAGCTGTTCTAGTGCCAAATGAGGAAGTGAGGAAAGATCCCGACACCCCAGACACATCCCTGGGAAGAAGGGAGCAGAGGACACGGAGAATGGCAGAAGGAAGTGCCACTTCCCAAGCTGTTTTTTGCCCTGTCCTCAGGATCTCGATTTGCAACAAATGACCACTTCCCACCAGTGACAAAAGCTACTTCATTGAGGAATTTCTGCCTGTCTCCGCTGACAAGCCCTCAGGATCTCTCCCAGTGCCTGCACCCTCCCTGCAGCACATGAGAGCATCTTTTGTGGCAGCCAGATGTGAGGGATTTTCTTGGAAGTCAGAGAAGAGTGAATTTGTTGGAGGCATGAGAAAGAAGTTCAAACATCAAAAGAAATCCAAGTATTTGCAGGAAGGGAGCTGGGTGGATTAATTCCCCTCTAGCTGGGGAAGGAGATCAGCTCCAGATACCCACTACCCCTAATTAGCAGCCCCTCATGTGAGTGCCTCAGTCTCCCCATGTGAGGTCTGGAGGAGGGGGATACAGCTGCCTCTGGGGAGGGCTGCTGCGAGTTGCCATTTATATATTTATTCAGCTATTTATTTTTTTGCCTCGGCCCCCATGCTGCTTTTCTTGCTCCCGGTTCCTGGAGCTTGCGAGCCCCCTGCAGATGCCTGAAAGCAAATCTGAATATTCAAATTGTTATCAGCTGCCCAGCAGAAGGGCCTGGCTAAGCCCAGCTCTCAGCGAGGACCCCCCACTCCAGAGGAAGCCACAGGGAGCTGCTTACATTTCCCTCACCCCTTCCTACCTGCTCCTGCCACCCAGAGCAAACAACGGATTTGAAATGTGGTTGGCAGGAGGAAAAACAAGCGCTGCATCCCCGGGCTCTCAAAGGTCCTGGCGTGCAGCGATCACAGCCAAGCACCATCGTCTTCTTGCAGTGCCCAGGATGAGGAAAAGGATGTTATCAGTGCTCTGCTTTTCCTGCTCATTCCCTTCTCCACCCCCTGGCCTCCCAGCTCCTGCACGGCTTGAGTTTTTCCGTACCACTGCAAACAAACTGAGTCCTTTGCCTTCCTTTAGAGCCACAAATTAAGGAGCAGCCTGCCAAAGCTCAGCAACCCTACAACAATAAACCTGTCTCCTTCTGAAACAAACTGACCCATAAAAAAGCAGGCTTTGGAGGGAAGTTTGCTATCGCCCAACGCCGGGATGCAGCTACGCGTTTTCCAGCTCCTCTCATCCCATGCCAGCACTCGGGGCTTGCCCTCGCCGTGCCTCAAAGCCACTGCCCACTGTCTCCTTCTTGGCAATCAAACCTCGCAGCCAGCACCGTGACTGAAGAAAATTTCGTGTTGATTCAGCTAAAAGACAATTAGAGCTGCAGTTGGGGGTAATTACGGCTTTGTTCTCCATGTGTGTATTCCTCAGAGCTTGTAATCGGAGCCGTGCCGTGGCCCTGCTGCCACATCAACCTCACACCCGCTCCCTGCTTCCAAAAAAGCCACCACTGGCTGATCATACAGCATTTTTGGGGCAATTTCTGACAGGCCTGGTTGCCAGCCTGATATGCCTCGGAAATTCCAGGGGCACAGGTAGGACCCTGGCAGGTGGGTGCAGCTGTCACCTCAGAGGTCTGCAGCTTCAGGTGGGACCCTCTCACACAGCTGGCTGTGAATCATGGGCAAGAATCTGCTCTCCCAACTGGCAATCCACGCTCCCGTGGTAGAGTTCACCACGAATCAGGAAACCCCTTCTCCCATCAGGAGGCTGGGGCAGCCACATCAACTGTTCCAGCTGGGACTGAGGATGGATTATCATTTTTGTCGGTGCTTTTTTGCCCTCTGTCATCTGCTGGCTTCACCCATCACTCAACCCCTTCTTCCTGGCAGCACACCTGGAAATGCTTCAGGAATTATTCCACTTTCCAGCAGGCACAGCAAATATTTAGCACCAATGGCTACACAAGAAAACAAAGTAAAACATAAAATAATCCAGGTCCCTAGACAAGGAGACAACCCTTCCTCAACCACACTATTCCATGAGGTGCATGGATAGGTTGATTTCCTGCAATAATTTTCAGCCCAAAGTGAACTAGACTTGGGAAAAGCAGCCTGGGAATCCTCCCGTTTTGTCCTTTTCACAACGCTCCCCAACCCTTCTGATCCTCCTCCCCACGCTAGCAGCCCTTTTCTCCCATCTTGCCCATCCTAAGTGTCAGTCCTTGCCCACTCCCTGCCTCCTGGAGTAGTTTTCTCTCCTTCCCCGCTCTCCCCAGGTTATCTGCTGAATTCCACACACGCCTGCACAGACGGGATCAATCCGAGGCTGCCTCGCCTTCAGCTTATCTCTGCTCCAAATGATTGATTTTCCCTCTTTAAGGGTAATTTGCTGGTGAATTCCATGTATTGCAAAAACCCCTGTGAAATCTAATTCAGCCCGACTGGCAGCTGGCACTTTTGGGAGAGAATACTCGTGTGCCGTCAATTCCCCTTTACAGTTTCTTGCCGTGTAGATCATATTTATAGTGCTTGTGCTTGTCATATGCATAAATATATAAGCTCTGGATGAATCATATATTGCCACCTGCACACGCATGGGCACACAGGATATCCTGGTGGGGGTCTCTGGTAGAGCTCTGTGCGACAAAGGGAACGTATTCCCATGGCCCAGATTTCCCTTATTTTAAATTCCCCATTTACCTTCCTCAATATGCTTATTTTAGAGAATTGTTTCGAAATGATTTTAAAATGTCAGGCCACGAAAGCGGTGCTTCAGACAGCTTCTGCCCTTTTCTTCCTCCTCACTCAACCGCGTCGAGGAAAATCAAGTGGAAGCCGCCACGGGGAGCTGGTTTCCCTGGCATGCCCTGGCACAGCAGGCTGCTGCCTCCCTTAATGGGCATCCATGGATCTCAGAGCCATAGGGAATGGGGGATGCCCCAAAGGATGCCCTGTTCCTTTCCCTGGATGGCCAAACCCTTGCCTTCTCCCTGTGATGCTGCATCAAGCCACCAGGTACGGAACTCCAGTGTATCCAAAAAAGGACATCCATGCCCCCCAGGTCAGCCAGCCCAGCAGAAGATGAGCCTTTGGAATTAACACCAAGCTGCTCCTCAGCTTTTGTCCTCAACCTGGAAACAAACCTTGCTGTAAAAGCAGGTAAGTCAATGCTTTAATCTTGTGCCTCACACACAGGATTTATTCCCCCCTGCTGAACCAGCACAATGTGAATGAGAGGAGAACCCAACCACAGCCTGGAGGTGTCCAGTTGAGTACAGGCTCAATCTAAACACTGGGAAACCTCAGTGGATTTTCATCAACAGCTCTTGAACGGCTTGGGAAAGCTGCTCAAGGGTCTGCTCTCTATCTGGCAGGGAGAGAAACTCAGTTGCACGGCAATTAATTCTTTTTTCTTGGCTCACAGAACCCCAGAATGGTTTGGGTTGAAAGGGTCCGCAGATCTCAACTCATTCCAACCTCATGGCCTGGGCAGCAACACCTTGCGTGAGACAGGCTGCTCAAGAAAGCCAGATCAAAAACCCTGTGCAAACCCTGTGTACTGATTTCTCTTTCAGTAGGTCCTAGAGAATGCAGAAAGGAAAACCAGCACACCTAGCTGAACATCTCTTGGCTGCACCCCAAATCCACTTGTGGGGCCACCTCAGCTTAACTCGGTCGCCTTCCTCTTGAGGAGCTCCCCATGCCACCTTGCAGCCCCAGGCATCTCCTCCTGGAGCAAGACCACGGCCACGTTTGAGGGATGAAAGCCAGGGTTGGACTCTGAGGAAGGGCTTCTCCTTGGAGACACTCGCTTGGGAACCTTGTGTGAGAGGTTAATGCCAGCCGAGCTGCAGAGAGGCACTTACAGCACAGAGGGAAAGCCAAGCACAGGCTTTCAAGCGTGGTCTTGTGTGCCTGGGAAATGCATTTTTAAAGTGCTTTGCTGAATCGTTTAATCTGACTCCTTCCAAAAGCCGTCATTTCAGTTGGTGCAAAACACACCAGAAGAAAGAAAGAAAGGCCAAAAACCCCACAGTTAAAAGAAGCTGTGTGGGCCTGGTTTTGAAAAGCCTTGTTTAACAGCCTTGGCAGCCCACACCGTGTGTGCTAAAGGCCAGACCCATGTGACAGCCCTTTCCCCAGCTCTACAAAGGCTCAGTGGCAGGAGGGCTCCCCAAAACCACCCAGACCCACAGGACTCCTGCACAGGGCAAGAAGTCCAGCCGTGGGCTGCTCCCTCGCAGCAGGACCTCAGCAAGCTGAAGGGCTAAAGGAGCAGTGCCTGAATATTCTGGAGGGGCCAGAACCAGGCTGGGTGGCCTGGCTCAGGAAAGAAACCAGTCTGCCAAGGGACTCTCCCAGGATTTCATGACATAAGCTGGGAGGCAGGAGACAAACTCAAGCAAAGTGATCTTCCCGAAGACTCCAGTTTTGATATCCTGTGTCCTCAACCCATCTGCTCTCATTTATTTCTCTCTCAGCTTTCCCTGGAGTTGTGTATAATTCCCTCTGCCCCTTACACAAATGACTCCTGTCATCTCCAGCAGGAAGCCTGTGCTGCCAGAATAGTTTCTGTCAGCCACATCCTCAGCCACATCCCTGCCTGAAGACCTCGGTCCTTGCCAACACACCCCTCCACGCCTGCATCCACAGAGAGGTGAGAGAGCCTGGTGCCATCTCAGCTACCTCAAATCCAGATGGTTTCTAAAACCCTCACAGCTCTCAGGGGATACTGGAGCATCCAAAATGTCACTGTCAGGCAAATATCCAACCTTCCTGTAGTTTTTCCACTGAAAGGTGGTGGGTCTTCAGAGTTCTGTAAGCACTTCTCTGGGAAGCAGTACTGGCTTGCAGGTGCAGTCCTACTTCTATCTCACACACATCTTTTTCACAAGCTGGGCGTCTTTTCCCTTTTTTTTCCCCCACAAAGTGCTACCCTGACAGTTAACCCACTTGCAAGCATCCATGAGAAGAAATAAGGAAGATCCATCACAGGATAATGCAGAAAAAAAAAGGTAACCAATTGCTTCTAACTGTCCTCGCTCCAGATATTCCAAGAATCAGCTCTCCTCTGCTTCTTATCAGTGAAAATAATGCCATGGTCAAAGCAATCCGTGCTAATATGATGGTCTCTGAAGATGTGTACAGTAAAACTCCTTCAGACTCCCTTAGCACAAGAGATCCTCTCTCAGCAGTTTTAAAAATCTCAGCCAATTCTTTTGGGGAAATCTCAGGAAGTTAAAGAAATACATCAAAAGAACAGCGTCTAGTTTTTTGCTGGTGTGATGGGGAAGGTGAGGCTATTTTTTATTCTCTCATTTTAAAATTAGCAAGGCTGAAAAGTGAATTCTTGAATGGGAGTCACTCCAGTAAAATGAACTTTTAACCAGAAATAATGACAGATCCTTCATCCTGGTGGCACAAACATAAGTGTTACAATGCCCTTCAAGAATGGATCTGCTGACATCTCTCAGCAAGCACGACAGCAGCTCTATTCAGAAACTATCCTAAGCATCTGTCATATCCATATCTTCTTTATTAGCAATTGACATTTTCAAGAAAAAACAGTCTCTTTATCTGCTTAATAGCTCATCTGCACCTCTTCAGGCTGAACTCATAACTCCTGGATGGTGACATCATGTCAGCAGTAGGTTATTAGTTCTGTGTCATAATCACTTCAGATAAAAAAAAAAAAAAGGGATTCCTGGGTGGCTTGACGAGATGGGGTGAACTCCACCCAGAGTTTGCTGGGGAATAGCAAATCCATCTTCTCAGCCAGAAAAGGCAACTTCAAAGATGCACGTTTTAACTGACCTGCCAGGATTTTGGGGGCTGGGGGGGATATTTTGTTTCCTACTCCTTGAAACATCAGGAAAACATCCTGATGATGTTTTGCCAGGATGCTGGATGGAGCTCTGAGCCACCTGGTCTAGCGGAAGCTGTCCCTGCTCGTGCCAGGGGGGTTGGAACAAGATGATCTTTCAGGTCCCTTCCAACCCAACCCATTCTATGATGCCATTTATTCTGACAAACCCTCTCCCCTCATCTCCTGCTCAGCCTGAGGAAGAATGGGAACAGCAGGAGCCTGCAGGCAGAGCCTTTCCAAGCGATTTTGGACAGCTCACCATGAGGTGTCAGCACTGGTTTGGAGCAGACACCCGGCAGCGTGGCGGGGCTGGAGGAGGGACCAGCACCCAGGAGCAGCCAGACGTGAACTGCACAAGTCAAATAATCAGAGTAATTGAAGGCTGGGAGCCCAAGGCTGGAAAAGAGGCTGCAATCCCAAACACATCATGGATTGTGACAAACAGGAGCTCCACTGACACGTGGGAGGAACGAGCCTCCAATGCTCCTGGCTTGTTTGCAGTGATGAACTGGTATTCCAGTCCTCCCCTCTCTGAGGAGCATCTCCTGCCTCCTCCCTGACAGCAGCAGCACCCTTCTGGGACAGAGAGCTTGGGCCTCCTGTCTTCCCTGTCTCCCTGGGAGCCCAGAGGGAAAACTCCTCCTTTGCTAAACAAGACTGGCAAAGCACTGCCTGACAAGAGCCCTCAGAAGCAGGCAGGGATCAGCCTCACAGACAATCCTATTTTCAGGCTCTTAGGGGCCGTGCAATCCTGACTGCATTAATGCCTGCACACTGGGGAGGGAAACTAGGCTTGGGGTACACAGCAAACAGAGCAATGGCAGCAGTGAGAGCTGAAAAAGTTGATGTTGGGACAGAACCATGCGGGTACCTCAGTGACTTCTCCCCTGCCCACCCCAAAAGCAAACCGGTGCTACCCTGCAAAGCAGGGAGAGGATACCTCACCTCATCCTTGTCCTGCACCTGGATGAAGAGGGGAAGGGCAAAGCCCACCTGGGCCAGCTCTGGGATGGCCACGCTGTACTCGGAGCTGTTGAACTCGGGTGCGTTGTCGTTGACGTCAATGACCAGGATGTTGAAGGTGGTGGTGACACTGGCGTTGGAGGGAGTGCGGTCATCGTTCAGCTCTGTCCCCTGCAAGGAGACAAAACAGGGGAGCCTTGACTCTCCAGAAAGAATGAATGTGATGAAAGGGTGCATGCTGTGGTGAGAGACTCTTGCAGCTTTCCCTTCCTCCACTTTGCCACGGAAGGATGCCCACTTGGCTCTGCCATTGTTCCTTTAACACACAGGGATACTGGCCCAGCTGTCCCATCTCTCATGCTTTGGTCCCACAACATTCTCAAAAGCCTTCCCAGGGGTTTAACCTTTCCCTTTGGATGGCTGTGGCCAAGTTCTCCCTTGCCTCTGTCATACAGCAGGTTGGCAGGATCTGGAATCACACGAGAACAAGTAGGAGGTTTCCCTGCTACAGGCATTTAAACAAAACAAATATCCCTTGTGAGATGTAGGGGACAGCCCACAAAAGAAGGAAAGGCTCAGCAGGGCAGAGAGCACTCCTGCTCTCTCCTCTGCCATCCCTGATGTGGGACTGGGAGCTGGCAGTGAACCACACAGTACACTGGAAAACATAGGCATGGAAAACTAGGGCGCCAGAGGAAAGGAAGACTTAGACCTTAAAATAGATTTGGCAACACGTGTCTAAATACAGAGCTGAGTCATGAGTCCGCATCGCACCTCTGTCTCAAGAAGGACTTTAATTGTGCCTTCCCAAAAGGAGGGAGTGCAGATTTTAGTGCCAGAGAAGCAAGACTCATGAAACAGCCTTTTCAAGCCGAGTCCCTCCTCTTGTCCTTTGGATAATCTTGCTTTGCTGTGGGCATGGAAAAGCAACGCTATCACGACCCACACGGCTCATTGCTATTCACTGCTTCTGCACACAACAGCAGAACAGGCTGATCCCAGCGAGGAGCAATCCAGCTGTATTTTCACTGTGTGCTCCAGGATGAGAGCAGCAGAGAACATTTTGGGTCCCAGAGATGCGGGATGCAGAGCTGGCATTTGCGGGAGGATGCGAAGTTTGTGGGGAGAGGACGTGGAAATTGATCAGATCAACAGAATGTGGTTGGAACTCCATTGTCATGCAGGGAGGAAAACGGGCAAGTTTTCAGGCTCACAAACCCTTCCAAGATTAAACAGATATTTTTGGCCTTATTAAAACCAGACAACCCTTCCTCTCTTGAGTTTGGAACTATAAAAGCCTGAATGAAAGATACCCAGTATGGGTGAGGATCTCTTCCTCACACACAAAGCCCCATGGTATGAGCAGTGTCTGGGACCTAGAGGAGAGACTTCTCCTCCCTCTGCCCCCCTCCAAGGAAGCATCACACTTGCCAAAACAAGAAGGAGATGTGCTGGCTTGCCTTCCTCACAATCAATGACCCTTCCTATGCTGCTGATTTTTTCCCACCCTGGCCCAGCAGAATCTATACTTCTAAATGTGTTTCCAACCAGCTGCCCAGCTTGGTATTGATTTTAATTACAGGGCTGTGAGCAGAGCCAGGGAGCTGCTCTCAGGTGGGGCTGGTGGGGCTGGAAAGCCATGCTCCAGTGCCTTTTCTTGACAAGGCAACTTCCAGCATTGCTCCTTCCCTGTGCCGGGCAGGCAGAGATGATGCCCTGTTACACCACTGCCTGCTGACAAGACAAAATGTGTTTAGCCAGGGTTTTGGCGAGGAGAAAGAGGGAAAACAGGCAAAAGTAGGCACAATTCAGGTGCCTGAGTATGTGTCTGGTGCTTTATGCAACCCTGGGGTGTCTGCACGCTGCCAGCAGGCACAGCCACAGGCAGGACAGCAAAAATGCCCTCATACATCCATATTAAGTGAATCATGTTTTGGGCCAGCAGACAAGGGGGCTGTGTTTAACATCTCACTTGGTCAGCACTTCATGGCTCCAGATGCCCAAGGCAGCAACAGATGCCAGGTTTGCAGCACTGCCTGCAAGGGGGTGTCCCCAGGCAGGATGTCCTCCCCAGTCCTGCTCTGTCCATGCCCTTCCTGGCTGGAGCAGGTCTCACCTTCACTGTGAGGATGAATCCAGAGCTGTAGAGGGGATTTTCCCGGTCCAGGGGCCCGTTCAGGGTTAAGGCTCCGCTGATGTAGTCCAGTGCAAAGATGCTGTTAGTGTTACCTGAGAAAAATAACAGGAATGTGAGCACAAGCAGCTGGCATAGCTGATCCCAAAAAGTGCTGCAGGCAACAGGGAGGGAAGCAAGAGGATGCAAGCTCCAAGCAGTGGGCTCTAGGAACCTGGCATTCCAATGTGCTTTAAAATGTCATGGCTGCAACACTCCTCCTCTCACCTGTCCTGGCTTAGGGCTTAAAATGGGGCTCTCCTTCCATAGCCAAAAGTTGCCAGTGCTGGAGGCAACTGAAGAGTTTGAAAGGGTTTTTGAAAGTTATTAAAATCTGTAACAGCAAAGCTGAAAGCAGGACTAAATCCAGCTGCTCCCCTCTGAGTGACCACCTGCATTTGCAGAGTACAGTGGGGTAGGCATGGTCTCTCTCCTAAAATACAGGAGTTAAGGGACATCAGCCCAGGATAATCACAGGGAGGCACAGATGGACCAAGCTCATGAGGAATCCTCCACATAACAGGCAGTAATTGAGCTGTGGGGCCTCTTGCCAGAGGGTGCTGAGGGGGATACAAGTCCACATACATTCAAGGAGAGGCTGCAGAGCTTAAAGAAAGAAGGAAGTTCTATCAAGTAATAGAAAAGCCTCACACAGCTCAGGAATTTCTCAGCTGGATGTATTTGAAGCCAGTGAAAGTATCAGCAAAGTAGTGTAGGCACTTGCCCTGCTTTTATGCTCTTGCCATACGTGTCGACCCTGTGTAGCTGCCTGGTTTCCCTCTACTGTAGCCAAATTTGGCCACTGTGCCTCACCTTACATGCAAGCAGCCAGCCAGGATGCCTGGCTGCCTCCACAGCCCATCCCATCCCATCCCATCCCATCCCATCCCATCCCATCCCATCCCATCCCAT
>VWYI01010744.1:981077-1119101 GCA_013399455.1 Anthoscopus minutus
CCCGCCATCCACCCACCACCCATCCATCCATCCATCCATCCATCATCCATCCATCCATCCATCATCCATCCATCCTCCATCCATCCATCCATCCATCCATCCACCCATCCATCCATCCATCCATCCATCCATCCATCCATCCATCCATCCATCCATCATCCATCCATCCATCCATCCATCCATCCATCCATCCATCCATCCATCATCCATCCCTGCTGGGGTCCCACCTGTGCTCCCCAGGACTCACCAGAGACGATGGTGTAGCCGATGCCCCGGGGACGTCCCTTGTCCTGGTCAACGGCCGTTATCATCCGCACGGTGGTACCCTGGGGAGGGACATGGACAGGTGTCACAGCACTGCTGGGGCTCCCAGAACGACCTGCACCTCTCACCACGGGCCAGGTGCTGAGGGATAACGTGTCCTAGGACATGGCAGGGCATGGAAAAGTCCTGCTGCCTGCCCTTGTTCAGGCTCACAAGTTGTCACTCAGGCATGAGCTGCAGAACCCTGCTAACCCACCCATGTAGCTGGGGATGCTGAGGGCATGACAAGGAGAGGACAATTCCTTTTCACCACGACCTTGTTTGGTCACCATACCAGTTTAATCTGCCACTGGCTTCCCAATTTCAACCTGTCCCCTTCGTGAACCCACGGTGTTCCTCAAATGAAGCACCCCACGCAATAAGGGCTGCTCACACTGACCATTGGCATCCAGCTGCACAGCTTAGTGAGCTGCAGAGATTTTAATTGAACCCCTCTAGGAGGAGGAGGGCTGGACAGATGCTGAGAACCAGAAATTGCCCACAGGCAGGAGCTTCTGCAACTGCCAGCTCACCTACCTCATCCTCCATCCTGCAGGATGTACTGTTCCTATAGCCCAGCAGAAAGATCCAAGAATCCCCCAAAACTGACAAGAAGAACATAAGAGGGGCCCAAAATTCTTGTTTAGCTTTTGAATAAAAACATCCTGCTCCATAAGTCAACTTCCCCTGCTGCAGTGCAGTGAGCCCCTGTGAATACCAACACACGCACACGCTCGTAATTAATGTAGTGTGAAAAAATTTACAACTCAGCTGCTCTTGTTTTCATTGGCTTATTAACAGTGGGGAAAGCAGCAAATTTTTGAATTTTTTTTTTACTCTCAAAGGAAATGTCAGCAGAGACGTTTGCATATCTAACGAGGGAGCAGAGCGGGTTGGCAGCCTCGTGCTTGCCCCTCAATCCATCATTTGAAGGCCAAAGGGAAAGCTGTGGCAGAAACATCACCAGTGGAAAGCAGGGACTTGCCGTCTTCCCTGGCTTCCAGATCCATGTCCCTGCGGGCTCAGTGCAGCTGCTGGCCATAAAGAAGGCTCCCAGGGCCAGGCAGGCTGCCCGTTCCCTGATCTCCCAGGGCATTTCAATGGACTCCTTAAGTAAATCCATGTTATTAACCGAGAACATTAGCCATAAATCCCAGGTCACTGGCCTCAGAGCAGCGCTCGGCTGGTGAGGCTCAGCAGCCACCCAGAGAGCCCCTAAATTACTGACAATAACTGTGCATTCCCAAGAGCACAGAGAGAGAAAAAACACCATGAAAGTAGGGAAGGAGCAGGTGGGAAAGCAGAACAGGGGAGGTGGAAAGGAGGGCAGGGCAAAGCAGAGGGGAAAAAGGGTGATGCATTTCGGTGTGCTCTGTGCCAGCACAGTTTTGTTTAAATTATATTGTGTTATACTTCATGCTATACTGCACATATATATATATTTTATTGTTATATTATATTGTTATATTGTTATATTTCATGCTATATTGTACATATATATATTATATTGTTATATATATTATATATATATATTGCATATATATATTATATTGTTATATATTGTTATATATATAGTTATAATAATATATATTACATATATATAGTTATATATATTGTTATATTGTTATATTGTTNTCTATTTAATTATTATATTATTATATAATATTAATATGATATATTATTATATGTGTGTATTTAGTATATGTTGTTATATTTATATATATTATATAAATATATATAGTATATAAATGATATCACACATATAGTATATGTATATGTTGTTATATTTATATATATTATAGCATATATATCATATATATGCTATATATGTTTAATTATTATACATTACATACTGTATTATATGAGTTATTATATACGGTGCATTGTATTATACATTACACTCTTATTCAGCAGGATCAAGCTCAATGCCATTTTCAATCTCCAGTCCCCACAGGTCAGATAAGAGCCCCTTCCCCTCCCAGTCCCCATGGAAGGGGCAGTGCGTGAAGGCACTGGGTCTGTGTGACAGCTCGCTCCTCACCTGTCCCACAGCTCGGGAGTGGCAGGGAATGGGAATTGCCTCCTGCAGAGGGAAGGCAGGGCCCTGCGGTGGCTGGGGAATAGCAATGGGCTGCTTTATCTGCGGGAGAGGCCCCTCCTGGAGGAGCCAAGGGGAAGGGCTGGAGGGAGGGATAAAAGGATGAGGGTGGATGTGACAGCAGGGGAAATTCGGGAGGGATGGAGGGGGAATCTCGTTCGGATATCTCAGCAGTGCATGCCGTAGAGATGCCCACAAGGAGAGGAATTACCCAGATTTGATCACAGCCGTGAGGGCTGCGAGGGACCACGCTGAGGTTCACCTTCTGCCCTTGGCAGGCCTGTGACATCAGGCTGCTTTTGGGTTCTGGCATTGGGGCTCCCCCCCTGCTCTCCTTGCAGCCCTCTGTGTTTTTCCTCCTGCTCCACCAGCACAGCCTGAGATGGGGATGAGCCACGTCCTACCAGTGCCCAAGAAACGTGTGTTGGAGTGGTGCTGGGTTCCCTGCCATGCGTGGACACCGTCTCCTGGAGCCACGGCAAGATCCTTCACATCCCACCTGGCTTCCATCCTTCCTGACAGTTCTTTCACAAGACTCTTCCGATGTCAGATGCCACCTCTTGGGGATGAACGACCCCTTCCTGAGCAACCACAGTGTCTGGGAGCAATCTTGAACATTCCAGGAAAGGGGCTGAAGAAGAGGCACAGGGCACAATCTGTGACCAGACCCTGCAGCCCTTAGAAACTCCCAAGTATCCCTGACTTTTCTTTTGAAACAAGCCACACCTCACCTGCTGACTGCAGACAGCAGTGGCTGCAAGGAGAGGGCTCTGCTGGTGGCTATGGACAGAACAGAATAGCTCTTCCCCTCTGGGGAGGGAGGAAGAAGGTTTCGAAAAGTAATAATCTGGGAAAGCCTATGCTTAAAAAAAAGGCAAAGAAAATAAAGAATGGCACATTATCCAAACAAAATCTGGGGGTTTTTTTGAAGAGGGGCAGGGGTAAATCAATCCTTTTTTAATAAAACCCTGAGCTTTTAATAAAGTGCTCACACTGATGGGCTGGAAATATTGTAAGAAAGAATTAACTCGGAGCTATTGAGACTCTAGGGCAAAACCCGCACTGATTCTACATTATTTCTTCAACTCAAGGAGTTTCTGAGGAGGAGGGGGATGGTGCTGAAGAATTAAAACTGTTTTAATGATATTTGACACGTATCTGTACCTTTCTACTGCAAGGGAATACAACTGCTGGTCTCGGGGCCGTGGGCCAGTGGGGTTTGGCCCCACTCTTGCCTCCACGTGGCTCCCTGTGGGATGAAGAGCACGTTCACAGCCCTCAGCTTGTCTCCTGGAGAGTGGATTCCTCCTCCTGCACCCACGTGAAGCTGCAGCACTGCCTGCACCATGCACCAGCAGAGGTGCAGAAGCAGGTGACACAGCAGAACCACAGCAGCTCTGCGAGGGGAAAGGGCCCCTCTCCTTCAGCCTCTGGCAGCTTGTCCAGAGGACAAGGAATCATTTTAGCTGGAAAAGCCTCCTGAGATCATCCAGGCCGACCATTCCCACAGCACTGCCAAGGCCACCACATCCCCAGGTGCCACATCCCCCTGTCCTTTAAATCCCTCCAGGGATGGCAATTCCACTGCTAACCTGGCAGCCTGTGCCAGTGCTTGGACAACCCTTCCTCTCCGTGGCATTCAACATCAACCACACCACCCAGTCTCCAGCTGCTGTGAGCACAGACACCCAAAAACCCTCTTGAGGATGAAAAACACGCCTCAGAGCTTTGCCACGGCTGCAGGTGCATTTGGGTGCCCCGGGAGAGATGTCTGAGCCATGCTGGGATGATAAACAACATCAAGAAAGAAGATGCAACACCTCCAGGGACAGCAGGGTCTCTCCCTGCTGTGTCCTCTTCCTCTGCCCGATAAGAAATTTCCTTCTTCTCAGTGTCACAATAAGCACCTGCCCAAAACGCTTCTCAATTACGCTCCCAGATCCCCATCTGAGAGAAATGAGAACTACAACTGCACTCCTCTCCCCTCTCCTGCCCCTCCACCCCTTTTCCTTCTTATTCTCTTACAGGATTAGGGACTTGAAAGGCGAAGCGTGGCCCAGCGTTGCGGCAGGAGTGGGGAGGGGGCGAGCGTTTCAGAAAGCTGCCACGGCAAAAAAAAAAAAGAAAAAAAAAAATCCCATTTCTCACTTCTTAATTCCAGTCAATTCCAGTCAAAGGGCTGATAGAGATCTGTTTGTGGTAATTTGCTGCAGTTTATCCACTCTGTTCACCTTCTATTGGCTCTCTGCTGACGGGCTGGCTGACATGCTGTTACTCGAGTGAGGAAATTAAAATTTGATGCAATAATCCCAAATAAGAAGGATTTTATTAGGTAATGTATACACTTTAGATGAGGTATCCTCGCCTGATACATTGGTAGGGGAGCACAGACATGCTGTGCACCACAGATAAAAAGAGGAGGAGAGATGGGGAGCGGACACGTGGAGCAGAGGCTCCGTGGATTTAGGGCTGGGATGAGATGCCTTGAGCACATTTCGACCTGCCGAGTCACAGGTCAGGGTAAACATCACCCAAAACTGCACCCCGGCCTCTTGGTTTGTCCTGCAAGCCTGGTTTTGGATGGGGAGCTGGCCAGGAGGAGATTTACACTGGGAGCCAAAAAATGCACGTAATTGTTGGCTGGACTTGATGAACTTTGAGGTCTTTTCCAACCAAATGACTTCTTTGTTAAACCCCAGGCTTGCCAAAGCAAACCACATCCTTGTTGCAGCAGTGGAATTTCTCCCAGGAAGGCTGGGAATTTGGGCCCAAACCAGAGGGTGACAGCACTCAAAGCCATCTCCACCTCCAGCAATCTTCCTTTTCACCATGCCTCTGGTGGCACCTATCCATCTCAGTGCCTCAGTGCCTTTGGAGATGTTGCATGTGGCCAAGAGAATTCTAATCTCTAAACCTGGTGGGAATCCCTTCCTCCTTTTCCTATATCCCATTACACAGTGGTTATTTGCTGCTCTCCTGACTGCAAACAGTGAATGTCCCAGGAATAACTGTGGTGCATGTCGGTGTATTGACACAAAGGGATCCTTGAGCCTTAATATATATCATTATTTGGAAGGCATTTCCCTTTCCTGGATACCAGATCACTCCATGGAGGTGATGCAGTCTATGATTTTTAATATTTATGGCACTTCCATTCCTCTAATTTCATCTAAAGCTTTCTTCCTCCTAGTTAAGTGTGATTTAATTTGTGGAGTTTTATTTCCCTGCAGCTCACTCTGTGCCCATCCCAGAGATACTCCTTAATATCTACAAAACTTTTACCTTGTGAGTAATTAATGAATAAGCTGGGGGACTTTTTGGCCACCTCTGGGCCAGCAGACAGGTAATGTGCTGTGTCACCAGGGGATTTGGGACAGCACGACCCAGCCCTATGGATCCAGCACTCTCCATGTCAGGGCTCTGCTCCCAAGTGAAGAAAAAGGCATAAACTGAAGCACACTGGAGCTGCCTCTCCCTCTGAACTGAGTCACCAGGCATTTGGGATCCAGAGAGCCAAGTTATGGGATGCACATGTGGTGTGGGTGCCTGCCATGCCATGCCATGCCATGATTTTAAGGTAGGTTTTTCCTTCCACACACAAAAATGTTTCCCTGTGGACAAAGTGATGGGATGCACAGCTGTGGATGCCGTGGAGAAGGAAGGGCTGGTGCTTGGATTAAAGCCCTTGGTGGCAGCAGAGCAAACAGCTCCCAAAGCCCAGGCTGCCCTCCACGCTCCCTGACATCTGTGGGGGATAAAAAAACCTCATCCCTGCTGCATTCAGGGACTGGGAGATGTTTTTCCACAAACAGCGAGTTTGCTGACAAACCGAGTTTCAGAAGAACTAAAATGATTGGACCAATTTGGCAAAACCTGGGGGAAAACACTCAAAGTGCTGAAATGGCTGATGATTCTGGCATTTTCAAAACTGCCTCATTTCAGGAACGTTTCAGGTTTTTCCTTCAAGTTCTCTATTGGAAATGGCATGCAGATAGACCGTGGGGAGGAGACGGGGTGACTGTCTGCTCCAAATAACACAAAGCCTTTGTAGAATTTAAAAACCCACAGGAAAATATTTTCTTTGGGGGTCCAGGCTTCCTGAACCCCTTTCCTTAGGCTGCCTGTTTTAAAAGGGGCTGAACATTTTGGATCTGGCTGGAAATGAGCTGTTTCAGAAGGAAACCCCCACAAGGCACAGCCCTTACCGGAGGGGAGTTCTCGTAGATGTTTGTGCTGTAGGGCAGGTTGATGAAGATGGGGTCCATATCCTGCACATCTGTGATGATGATTGCCAGGTTGGCCAGAGTAGACAGAGGCTTGTTTTTATCTTGGTCCTTGAAAAAAGAAGGGGCAGGGAAGGGAGAGAAAGGATTTCTGTCAGAAAAACAGAATTATTCAGCAGCATTAAGTCTCTTGTGGTTGTAGTTGGGGCAGGATTTCTGAATTGTGGAGGTAATCATCTCTTTTTCAAGCTACCTGCTGGAATTATTGTCCACTGCACCTCCCTCTAAGCTGAAATACAATATGCATTTCATTGCAGCATCAGCCCTTTCAAATGAAGCAAACACCAATTTAGTTTTCATCACATTTTGAGTGAAAATGCAGCAATGCTGTTCAACACCTACTTCAAAAATGTAAATTCCTGCCTAATGCAGACACATCCTAAGGTGCCTCTGCACGGACAGACCCAGAGGTGGGTGCCTCAGCCTCTCTCACACCCACGGTGCTGATGCCTGAACACAGTTTGGGCTCTGCCAGTTGAAGGGAAGGCTCTGGGGAGACCTCAGAGCCCCTTCCAGTGCCTAAAGGGGCTCCAAGAGAGCTGGAGAGGGACCTGGGACAAGGGCATGGAGGGACAGGATAAGGGAAATGGCTTTAAACTGAAAGAAGGCAGGTTTGATCATGCATTAGGAAGAAATTCCTGGCTGTCAGGGTGATAAGTATGCCCAGAGAAGCTGTGGCTGCCCCTGCATCTCTGGAAGTGTCCAAGGCCAGGTTGGAGCACTGTGGGATAGTGGAAGGCGTCCCTGCCCGTGGCAAGGGTGGGATGGACTAAATGGTCTTTAAATGTCCCTTCCCACCTGAGCCATTCCATGATTCCATGATCACCTCCCTTTCACTCCACCAGGACAGAGCCTCAGGCTCCTTCCCAAGCACGACCCTCTCCAGCAGCAGGCACTGCCACCAGCTTCTCCTGCTGCCTCTGGTTTTCTTGCTGAAACCACGGGTGCTCTGAAGTGAGCATTGCCCCCAGCCCTCTGCAAAGGGCAGCAGGCAAGAGAGCACACACAAGGAAGGGAATCCATGTCTCCTCACCCCCAATCAGGCACTGTGCTGGAAGGTGACCATCAGAGGTTACCACACACTCCTCCAAAGCAGCTCTGAGCAGCAGCAAAGACTGATTGCCAGAAGATTAATGTTAATTTAAACTCTGCTCAACAACTCAGCTGGTACATTATCCTCTTAACCTGCAGGGCTCAGCTCCTGTGGCCTGGGTGGATGCTTATTCTGACTCTGCTGTTAGTGCCATCAGGTTCAAGTCCTTTGTTTCTT
Source organism: Anthoscopus minutus (assembly GCA_013399455.1). Classification (NCBI taxonomy): domain Eukaryota; kingdom Metazoa; phylum Chordata; class Aves; order Passeriformes; family Paridae; genus Anthoscopus; species Anthoscopus minutus. Next base: position 989,032 of record VWYI01010744.1, read on the forward strand.
CAGATAATGTTCCTTCCCCTCCCCTTCACCTCTGAAATTTTGTTTAAGGCATCACAGATAGCACTGAAAAAGCAAGCATGCTTCCAGTTTCCTCACTGGAATGTCTCTCCTGCTGTCCTTTCCAGCCTCTTTCTGTGCTTGATGCCTTCATCCCTGGGATGGAACAACTCCTGCCTTGCACCTGTGCTCCTCAGCAACCCCTGCAACCCATCATCACCCAATTTCCCACTCTGGACCATGCAAACTGTTCATCAGGCAGGCAAAAATCTGCATTTGCTCTTCCATCTCCTGCTACGCTGGGTGCAACTCTCATCTTTCTCTCCTGGCACAGCTTTGCCCTGGGGTTTCTCATCACTTTTCTTCTCGAAATTACTAGCACTGACCAAACCAGGGAGATATTCCCACAGCTGCCATCCAGCCCAGGTCAGAGACAACATTTAAATCCTTGGATTCCCAAAGCTGGAAATGACTGGATGCTAGGAGTGTACCAAGCAAGTAACAGACTGCCTGGAAAAGCTGGGGCTGCCTCATTCCTGGAAGTGTCCAAGGCCAGGCTGGACAGGCCTTGGAGCAGCCTGGGATAGTGGGAGGTGTCCCTGCCTGTGGCAGAGAGCTGGGATGAACTGGGCTTCACAACCTTTAACAACCCAAACCATTCTGGGATTCTCTGAAGTACCAGGCTGGCCCCATTTTATCTTTGCTGGGATACGGGGCTAGATGGAGCTGGATGGACCAAGCATCCTCGAGGAAATCAGAATCCTGGAAGAAAGTTACATTTCCAAGAGGGGCTGTGTTTGGTCCCACATTTTCCAACCTGCTAGACAGTTCAGTAACACATCCCAGGAAAGTGTGTCAGTGGCAGACACTGGCAAGGAAAAGGCGAAAAACAGAAGAGCACTCTTCCCACTGGAAGATTAAAAATAAAATGAGGCATGTTTCAAAGTAAAATTCAAAAAAAACCAAACAACAAAAAAAGCAAGTTTCTGGAGAGAATTCCACAGCCTGGAACATGCAGGGCTTGGGCTGGAAGGCTGTGGTGTTTGCCCTACAGTCCATGAGTGTTCGGGCTCGGTGAAGAGCGAAGCACAGCCCCCCGTGTCCTCCTGACATTTGTGGTTCTGCATCAAGACAATGATCTTGATTAAATCACATGCTTCAAGAACTCTAGCCAGCTGCCTGGAGGGGGCAGAGAGAGTTCCCTGTGCCTCTGCTGAGAGCAGAGCTGGGCAGATGCATTGTAGGGCTGAATCTCACCTTCCTCTGCTGTGTGTGAGGTGGGGAAGGAGCCACCATCCAGAGCTCCAGCCTGTGCGCTCCTCCACATTCTCCAGCTCTCTCTAGACTGAACACCAGGGACTGAACACCCTGCACGTGTTCAATCCATGGATCTGCCATGCTGGACACATCTCCCAAGGCTTCCCTCCCAGTGGGATGGCACTGGCTATAAGGAAGACCCTGGTTTCTCCTCTGCCTACCAAAATTTTAACTCTTGATGTCTGAACTTAACACAGCTGAATCCACTCGTAGTAAACCACGTACAAGGAATGAGTCTGGAGGATTCAATCTACCAAAGACATTCTTTACTCAGAGGGTGCTGAGACACTGGCACAGTGAAGTCGTGGATGTAGTTCCATCCCGGGAAGTATTCCAGGCCCAGCTGGATGGGAACAAGGTGGATCTAGTGGAAGGTTGGAATGGGATGGTCTTAAAGGTGCCTGACCCAGACCATGATTCTGTGAATGGTCTGTAAGGCCTGTGCTGGGTTTCAGCACCCAGGAGCTGGTCCCCTTCCTGCAGAAGCCCCTGACACGTGTGAGATGCTGTTGGAGAGGTGCAGCCATTCCCCACAGCTGCTTGAAACCACCCAGAGACTCCACTGCTAAGACCTTGCTAAGTAGGAAATGCTGGATGTGCCCAAAAGAAGATTTGCCAGAGCAGGGCAATAAAATAAACCCAGACAACCTCCATGAAATAAAATAAAATAAAATAAAATAAAATAATAAAATAAAATAAACCTCCAGGTCTGCAGCTGCCAGGGTAAGACTCACCGTGGCATTCACCTGGAGCTGGTATGCCTGAGTGACTTCGTAGTCCAGCTCCCGGATCACCGTCACGATGCCACGGCCGCTGTCGATGGCAAAGAAGTTGGAAGGGGGCTGGAAGGAATAAAGCACGCTGCCTCCTGCCCCCTGGTCCGGGTCTGTGGCGTTCACAATGAAAATTGGAGTGCCCACAGGGGTGTTCTGGAGATAAAAAATAAACACTGGTGATGCTGTGCACTGTTTTCATGTCAAACATACGCCAGCAATTCCCTTTTCCCACCAGGAGTGATATCCAGAGATCCAGCAACTCCAGTCCTGTATTTCCAGGATGTCTGAAAGTTACACAGCTGTATTTTTTATTACAGTATTGTAGGGCTGATAATAGTTGTTACACACTTATAATAATAGTTATACAGCTGTGGTCAAGATGGCACTCATTCACAAACCCTTGTTTTTCCCAGACATCCCAACTTCCCAGAAAGAATTGCTCTCCTTGTTCAAGCTTGTTTTTTGCCCAAAGGCACTTTTATTTTTGACGCTGACTCCCTCTCACTGTTTTCACCACGAACTATTAAATATAGGAGAGCTATAAAAAATGAGGGGAAATCAAGTAAAACTAAAATAATAATAATAATAAAAAAAGAAAGCATTAAATGCAACACAGAACTTCACGTAAAAGTCAAAGTTGTAGTTTCCACAGCAACTACAACCTGGCCCGATTAACGCAGGCATGAACAGTTCCATCGTCATAAATCTGGAACTAATCTACATGCATAAAATATGCAGCTGAGTGCACAAAATCAGCAATGGCAAGTGCAGTTTGGCACTTCTTATTGTTTAACTTCGCAGCGGGGAGAACAATTATCCATTTTTGGTGGAACAGCTGCATGTTCCTATGCAAATCTTAAAATGCATATTCTTGTCTCACCCTAAAGGCACGAGCACAGGCTGCCAGCAAAAAGGCTCCTCCACCAGGGCTCCAGGCAGGCACGGATCAGGACAGCCTAGGCACGTCCCTCTGCCTGTGACACCTTCAGAAGGGGCTGACAAGGAGCTGAACCTCGAAAGGGGACGCAGCAAAGGTCAGAAGTGAGACCTGCCAGCAGCCAGCTGGGATAATATGGATTACTCCTGGAAATCTCTCCCCAAGTCGCTGTGTTTTACTGTTAACTCCTTTTGTATTAAATTATTCGCCCTCAGCTTACAGAGAAGTATCCTGAAGTGCTGAGAGGATGGGAAGAAGGCTTGAGGAGTGGCAGAGTGTAGAAGATGGGATGCTGCTTCCAAGAAAATCCTTGGCCAAAGCTGCAAAACAAACTGAGCCATTTTCAGGTTTTTTGGGAAACATGGGGCTTGCAGTGAGCCAAAGGTTGTCCCAGTCAACACTTCTACTAGAAAACAGAGGAAAACAGCTAGGAAATCTTATTTAATCAGCTTAATACTGGGTGATGCCGCCAGCAAAGGACCAAAGAACCCAAATTTTCCCAGTTAAGGCTCAGGCCAGCAGAAATTTGCCCTCAAGGCAGGTGACAGGAGTTGGTGCAACAGAGCAGGGAGCCCAGGGCACATTCTGCAACTCACACCAGGCTCAGGACACTCATCCCACACACATCCCTCATGCCCCCTGCCCTTGTATCCAGGCACGTGGGGTTGCAGGGACACCCAAGCTCATCTCAGACTCCAGCAGAATCCCACTTCCCTTCCATCGCTGTCACTCCTGCCAAGGGGTGAGAGGTTGCAGCTCCCACTTAGGTTTTCCATTTCCTTTCTGCTTTTTCCCTCCTCTAAATGAAGCTGCTCTAGAAAGCCTGGCAGGGCATGGCCCTGAGGATTATTTTTTAAAGCGCCTTCAAGTTTTTTAGTGATCAGCAGCCACAAAAGCATAAAAGATACAGCTGGAAGGGACCTCAGAAGAGAAACCTCTCCCCTCTGCTCCACCTAAATCATTCCCATCCTGAAAGCCTTCTAGCAATGGAGACACCACATCCTCCCCAGCCCATCTGTCCTGGAATTTCACTGCCCTTTGCCTTACAGCTGCTCATTTTCTGCAAGGCTTAACCCAGCCCTGCCCTGCTGTCATGTAAACCCTTGGCTTTGTGCCCCACTCTCAGCACCTTAATCCTAACTTGGGCATTTAAACTGCTCAGGAACAAGGATTTTGTCAGCTGGGGAGGTGTGTTGGGTGAAGAAATCAACTTCATGGGTGGCTGAGGTGGGTGTTTGCTTTCTGAGCAGTCCTAAAACACCTTCTCACACAAGACCAGAGCATCTCCCCAGCCCCTCTCTCGGGCTACCTTGCCTTCCCCAAGCCATCACCACTGGGAGCAGGTCCAGAGCATCCCACAGCCCTCCTGCTGCTGCTGCCAGGACACTGCTTCCACCACCTCACTCCACAGGCTCCAACAACCCAAATTCCTTCCCAGAACAGAGCATCACAAATTAACTGCTCATAGGGAGAGGCTGAGCAAGAGCGGATTCAGGGTTGCACTGAAGGGTCTGGGCTATATTGCCCTGGGAATAATAATATTCATAAGGATAAAGCTGGCCTTGATGAATATGTTTTCTCTCCTTTTTAAGTGCCCCTAGCCACTGCTTTTAACATGCAAATCCTCTCTGGTCACCCGTGATTACGGGGCTGCTCTCGGCTGGCTGTGAGAGAGGACAGCTTGATTTCCCCTGCATTGTACTCCACACAAAAGCCCCAAAGCAGGCTTTGAAGGGAGTTCATCTCCTCGTCCTTCCAAAGAAGAAGCTGCCTGGAGGGGACACAGAGGTCACCAGCCCTGGTGCTGTCAGCTCCAGGCCCTGCAGACACCACTGGGTGACTTCCACGGCTTTATTCTCGTTCTACAGCTTCACTCACCCTTCCTTAGCCAGGACAGCAAGGGCCAAACTAGCAGGGAGCTGGTTCTGGACAAAGACCTGGCCCTGGGAATCAGTCATGGACATCAACACCAAAGCATCTGAGGGGCTGTGAGGGACCCCAGGGCTGGATCATGAGTGTGGGTGCACCAGCAAAGCACAGCCCGAGTGAATTTAAGAGGGGAGCACAAGGGCTTCCAGGCAATAGGAGGAGTGCTACAGGAAAGCAGAGCAGCATGGATGCAGAGAGGGAAATCAGTGATACTGCCCCAAATGCACTTTTTTTTTGGTCAATGCGAATATTTCATGACCAAACACTCCCAACAGGGAGCAGGGGAGAGGATGCAGACCCATAAGGAGTGCTCTGGGTAATGCATCTTTTTTTTCACAGCTCAAATTCAAGCAAAAACAAATAGAAATTTCCCCCAAACCAGCAAAACCAGCTGCAGGGTGCAGACATCCCATGTCAATCGTCCTCCAGGGAAAAAGGTCTTGTCAATGCTCATGCCCAGGCAGGCACAGTCAGGACTCAGTGGAATTTCAGGCCATCTGCCTTAAAAAGCATAAAAAGTACATCTTTAAAAATCCTCTTGCCATTTCTGGGTCAAACAGGCTCAAGATATTCCTCAGCAGGAAGCTGACATCTTTATTTCTCAGAAGCTGTGGCCCATCATCTAAACAATGAAGTAAAACATCTGGATAAACAGAAGAGCCTGGGGCTTGTGTTTGATGGCAAGGATTGAGCAGAGGACACAAGCCAGGGAGATGCCTTTGGAAAGCCCTGTGCTGCCTTTTCAGCACTTGGTCCATTTACAGGACTCTTCTGCATATCCTTCATGGTTTTTCTTCATTAACAAAGACTAACTGTGGTTATGCTTTACCTCACCAACAGGCAAAAATAACAAAATCTATAATATTTTTTTTTGTCCAGGCAGACAACAGCCTACAGGTGCTCGTGGCAAACAGGTGAGCTTTCTACACGAGTCGCCAAATTCTGTCATTTTTTAAAGCTTTCTGCTCTTTGCAGCAGCCTGAGATGGAGGCTTCATTCACAACAGAAAAAAGAACTGGTGACAAAACTGTGTCATGTCATTAAATCTTTGTTACGACGCCAGCAGATGTGAGATTAAAAATAAACATGCAGACAGATGCCGCCTGTCGGGGGGGAGGAGGAGAGCAAAAGGGAGTGGGACCTGCTCCCAACCTGTCTCCAGGACCCCATCCTTCATTTGGCAGCTCAGCAGGAGCAGCTGCAGCACCCAGGTCCTCCTGGAGCAGCAGCTCCAGGAATTAAAGGGCTCTGGGGTGCTAAGTAGTGATGCCATTTGTAAATAGTGTAAATAGTGTAAGTAGTGTAAGTAGTGATTGCCATTTTGCAATAAATGAGTAAGAAAAGTTCAAACTGTTAAAAAAAAAAAGTACTGGAAGAAGTTAGGGGGGGAGTTCAAAAAGAAATGCTGAACAGTAACACAAGAGCCCCTAGCTTTTAATCATAAGGAGACTGTTCTGTTCCCAGCAGCAAGGATAGGATTTGTGTTAAAATAAGGAATGAACAGCCCTAAAATCCCTGTTCAAACATGGAAGGATGTTGCTGCACAAGGGGGAGGCAGAGGAGACACCAAGACCTTGCCTTGGTGCAGAGGTGAGCAATCACAGATTAATCACAGGATCACAGAACGAGTCCGACTGCTGCCGGTGTTCAGGTCCCACCCTCCTGCTCCAGCAGGGACATCCCAGAGCACACGGCACAGAACTGTGTCCAGAGGGTCTGGGTTATCCCCAGAGAGGATTTTCTCTCTGGGAAATGTGTTCCAGTGCTTGGTGATTGCTCAGGACAGTTCTTCCTGGTGTTCAGGTGGAACTTCTCATGCATCAGTTTTTGCCTGTTGCCTCTTGTCCCACTGCTGGGCCTCACAGCTCTATCGTCCTGATGTGCTCCCAGGAAGTTGTGTTTCCATCCCAAAGCTGCCATGGGATGGGCCAGGCACAGCCCAGCACAACAAACAGCTCCCCTGGGCTGTCACCTCCCGTGTGACCTCAGTGTGAGTTACCAGACACAGATGTGCCCTGCTAACCCTGACAGCTGGGACACCAAAGCCTTATGTAACATTGTCTGCAAAAGGGCAGTCCAGGCTGAGGAAGAAGCTACCAAAAAGGGGATTTTTCAAACGTTTACACCTCACTCTCTGGCCACACCGGTGGTCTTTAATATCTTATTATGAACCCTGCTATAATATGCATTAGTAATAAAATTTTGGGTGGGTGCTGCTCCAACACAAGGTGGCAATACAAGGTAGATGACAATCTAGAGGAGATGCCTTCTCTGGGGTCACAATGTGAGCAACCTGGGATAGTGGAGAGTGTCCCTATCCATAGCAAGGGGTTGGAACAAGGTGGCCTTTAAGGTCCCTTCCAACCCAAACCGTTCCATGCTTTATTTGGCCAGGTTACATGGCTGCAGCTGAACGTGAGGGACACCTGAAAAAAGCACCACCTCCTCTTGCCTGCCACCAAATGTTCCTCTCAAGTTGTGCCTGAATAGCAGGAAAAATTTTTCCACAGAAAGGTGTGCACGCATCTCTGCATCCCCCATGGATCCCTACAGGCTGTGGGTGGATGTCTGCATCCTCCATGGATCCCTATGGGCTTTGCACAGATCTCTGCATTCCCTGTGGATCCCCACGGGCTGTGGGTGGATCTCTGCACCCCCATGGATCCCATGACCTGCTTTACCATGGTCTCACCACGGCTGCAGAGGAATCTCTGCTCCAGTGCCTAAAGCACCTCCTGTCCCTCTCTTCTCCACTGACCTTGCTGTCTCCATGGTGTTTCCCCTCATATGTTGTCGCCTCCTCCTCTTCTCTGGCTGGAATTAACACTGCATCCCCAACTTTGTTTTGCTGTTCTTCTTAAATCTGTTATCACAGAGGCATTACCACCCTCTCTAATTGATCCAGCCTTGGCCAGCCGCATGCCCATCTTCAGAGCCATCAGGGATTGGCTCTGCCAGACACGGTGGAAGCTTCCAGCAGCTTCTCACAGCAGCCACCTCTGCTACCAAAAAACAGGCCATGCAAACCCCACACAAAAGGTTTGTCCAGCACTGGCACAGGCTGCTCAAGAAAGTGGTGTAGTCAGTGCCCCTGGAGGGATTTAAAAGATGTGTGTGGCTGTGGCACCTGGGGACATGGCTGTGTAACCTGGCAGTGCTGGGTTACTGGGTCAAGCTGATGATCTTTGAGGTCCTGTCCAACTCAAATGATTCCTGTGAAAAGGCTCTCCTTTAACATAGGGCTAACAAAAAAAGGCTGGTTGCAGAAAACTCAGCTTCCACCCTCTTTGCTGAGGCCCATGGCAGCTGCTCCCACAGCATTAAGTGCCTCTGGCTGTCAGAGCGCTCGCCCTGTGCAGGGAGCAGATTTGCACGGTGCCTTTGAGAGCTTCCCACCACAGCAAAACCACTTCACAGGCCACCAACACCCCAGACCTGCCTTGATCCATCAGTCTTGTCCAACTGGCCTGACATCAGGAGCCCTGTGGGCAGAGGGCTGAGAGGGGCAATACGGAGAGCTGACATTTTTACAGCAGGGTCAGAGCAGGAGGGAAGCAAAGGTGGGAGACAAAGCAGAGGAGACCTAGGAGTTCATTTTCCAGATACTCCCTTCAGTGCATCCACTTTTGCAACACCCAGAGCCAGCAGCTGCGTGGCTCTGAGCTGCTGGCTGGGGTTAAACCACAACCATCTTCTGACAAGGAGGCTGGGCACCAGAAATGTCTACTGCGGTTTATTTGGGGTTCATCCCTCCACGACTCCCCTCCAGTCCTATCCAGCTGCCCCTCTCCAGTGGCTGGCCACGTCGAGGACCTCCATCTGACCTCCCAGGGCAAAGTCACCCGGCAGAAGCTGGTGGGGATGATTAGGATGCCGATGCATGCTGTAGCCATGCAAATAATGTGGAAAAACGGCAGGCAATCTGGCCGAGCAGCTGTCGGAAGGTCGGAGAGATGAGGCAACACAAGCGGACCGGGGGGCACAGAGCGACGGGCACGAGGGCTGGAGCAGCAGGCAGCTCTGATCTCCTCTCTGCTGGCACAGCCCCATTCCTGCTTCCCCCCTTCCCCTGCGCCAAGGCGGGAGCTGACCGCTCCCATCAGGAGATGCTTCGCTGCTCCGTGCTCCTGCTACAGCTCAGGTCAACCTATTACTCTTAAATAATTCCCTGCCGCCGTTCCTGGCGGCTCTTTTCCCTCTCCCTGCCGCTGCACCGCGCAGTGGGGCGGATGAAAAGGAGCTTTGCGCTCTGCTAAAAGCCGGCTCAGACATCCCTGCGCTCCAGGCAAAGGTGCTCCCGCCGATCCCGAATCACTGCGGGCGGGAAGGAGGGCTCAGTGCCTCTTGCTGAAGGCAGGGCATCTCGGGGTGCTGTGGAACAGAGCTGACATGGATTCCCAGTACGCTCCTGATACAGCTGGGACCCCGTCTCTCTCATCCTGGGCTGCCTGGGACAGGTTGAAGTCAGCTATTCCCTCCGGGTCTCGTTTGCTGCAGGAAATAACTGCAGAAGCAGAGTCACAGCAAGTGCCAGCTCCTCTTCCAGCCCCTGCCGAGAGGAAAAAACCAGCCCCGTGTTTTTGTTTCTGTCCCCATGCCCCATCCTGGGAGCTGCCAGACTGGGTCCCTCCCTCGCGTGCCAGCTCGGAACGCTCACGCGGATGTGCGCAGACTTCCAATCCCTGCGTTCTTAATTGCACTTTTAATTACATTTATTAATTGCATTACTGCTCGTCCGAGCCAGGCAATTTCCAATTTCTAAGTTTGATTTCAAAACCTGATAATTTCCCTTTTTACAATTTTTCTTTTTTTTTTTTCCTTTGGTGGAAATCCACCCCACCTTTCAATCGGCTCTCATTAATATGTACCTCTTGCTGCAATCTCTATTAAGTGACCTCCCTCATTATCAGGTGACACTGGCAAACGGCCACCGCAGAGCTATAATTCAATTGAGGGGCTTTTGAAAACACCATAAACACAGCTGGAATAGATGCTTTATAGGAGCTGGAGAGGAATTAGCTGCTGGGTAACCACACTCGGAGCCGGGAGCGCTCGATCACGGCAGACACGGCCCGACCCAGCGTACGGCGCTGGAGGAAGGGACATCAAAACCACCCAGCCCAAAGGGGAACTCGCAATGCTGGCAGGACAATGGCACTCAGCAGGCAGAGGACAAACAGCGACACAGAGCAAAAGATGGTTTATCCCATGGGATTGCTTTTTCCAGCCCAGAGATCACCCCGCTGTCGCCAAATACAACCCTGCCCTTGCCAACACGGTCTCCTGGTGGCACCAGCCACTTCTGCAGCACAGGTCTAGAGGGGAAAGCCCAGGAGGGGCAGATGGCAGAGGAATCATGGAATCCTAAAATGGTTTGGGGGTTGGGTAGGGAAGCACCGTAAAGATCACCCAGTTCCAGCTGGCAAAAGCCAGCAGCTTCCCACTGGCCTGGGAAGGGGCAGAGTTTGAGAAGGGTAGTGATACAGTCACTGCTTCACTAACTCAGCACCCACAGCCAAATTTCACCACAAAAGCCACATTTCTCTCCCATTCTGCATCTCCAGCCTTCAAGGAACAGGCAGGGCAAAGGCAAGGGCTGGGAGGCAGTCTATGCTCCCCTCCTCAGCTCTGGTAGGTCAGTCCCAGTTCTGGAGACAGCAGATGGGAAGCCAAGATGGCCTAACGAGACATTTGAAAGTCAGACACAAGCGCCAAGAATGTGAAAACCTGTCAGTCAGAGAGCCCCTGGCCTCAGCAGCACTGCATCTCTCCTGCTGGTGTGATTTTCCTGCTTGGAAAAAGGGCATTTGGAGCAATCTCCCTCTCTGCAAGGGCATCCACGGCAGATGGCCCGGCACCCCTTTGGCTCTCATCTTCCTGGAGATGGTGAGCATGCATCAGGTGGATCCAGGTGGCCACAGTCAAGGTCTGCACTCCTGCAGGGGGATTACAGAATCCTGGGGGATTTTCCACCGTCCCTCCCCACAACAACAAAATTCAGTAGCAAAGTCAAACCACCAGAGTGATTTACCACTGCCAGCCAGCATTCATTGTGGGTTGAGACAAGAAATCTGTTTTCTAATTCCTGCTAAACTGGACAGATCCTGTTTTTTTAAATTCCCCTTTTATTTTTTTTTTGCTTTTGCAGTTGCCACTAACTTTCACTTTCTGGCACCCCATGGCAGCCCACTGGGTGATGCTCCGGGTGGCAAACGACTCCCATTAAGGCAGAGCATTCACACAATGCATTACAAATGAAACCCTAATGACAGGACACCGGCAGTACCGGCTCCCACTTGATATTAATTGGGTGCCACTTTCTTTTAATGGTACATTAATTAATGCGGGATATCAGCGGAAGTCCACGACACCCCCATTAATACAAATGAATTCATTATCATCCGTGTTACTACAAGAAATGACAAATAAATCTGTAACAGTGGGACACTTCAAATAATAGCCACGAATCATTAGGTATTGTCTTCATTTATACAATGTGCTGCAAATATAGACATGAAATCCGTGGATGCTTATCTAGCCACATGGCCCTCTCTGTGCCTCCTCCCTGGTTCTCAAGCTGTCCTGAGCCACTCTGGAGGGCCACCAAGGTGGCCAAGAAGAGCTGTGACTTGCTTCATCACTTCACTGTCTTCCTCTTATCTCCTCTTATCCCAGCACTTCTCACTGTCCCCTTCTCTTGAATCTTCAAAAGACCCTCTGATCTAGCATGCTTAGTCCTGGAAAGAGGATCACCTTTTCCTTCCTCCATCTCCTGCCCTCCCATTTCAGCCAGGCAGAAAGAAATCTGCTCACTTCTCTAGATTATTTGTTTATTTTACTGCTTATTTATCCACTGTTCTGGTAGAGAAGCTAAAAGCACCCTTCCCAGCACAGAGCAGCCCACCCCTGAGCATGGCAGGTGCGAGAAACGAGCCCTCAGAAAACTCAGGATGAAACCCCACAACTCCCGCTGAAATCTGGGATTTGTAAGTCTCAAAGATCCGCCAGAAAAGAAACTCCTGGAAAAGCCTCTGCAGCAGCCTGAGATCAGGTACCACCCTCAGCACAAAATCCATACAGCTGTGCTGATTCAAAAAATACTTCCCTGTCTTCCCATGGATGGCTTCATTACTGGAGGAGGGATCGATACGGGTTCAGCCGGGGTCTCCCTGTCGGGTTTTGCTCGTGCTGAGACAGCAAACCCCGGCAGGACACGCTCCTGCCAGAGCCACAGCACGGGCACTGCTCTCCCACAGGAGGTAACACCCCAATTCCCTGCCTCCCACTGCCCCTGGGGTGCCCATGGGCAGAGAGAGCAGCTGGAACAGTGGAATGTGCAGGGAACAGCCTTTTAAAGTACGATAGACAGGGGCTGACTCAGCCTTGAACCGCAGGAAAACCCAGGCAGGAGCCGGGCCAAGCAAATTTAGGCACATCATAAAGACAGGGAAGCCAGCAATCCAAAGGAGGATTTTCTTCCCAAATGGGGGGGAAAAAAAGCATGATGCTCATCTCAATCATCAGATTTAGATTAGATGTGAGATTTTTTTACTCAGAGGGTGGGCAGGGCCTGGCACAGGGTGCCCAGAGAAGCTGTGGCTGCCCCTGGATCCCTGGAAGTGTCCAAGGGCAGGTTCAGCATTGGAGCAGCCTGGGGTAGTGGAAGGTGTCCCTGCCCAGGCAGGGGGTTGGAATGAGATGAGCTTTAAGGTCCCTTCTGACACAAATCACTTGAAGATTCCTGGTGTTTCCAGGTGCCTTGTGTTGCGTGTGGGGATGAGACATTCAGGAAATAAAAGGGAAAAAGTAATTTTTAACATGACAATGTACCTAAGCCATGTCCAACCTGATTTATTTCATGAGGCTGCTTGAGAAGCTGTGCTTCTGATCAGTGTCATTAGAAATCAGGTGTTTGTGCTGTGATTTAACCCATGAGAGGAGCAGCCCTTGCTGATCTGGGCCTTACCCTCTGCACCTCACTCTGCCTCCACTGCCTCAGCAGCTTCAGAGCTCTCCTGACCTCCTGCTCAGGCTGTTTCTTGGGGATTTAGAAGCACAGGGAAGAATTTTTTTCCTCATATCTAATCTAAACCTACTCTCTGTGGGTGTGAAGCCAGTCCTCAACATTAAGAGCCCAGAGAACTTGATAACCCCCTCTGAAAACCTGAGCTCTGCTTCAATTCCCCCCTAACCATGGTTTGGGGAAGGACGGCAGCAAAAACCTCTAAAAACCCTCTTTTTCTGCAATTGCCTGTGTCTGCCTGAAGTCTCATAACCTCTGTGTTGAGGCAAACAATTTTTCCCTCTAATTTCTCCTCGTGTTGCCAAAGGAACCAGCCTTTACAATCCAGCCCAAAGGACTGGCCAAGCACACTGGGAAGTCACATCAGAAGAGGGGTTAAAGCAATCTACTGGTGACACCAGTTGTGTTATGCAGATTTAAAAAACACCTTAAGTGGCTTTTAAAAAGACCTGGTGTTTTATTATGAAAGGGCTCAGCTGGGTGCGTTGGGGTTTGTTTTAAAGGGGCTCCAGTCTCAGAGGGCCCCCGGGATCGTAACAAGAACCGAGGCAATGGGGTCCTAAAAGCTCACCACAACAACTCCTGCAGGGATAATACAGCAGGAAAAGGCTTAGAAAGCACATTCCAGCATGGGATGTCTGCATTAAAGAACAGGAGAAGGCGGGAAAGCAGAAGGAGAGAGAGAAAACAAAGGAGAAAGAAAAAAAACCTGCACTTTTGTCCTTTTCTAAAAACAGAGGGACAACTCCTTCATCCCCTCTCTTAGCTCACCACATCTCCTTGCAAGCAGCAGAGGAGATTCCAGCTCTGCCAGCATCCTTGCCAGGTCCAAGGAATTAATGTGGCATCATCTGAGTGGGGGGAAAAACCCCAAACCCAGACAGACCCAAACCCACGTAACCCTGGTAAAGGAAGTCTCAAGGCAAAACCTTCCTTGCTGAAACCATTCCCCTTGAGGCACTGCCTTCAGCCTCAGCCTCTTCCTGAGTGCTGACATCTCCCCCAGCAGGATCAGACCAAGCCTTATCACCCGTGGCCCTGGCTGAGGAGCAAGAGGGAGCCAGGATCATTTGCCAGGACAAGGAAAAACTAACCCTGCATCCCACTCCTCCAGCCCTCCTGCCACGGCTCCTGCTCCCCTTCCCGTGCTGATTGGAGAAGCTCATCCTTCTGCTGATTGCAGCTGATGGTCCTGGCTGGATTTTGCCCTTCCAGACCAGACCCTCAATTATCAAGGGTCTGGTTTTTATAAAAGGTTTGGGCTTTTAACTGGTTTTTGTTGGTTTGTTGGGGGTTTTTTTGGGTTTTTTTTTTCCCCAGTTCAGTTAGTGAGTTTATTTTTCGCTTGGGCTCTTTCCTGCCCTGTCTGGATGTGCTGATAGATTTTGGGGCTTGCCAGAATCCAGCAAAACCAGGCTCTCAACTGGGTAGCATTAACTTCTAACCCCCGTGTAAAAATAGCTGCAATAAAGCAGAGTGAATAATATCAGCTTCACCTAATGTAACTTTGATTAAAAAAGGGCTGCCCTCTTCATCACTCCTGGGAGGCAACTCCAGAGAGATGTCCTTCCCAAGGGATGGGGAGCCAGCAAGGTCTGGGGAGAGAACAGCCAGTACCACACAGGCACATTCCAGGGCTGCTGCTGAGCTCCACAGGGAAGATGGAGGGACCAAACTCAGAGGAAAAGCCAACAAAACAGGGGGGAAAAAGGGCAGATCCCTGCCCATCTGGGCAGCCCACAGACCCTTCTGACTGAAATCCAGCTGCAGCACCAAACCACTGAAGTCCACGGCAAAAAAGCCTCATCCCTTCCCTTCCTTTGGATGCAAAAGCTCCCCTGTATTTAATTATTCTCCTCTTCACTCCTGGTGCCGGCAGACTGTGTCAGGAGCTGTTTTGTTACAGCGTGCAGGAGGAGGCAGAGAAGGTTTTAATTTCACGCCATGCACCAGGCACTGCAATTTTGGACACTGTTTGTTATCTGACTTCTGGCCCTATCTCTGGTCCCGGCGCTCCTCGGCAGCCGTGGCCAGTTGGCTTTTTAATTTATTCTCTGCTAGAATGGGGATTCTGTTCGAGTGAGAGCCCTCACTGCCCAGGCATGCTGGTTTAATAACAAAATGCCTTCGAGTTTGGAGGTCCGACTCTGTGCCAAGTCCTGAGCCACTCCTGGGGGGCTGCAGCTCCTGCGCCACAGCAGACAGAGCTGGGAGGAAACCCCACTGCTGCAAATTATCCTGTCCTTTGACTTTTGTTCATCCAGAAAGAAGAAAAAAAAAATCACCTAAAATGGGATTAAAATGAATTCCCAAATCTGCCCCTCCTCAGATGGGTGAACCATAACCCCAAATCAAAGGATGGCATTCGGGAGAGTGAGAGGAATCCTAGGATGGTTTGGGTTTGCCGCTAGTGGACATGAAATAGAAGTGTGAATTCAAATAACAGCAGTGAGGTTTTAATCCCAGATGAGGCAGGAAGCCTTTATTTTGGGGTTTTGCAATCCTTTTTATAAGGTGTTCCCATACAGGTCAACATGACTGGTTAAAGGAACCACTTCTCTGGTCCCATTGGACCAGAACAAGAGAAAAACCCATTCAACAGTTCTGTGACAATGTTTTGAGAACCAAAACCTATTTACAAAAAACACTCCTTGAATGAGAAGTTTCCCAAAAGACTTTCCCTTGGGAACAGATCAGCCACTGATAGGTTGAAAAACTCTCTCAGGCTCAGAAAATTATATCCACAGGGTAGGAAAGGATTATAAAGCTCATCTCATTCCAAGCTCCTGCCACGGGCAGAGGCACCTTCCACTATCCCAGATTGCTCCAAGCCTAAGTGTCCAACCTAGCCTTGGACACTTCCATGGATCCAGGAGCAGCCACAGCTGCTCTGGGCACCGTGTGCCAGGGCCTCCCCACCCTTCCAGGGAAGAATTTTTCCCAATATCCCGTCTGACCCTGCCCTCTGGCAGCATGAAGCCATTCCCCCTCGCCCCTCTAGGTACTGGAAGAAGCCCATTCCCCAGCAGAGGATTGAGGATGACTTGGAAAACAGCTGCCCACATCTCTCCAGGGCTGATCCTTTGCCCAGAAGCCAGGTGAAGAACTTCCTACATTTCTGACAGAAGCAAAAACAGCAAGTTTGCAGGCTGGGAAGCCTCGGCATCCCCCTTGGCAGAGCACCTTTGAGACAACCGCACCACAGGGAAACTCTCCCCAAAGCTTCTGTTGTGCAAGCCTTCTTCCCAAAGCCTGACCCCATCTTTCTCCCAGGGTGGTTTGTCAATACAGAGCTCAGATCTCCTGGAAAGGACTGGGGATGAAAGGAATGGGGAGCAGGTAATTGCTGCGTGAAAATGACAGCGCAGCGATTTCCACGGGCGCTGGAATACCAAGAGGCAGCCGACAGAGGAGGATCAATACCTCCCAAGAGGTGGGATTATTAGGGAGAGAAAGGGGCTTGAGAGATCCATAAGTGCCTGATGAGTGACTATTTCCAAACCACTGCTGGCTGAATGAGAATTGCCTTTGGAAGGATGCTGGGACCATTCCCAGGGTGTGCCTTCAGCCTGAGGATGCTCTGGGAATGAATGGTGAAGTCTGGCAGGAAAACACAGCTGTGCCATCTTTCCCCACCTTCCTCTTCTTACAAAAGGCAGCTCTCCTCCTCTCTTGGTGCCCCTCAGTGGAAGGTGCCAGTCAGCATCCCAACAGGGATTTTAGGGAAAGCCTCCTCTGGCATTTTGGCTTCTGAGCTGGCATTTCCTTCAGAAAGGCAACAAAAAGAGGCTGCAGGAAAAAAACCATGGGGTTGCAATTCTTCTTGCCCAAAGCACCTCTGCAGCCATTAACACACCACATCTGTCAGCTCCCTGCAGTGGTGTTCCACCAGCACTTCTTAAATCCCAATTTCCATGCTTTGCTCAGCTCCTCCACACTGCAGCCACACACAGGTGTGTGTGCACATCCTACAGGACCATCAGCATCCCCCCCAAAATGATGAGTGTGTCTGTTCTTACACCTCTCCATGAAGCCATGGGAAGCCACCAGGATGTCACCCAGCACTCCCAAGTGACAAAGACTGCAGTTCTCAGCCCCAGGGGAGCTGGTTGCCCACAGCAGCCACATCACATAGCCGAGCATCCGAGCAGCCAAGACAACACAGGACAACAACACCCATTTGCTTCTCCCTGGTACATCAAGCCTACACCTGCCAAACCATCCTTGGGCTCAGCCTCGTGGAAAACACAAATTCAGGCACCTCCAGATGAAGGTTTGCCCTCTGGACACAAACAGGGAGCTCATTTTAAACAAGGATGCCTCTGGGCATTCCAGCTTTCCACAGGTTTCATGCACCCAGCAGCTCTCTCTGCCAAGGGCATGCTGCTGAAAATGCAGCTTGGAAGCTGCTTTCGGTGGCTTGAGGGAAATTCGTGTTCAGCTTAGTGCTAAGCATGTTCAAATACAAAAGTTCCTCCTGGATGAGAGCAGCCAGGAGGCCAGGGAGTCTCATTTTTCCCAAGGGAGAACCAATTGCTCACAGTATATCTGGGTGGGGAAAAAAGGAGTGAAAAGCAGAAGAGCTCTCTCCTCTCTGACCCCCATGCAGTTCCAGCCTGAGCATAGTTATTTAGTTATTTATTTATTTAAACTCTCTTTTTTTTCTTTTTTTTTTTTTTCCCAAAGGTGAAAACATAAATAGGTTTTTCTTTTAGGAGAAAGAAGCACAAGGAAGGAGGGAGTGAGGAGCAATTTTTCAAATGTCAGCAGGCAAGAGTTTGCCCAAGGACAGCTTAGATGTACCATTTGTTTTTCAAAGGAAGGTAAAGAGTTGCTACATGCCTCGGTTTGCACCCTTTAGGTCATCAGGTGGATTCTGCAGCAGGAAAAGAGCGAGGCACAAGACAAAAACCTTCTCCAAAACCTTCATCCAGTGGAATTTCTTCTATTTTTACTTTCTATGAATGATATTTTTATTTTCTGTGAAGTGAAAGAAGAATAGAAAGTTTTTTTTTTGTTTAACTGGAGGAGTTACTTGCTAGCACTTGGCTCAGGCCAGGGAAAGAGGGTGAAAAACCAAGGATGCATGGCACCAGCAGTGACAGAGCCAGTAGCCCTTGGAGCTCCTGTAGGATCTGGAAGGATGGGGAAGCCCAGGGATAAGGGGCAGAGGACAGGAAGAGCTGAGAAATGGGGGCAGCAAGAGAAAACTCCTTCCTCTCTGCTCCTGTCACCTTACAGAGCCTCTTGCACTCCCTCAGTGTCGCCTATTCCAGCATCCCACCCCTGTCTGTGTGTGTGTTGGGTCCTTTGCTGTGATTCTGAAAGCACAGGAATCAACAACAGGAGTCCTCTAACTGAAAAAACCAATTAATGAGACCTGTGAGGAAGCCCAACAGCCCAAATAAAGCACCAGGTAAGAGCTGTTACCAAAATCCCATCCCGCCCCCAATGCCTGGATCAGAGGCAGTGAATGATCATCCAAGCAGGAACAAATGTGGGATATTTTGGGCACTGCCAAGCCTACCACTCACCCATGGTCCCCAGGTGCCACATCCATACACCCTGTGAATCTCTCCTGGCATGGTGACTCCAACACTGCCCTGGGCTGCCTATTCCAGAACCTGACAACCTTTTCAGGGAAGACTTTTTTTCCTAATACCCAATCTAGACGCCCACTGGAGCAAAACACTGAAGTCAAAGAAAAATTCACCTGGCTGAGGATAACCCAGAAGTGAGTGCTAAAGCTGCAGCCCAAAGTGCACAGCCAGCTATAAATAAAAGCTAAAAAAGAGCACTTTTGATACCTGGACGTAGTTCTTGCCCTCAACACATTCCGTGCAGCCGGTTCAAGACTCAAGCAGGAAATTTTTAACAAAAGCACCATGTCAAAGCTGTGATATGGAGGAGGATTTTTTTTTTTTTTGGAGGAGGAGGAGAGGAAAGATGCCTGTAAATCACCCATTGCAACCAACCCCGAGGGGTGGGAGCAGCAAAACCCCATTGAAAAGCAACGCCCAAAAAATAATGTTTCAAGAACTCATCTCCCTCAAAACAGCTGCACCCAGCAAACATTCTGTGGCCTAAGACTCAAATGCTGCTCCTCTTCCCATCCGTCAGGCTCAGTGAAGGATTTGCTGTGTGGGTTTTGTTTTGTTTATTACTTCTAATGACTTTCTCATTATCATTTCGCTGTGAAACATAAACGATGGTTATGGGAGAAATCATATTATTTGGATGGCTTTATTAAATTAGAGAGCAAGTCTGTGTATATTTCTGGCTCAGGATAAATGTTTAAACTTTGAGAGGCCAAAATTCATTTTCAGACAAAGCCGTTTTCGGGAGCTTTGGAATCAGTGGTTAAATTTGCCCTCAGCTGCAAGGGAGACGTATGGGGGTATTTCTCAATTTAATCCCTCCTAGAGATTGAACCAAATCGCCAACCCAAAACCCTGCTTCTAGCTCTGCTTATGAGAAACTCGAGGCTTGTGGAACATAATGGAAAAATAAAGGGAAAATAGCACTGAAAAGAAATACAATAAAATAATAAAATCATCCTGTCTCCATGTGCCTGCCCCCCTAGTTCTCACAGGGGGACTTCGACCAGCTCATGCATTTTCTGTGAATAAAATCACTCTCTCCACACCTCCACAACAAGAAAAAGGGCTCATCCCTACAGGTCCTGCTACAACTGAGAACACCAGCACAGCTACACCAGGAACAGCAACATCAGCCAGCAGACCTTCCATGCAGGTGGAAAACCGTGCTGGCATGGGCTACCTGTGGGGATTAGGGATGTGCCACTTAAAATGCACAAGGAGAAGTCTGGCACCTTCTCTGCACCAGGTTCCTGCAGGACCCAACCTTTGGTGACAGCAGGAGACAGGCGAGTGTGACACAGACACACAGGATGAGAAAGCTGCTGCTAAACAGGCAGAAGTTTCAGTTTCCTCTTCTTTTTTCCATCCCTTCCTCCCTCCCAGTTCAAGGAAGGGAACAGAAGCCAAATGCATTTTCCATGCAACAAATCAAAGCCCACCCCCCCCCACCCTTTTAGAACCAATACCTGACACTGGAATAAACCTGTTAAAAAGAATAAATTCCCCCAAGCACACCCAAACGGAAAAAGCAATAGAAAATCAACCTTGATAAAAGAAGTATTAAATAAAAGCACTTTCAGAGTGCCAACTCAAAATGTATGGCCCACAACAAGCCTGGTGAGAGAAATCTCTGCTGGAAAAACAACAAGGAACGACAAGGAAGAGTGGAGGGGAAATATTTGGTGTGTTCCACTCACCATTAGGGCAGAGGATATGCTATGACCTACAAGGAACAGGCTCTGAGGCAGTGGGACAGGTCTGTGGTCCCCAGAGGGTTTCAAGCATCCCAGCCATTTTGTGGGAGCACAGCACTGAAAGGGAAAACCAGCAGGAATATGCCAAGCTGGAACCAAGCAAGATCTACTCTGCTCATAATTCAGCAGTCAGGATCAAAGGAACTTGGGGAAAAAACAGGGAGAGGAGCAGTTTTAGAAGCAGGGACAGCTCCATGGCGTTGGGCATGAGCAGCTGCACTCGGCCTCTGGAGGATGGAAACCAGGAGTTGGTGCTGCCTCTCCAGTGCCTGGGGCAAAGCACACCAGGCTGTCCGTCCTGCACCTCCACAAGCTGCAGCTGAGCAGAAATGCTGCCTGGGGCACCCCGGCAGCCCCAGGCATGCTAAACCCTCCCTGCCCTGCTGGCACGTGGTGAGTGGGCAGCAGCAGCAATTCCCCCAACTCCAGAGCCAAGGGATGCCCGCCTCTTGCCCAAGGAGAAAGCGGGGGGAAAAGCAGATGTCTAAGCAAACTGAATTAAATGAACTTGAGATGTGAGAAGAATGAGTTAATTCAAATCTCCATGTCTCAGACTCTCTGGGAGCTCCAGGCAAACCACCCTGTGTCAGCACTACCACTTCCTCTCCAAGGACTCCCAATGGATTGCTAAAATCACTCCAAGCACTCGGGAGCTTGCTTTTCCTCCACCTCTGTGAGGGAGGTCCTGTAGTCCTTGCAAGCAGATTTATTGTCACAAAATCCATGCAGCTCCTTCTTCTTCCTGCTCTTCCTCCTCAGCCCCTGCCTGGGTGCCTGGAAGCTCTTTGGGTTTCTGACACCAACCAGCCCCACTAAGGCACCACCTGTGCCTACAAATGGGACACAACCCTTGTGAGTCCTCCCCACAACGCCGGTGCAGAGGGATCTGAACCAGAGGAGACCTCTCTGCACCAAGGCTGAGACCCACCAGCCCATCTGCTGGCATCCCCCATCCTTCTGGATGGACAGAGCTCACAGGAAAACACTGGTTGTGACCTTCCCCACAAATGCTTCAAGACAGCTCTGGAGCTGAGCCTGGAGGGAGGCAAAAAACCCCACAACCCCATCAACTCTGACAACCCCATCAATTCTGACAACCCCTTTTTGTTCTGTACGTGCCCGGCCATATGTTATTTCTGGACCCACCACCAGGCAGGTGCTTCAGATACTCAGGTGGGCTCAGGTGGAAGCCATGGATCTCTCTGGGAGCACACAAAAAGAGGGATGGTGTCTGAAAGCAGCTTCCCAGTGCCTGTCCAGAGCCTGCACTGAGTAATAGGCTGAGTTGCAGCAGACAGCAAGGAGTTTCACACACCAGCTGCACCTCAGAATGGTGCTGCAACATCAACCACGGTGATGAAGAACTGATGTGACACTTGTCTAGCAAACTCCTGTGTCCAGGAACGGTGTCCTGCTTCTTACAACAAAGGGACAGAAATCCTATAAGTGCATTTATCCTTTGCAGAACATCTCTTGACACCAAATCGATGGGAATAACCCTTTGCCCACAAGAAGCTGGTGAAGCACCCTGTTCAAGCTCCATGTCTCCCTCCCCCCCAGTGTTGTCACCCCCTTCATTCCTGGCCACAACATTTTCCACCCCAGGGATCCAGCACTCCACCAAACAGATGGGGAGGCAGAGAGAAAAAGAGAAGAGCAACATTTTCCAACCATCTTTTTCCAAACTCTTAGAAAAGGGGAGAGAGAAGAGCTAAGCCTCCTTGGGAGGCAAAGCCCTCAAAAGTTAAATGTATCATAAAAAAAGAAAACTTCTGTCACTGCTTAAAAAGGTTTTTGACAGGTCTTCATTTGTAACCCACAAACAAATGCCATTTCTCATGCTCCATGGACTCTAATACCGCTTCTGAGCAGATCCTGAACCCAACTCTCTGTTGAAAAGCTGGAGAAGCAACCACATTAAAACAGCTCTTTTCACTGCCTTTGGGCACACCAGAAATCTTTCATTTCGGGAGCTGCACCTGAAGTGCTTGGGAGCACAACCTGAGCAGGCAGAAACTGCTGCTCAGAACCATTTCAATGGCTTTGGGTGGGCCAGTCGCAGTTAAGTCAAGCCTAACAAACAAGGCATTATTATACGAGGCAGAAAGAAAAAGTGCTCTGCCCTATTAAAGCAAGTTCGAGAAATCCTTTTTCATGTCTGAGTTGATGAGAGAAACTGGTCACAATCCAGCAATTCAGGCCCACGTGGCCATTGTGTGCTGCCTGGGAAGAGGAGACAGAAAGTGAAGGGAGAGTCACCCACCCACAGCAGGGTTAGGGACAGAGAAGAGAAATAAAAACACAGACCAGCTCAAAAGGCAGAGGCAGTGGAACAGCCTGCCCAGAGCAGCTGAGGTTGCCTCTGGATGATCCAAGGCCAGGCTGGACAGGGCTTGGGACAGCCTGGGATAGTGGGAGATGTCCCTGCCTGTGGCAGGAGGGTGGAACGAGGTGAGTTTAAAGCCCCTTCCAACCCAAACTCTGAACATGCCCACTCCCACAGCCTCTGCTCTCAATCTGAAACCTCAAAAACAGCTACAAGAGCACTGATGACAGAGCAGCAGTCTCTGGCTGCCTGCTCCACATCCCAACATTCCTCCTTGCTCATCCATCTCAAAGTTCAGCCAGCACAACCTACTTGTCCAGACAGTCCCTTGTAAGACATTAATAAACACAGGTGAGCCATATTTCATCTGGATGATGGGAGCAGAGCCTTTTTACCTCTTAATTTTGTGTTAATTTTGCCTTCTCGCTTTCTTTCTGCAGAGTTCCCAAGATTTCGTGTCAGCCACTACCTCATCCCTCATCCTGAGGGCTACAGAGCCCAGGCTTGTCACCAGCCAGAGGAATCCTCTAGAAAGAAAACCTGCAGGAGGGAGATAAGCAGCATCTCCTCCACTCATCAGAATTCAGGGAAAATACCAAAACAAATATTAATGAGAGGCACTTAACTGTGCCTGTTCAGCAATCAATAACAGAGGACAGGGAACACAACTGGGCTGAGCATCTCACACCATCGCTGTGCTGGGGTCCAACCTGGGGGCCAGTCTTCTTTAACTCCCTCCTTGGGGCTGCACCAGCAGCTCTCCAAGCTCCCCCTGTTCCCTTCCACAAACTCCCAGGACTAGAGAGACAAGGGACAGTGACTAAAACCTCACTTTTGTGTCTAATGATTACATCCACCCTGACTAGCCACACTCCCCTTCTTGCTAAGATTTTTATCAATCTGCTTCTTCTGATTATTCCAAATTATCAGCAATTTGCCATCGTGCCAGTGAGTGCTCTGGAGCATCTCTCTGAGTGTGGGTGGCATTTTCTTAATGGGCACCACAGGGAGAAAGCACGGGGCTGCTTGGTGGAGCTCCAAGTGGGGAAGGGGGACAGCCAGAGGCTGTGACCCTACAAGGACACAGGGTGATGGCACCTGAGCTGCAAGGACTAATAGGAGAGCAGACCAATGCCTGCAAGGAAGGAGATTTGCAGCTCAGGAACCTCTTTACGTTTCCGTAAAAAAAGAAACACCTTTCTCAGCACCTCTCCCTAGCGTGGCTTCTCTGCAGCTCCGGTTTAGCTGGGTGTTCAGTGCCCACCTCCTGCCCAGGGAGCGGCCCCAGCCCGGGGGCGCATCCCCACCTCCCGCCCTTCCAGCAGGATTCCAGGCTGGCATTGCAGGGCTCCGGAGCGGGTCCCGCCGTGCGGGCTGCCGGAGGAGAATGGCTTTCAGCTCAATTACCCTTCACATTCCGATTCCATAACGCTCCGGTGAGGCTTTTTAAGCAGATCCCCCCCCAAATAAAGCCTGCCTGCCGCAGCCCTCAAGCTCGAACGTGCAGAAGGGAGGTGAGGCTCTGCTCTCCCGTCCCTGCTGCCTTTCCCAAAGCTCTCCTTGAGGGTGCCTTCTCCTCTCCTTACCATCTACCATTTATGAGGCTCTTCCACGTTCTTCTTCCAACCTCTGCTCACCTCTCCCAAGCTCAAAACACCAGACACACGGGGGTCAGGCTCCTTGGTGTTAGGTGCCACCAAACACCCCCTCCACCCTCCAGACAAGGGGCCAGACGCCCACGCTCCATTTCAGAGGTGCTACCATAAGGAAAGAAGGTGGTGAAGCACTTGCTGCTTCATAAAACCAAGTGAGAAACGGGTTTGCTGCCTGCCAGAGCAGAGCTGACCTCCTCCTGGCACCATCCGCGCTGACACGCGGGCACGGCAGGACACGGAGCTGGTGACCAGGGACAGGTGATGGAGAGCATGCTCTGGAGGTGTGACCTTGCTGGGAAAGCTGCCCTCCACACAGGGCAGGCCTTGAGTTCCAGGCCCTCAGAAAGGAGGTTGCCAAAAGAAAGCCCTGCAGTGAAGCCCTGTGACACAGCGGCGTTGTGGCTGTCCCTATCACTGGAGGACAATCCAGGCTTCCAGACTCCTCCCAGTACTCCCAGTCCCAGCAGGGTCTTGCAGGTGTGCCCAGAGGCAATGCCATGACTGTTCAGAGATGTTCCCATCTGCACAACTCCTTTCCTCCCAGCATTCATCACCCTTGCTGGCTGCAAGGACTGGGGTGAAATTTCCCTGCTGGCTGTAAGGACCAGGTGACCTGCAGTGCCACCATCCCCGGGGGGATCACACCAGCAGCAGGCACAGCCTCTTTGCAAAATTTCTTTCCCCACAGGCATGAGCTACACACAGGAAAAACAAACCATCCACCTGTCCCTGCTATTTCCCTCTCAGCCCCCTCAAGGCAGCACATCCTGGAGCATTTTCTCTGGGGTGCTGAGGAGTCTGCAAACACACCCAGCTGTGCACTTCCAGAGCTTTTAAATTTTTCAAGCACTGGTGCAGCAGTTCCTGACCCAGGGAGATTTGGGGTCATCTAATCACACAGGCAGTAAAAATTGTTCCCCTTTCAGGGTTTTCATTCAGCTCTGGTTATGGGATGGAGCACGGGTAGATCCCTCTTTTTCCACAGCTTGGAAAACCACGCTCTCAACTTACCTCTAAATAAAGATTTACTAATTAGGGAAAGATCATCTTCCACTGATGGTAATGAAAGGAGAAGTGCTAAAAAAGCATCCCTTTGGAAGAGCAGACTGGCCTATCAGTTACAAACTCCTTTTTTTGCTCCTTGAACACCAGTTTGAAGGTAGTGTTGGTGGCCATCCTGGCACAACCAGCTGGGCTGCAGGTCAGGAGATGCCTCCAAACACGTGTGAGTGACTGAGATTAAACATCCACAGGCTGGGCAGGAGGTGGCTGAGTTCACTCATACCTCCTCTCCTCCCTTCCCTCCTCCTTCCCACTACCCTTTCCAGTTTGATTTACAAGTGCAGGACAAGCCTAAGGAAGGAATCACTGTGATGAAAGCCAAGGTGAGGTTTGAAAAACAAGGGGGGTTGTTGGTATAACCATCACCTGAGCTCAAAGCTGCAGCCACAGGCACCTCCCTGGCACCCCAGCAAGCACACAGAATGAGCTCAGTCTCCTGGAAAAAGAGGGACAAGCAGCCATCATCCTACACAAAGTGACAGCTGTGACCACTTCTCCTTTTTCACCCACAGTGGGTTGGCATCCTGTCTCAGAAAAACAAAGAAATATGTTTCACAAATCTCCCAAAAGGCAAACCTCCAAAACGTAAAGCTCCCCATTTTTTTCCTCCCTGAACCAAAATTGCCTTGAACCCTCTATTCACTTTCCCTGCTCTCTCCATTATTTGTACTAACAAAATAAATTACCCACATTTTAAGTTCCCACAGCAATTAATGGTTGAAATTAAGTAATGGCCCCTAATTTTGATTGAAACTTCAACTTAGATCGAATTCACTCCATTTGTAATGAAAACAGCTTGAAACAGATACAAACAGTTCAGTTCACACAATAAATATTTAAAAAACTTATAGAGAGGCTGATTTAGCCTATTATTTTACCACAAAGTTTGACCAGCAGTAGAAAGCTTATTATACATGACTGTCACTGACACATTACAAACTAATAAAAGACAAAATGCAATTCTCGAGAAGAAATTGGAATGAATCTATTGCAAGAGCGATTTTTATGGTTCTTTTGAAATGCTATTTCTCCCCAGCTTTGCTGTCAAAATGGCAACGTTTTCCCTAAATATTTCCATCTTAATTAAAAATGGTGTTTTTATCAAAAAAAAGTGCCAGCTGCAGCTTCACATTCCCATGCTGCATGAAGTGAGGATGCTAATGTGTGCCCACCTCATGGATCTGCTGCTGATCTTGGTTATTGCAGGTGGAAAAGGGCCTGGACCCTAAAATTCCAGAGTCCCTCACACAGTGCCTTTCAGCATGACCTTAATCTTCCCTTCATTTAGGATGTGCTGTGACTGAAAAGGGAGCCTAAACCAACAAACTGCATGGATGTGTGAGTAAGAAAAAAAAGTTAAATATCTTTTCAGTGATGGGTTTTTTGCTTCCTGGCACGGAGCAGCTGCCACTCACCACTTGAACAAGTTAAAAACCATTCCTACATCCAGGCACGGTCTTGCTGGTGACTCCAAAGGTGAGGTATGGAGAGGGAGGTAAACAAAACAGGGATGTGAAGGAAGAGGATGCAGCTTTTGCTGGCTGGCATGAGTTAATAAGCTACATCCCAGGTTTCTGGGAGAAGATGGTAACCAGAAGGAAAGGGAGATAAAACAAAACTGATTGCCAGCAGGTCACATTCACTCCCTCCTCGCCCCTCTGCTCCCAGCAGCACAGAGCCCTTCCTCCTGCTAGGGACAGGGAAGAGACCTTGAAGCCATCTGCTGCCCAGATGTGTAAGTGTAATTACACTGAAAGGGCTGGAATGTCCCCTGGAAAAGAGATCTTCCAGCCCAGGCCTGAGCTGCTGCTGCAGCAGGAAGAACTGTGGGACCAACAAGCCACTGTTTCTGCTCCAGAGGAACATGCCTGGTCTGAGCAACCCACTGCCAGCAGGATCCTGAGCAGCCACCACCACTTGGCATCAGCCATTCTGAGCTCAGACACTGTCCTGACCTCAGGGATGGCACTGGGACAGACCCACCAGAGCTCTGAAATCAGCAGGTAAGGGCCCTCAGCATCCCTATGAAGGAGCTTAGGATGTTCTTCCTTTTTCCCATTTCTTCCATGAGGAATGATTACTGATTTGTCCAAGTTATCTTGCCCCTCTTTGCCTGTGATCTCCTCACTCGGAGAATGTTGCTGTTCACTTTCCCTCAAGATAACTCCCTAATTTCCCAGCACCACAGCTCCTCTGTGGAGGCACCAAATTTTTTGCAGCCCCAAACCGGCTCCCCTTTCTGGCCAAAACCTGCTGTTTTCCCTGTCCTCCTCATCCTGACCAGCACTACACTGGCCAGAACAGCACAACTATTTCTAATTTTCAGGCTGCACCCCCCCACACACCCCATTTTGCTGCAGTATCCTTCCAGAAAGAGCCCAGGTTTTGCCTGGTGGAAATGACTGTTATCTCCAGGACACTTTACACATTACTTCCACGCCATTTGGAGTTTTCCACCCCAGTAGTTTCTGTTGCATCTCTCATTTCACTCCTTGGTCACGTGTATTAAAGGACCAGGGCCTCCTGTTCCCTGGTGGATCCAGACAAGGGACAGGGGGACATTTTCCTTCTCCCTGGGACATCACTGAAGACCCTCTGGCGTCACAGCAAACACGCCAGCACTAACAACAAAAACCTGCAAACAGGCGACCTTCAGAGCAAAGGAAATTCCAGGTCTGAGCACCTGCTTGGTCACAACTTCAAAAGAAAAATTTATTTAAAGTGAGGGTAGGGAGGCCCTGGTTACCCAGGAAAGCTGTGGCTGACCCATCCCTGGAAATGCTCAAGGCCAGGATGGACAAGGCTTGGAGCAACCTGGGATAGTGGAAATTGTCCTTGCCCATGGCAGGGGGGTGGACTAAATGACCTTCAAATGTCCCTTCCAACCCAAACCATGCTAGGATTCTGACATCTATGATGGCAGCTGTGAAAACCCCTTCAGCCCCAACCCCACGTTTTACTCAAGGCACTGCAGCCTGTCTCATTTAAATTCTCCAGTCCTGGTGGAAAAAAAGCAGGAAGAAGATGACAGCTGGTGCCTGCTGTGCTTCCAAGCTCTTGGAGACACTGCTGGCATCCCAAAGCCAGAAGGAAAGCCCAAGGCAGGGCCTGCACTTCCCAACCCATTTTTGTTTTTCTTGCACTTGTAAAACAACAATAAAGCCGATTAAAACTCAGGATGTCCAGGAAGTTTGGGAAGTGTTTTACCTGCTGCAGACTATCACCTGTGCAACAGAGACCCTCTTGCCACAGCAAACAGCAGTCAAATCCCCACTGCCTACTTGTCCAACAGGCACTGGAGGTGAGAGATCATCAGCAGTGGGCACACCAATGGGATGCCAGGATGGAGGGGAGATAGAAGTGCTTCATCTACCCAGGAAGGAAAATCAGCTTTTCTGTCCAACAGTGCTTAACAAACACAGCTTCAATAACTCACTAAATTGCTTGCTGCCTTCCCAGGAAGTTTTAAAAACAAAACAAAAATTACCACAGTAAATAAATACATAAATAAATAAAAATAAAACTGCATCTGATTTGCTGAGGAGAAGTTCAAGACACTTGCAAATTTTTCACGCTCAAAGGTAGCACAAGGAAAGGATGACTGGATTTGGGGGATAAGTTATTCACTGTAAATTGTTTGCTCAGTTCTAAACTCTGCATAGAAACATAAGGATCTGGAGAGAAGGAAAGCAATGAGTGAAGGGGAAAAAAAAAAAAAAAGAAAAAGAAGTGAGGAAGGAAAGCAGCCAGCAATGATTATAGACCATTTTTGCAATGTGGCAGGAACATCTTCCTTATCAGCTCTGTTATCATCACCTCCATTGTAAAGGCTCTTTATTTAAAGGAGGGGAGGGAAAACAAGCCCCAGAAGGTGTCTGGGAGCGTGCAAGGGACTGGCTAATGCAGCTGAGGGGGAGCTCAGCTCCTGGCAGCTGCTTCGTATGCGCAGCATCAGCCTTGAGCCACGGCAATAGAATTATATGAGCCCCTGAAGACTCTTGGGCAGGATGGCAGGGAAACTGATGTAATTACTGACATTATTACCCTTAAAGCAAAATAATAATTTTAATTACAGCAAGGGCTTTTGGGCCTTTCTGTGCTTCTCTTTCGCACTGCGTAGCACGCTCTGGTTCCAGGCTGTGCGATGGGACGGGGCAGTGATGCTCCCCTCCTTCCCTGCCAAACACTTTTCTGCACAATTGAGAAAAAGGCATCATAAAAGCCACGATTTCAGCTACACCCCCATATTAAGGATGGAGATGGTGTCCAGCAGCTTGTGAAAGCTCAGTCCCAAAGGCTGCTCCCCGAGCAGGAGGGACTGCTGCTGATGGCGAGTGCCCACCTGCCTCCCAATTAAAATAAATTGGCAAATCAGGGCTAAGCTCAGGAGACAAGACACCTGCAAGCTGGACCATGGTTGCCTCAACACTGCTGTGTGCAGACCAGGAACTTTCCATTTTTAAACTCCTTTCCTAGAGCCCTGCTTGCTTGAATTTGGCACGAGATGAGCACATCCCCAAGGCAGAGGGCTGCGGTTACAAATTCGATAGCAGAGCTCTAATTCCTGTGCCCTTGTGAAGTTACAGGTACTCCTCTTGTGGTGCAGCTGTGATTTCATGAATGACTGAGGTGCTGAATTGCAGTCTCTGGCCCAGTGCCAAGCTTTTTGCTGGAAGATCATAGGATGATGGAATGGTTTGGGTTGGAAGGTACAATTAAAGATCATCTAGTTCCAACCCCCTGCCACAGCCACCTTCCTCTAGACCAGGTTGCTCAGAGCCCCATCCAAATCCTGACCCCAAACACTTCCAGGGGTCGGGGCGTGTGACCTCAAGATGCAACACACAGCACCTCATCATAAATCACTCAGTGTGTTATAACAGAAAGGACGAGGTGGAGGAGAGCACAGAAGGAGAGAAAACTCCAATGGAAACCTCCTGAGGGAACATTCAGCAAAGAAACCAACAATTAGATGGCCTTTCTGCCAGCACATCAGAACTGCTGATGCTCCAAGGCCAAGAGAAGGCCATGGATGGCTCAAACTTGATAGGCAAGCTCAGGATGTTGGGGGATTAGAGGAGAAAACAGCTTTTCCCAAGGAGGTACTAGACTTGAAGTTAGTTTACCTCACAGTACAATTTAGGTTGGAAAAGCACTCTAGGACTGAGTCCAACCCAGCCAAGGCCACCAGTAACCCATGTCCCCAGGTAGCACATCCTCTCCAGGGATGGTCACTCCAGCACTGGAGTTAAACAGAAAGTTGAGTGGAAGCCCCAGGAGGTTTCCTGGTTGGGGCTGGGGCAAAAAGCCTAGCAGGCACCTGAGGGGAGCAGCCCACTCTGATGTCCCCATCACAGCAGGTACCACAAACAGGGGCTTGGCTCCACTCCACTCGCTTGCTTCACCTAAAAGCATTGAAGCATGGCAATCCAGGAACTCTGAGTTCCCTACAGGTCCAGCCAAATGGAAAAAAAGATTAGATAAAGCAGATTGGACTTGCCAGAAACTGAGGCATGGCCACAACAACCTGCCACAGGCTTGGCAGCAGATCTCTCCTTGTTTAAAAGCCAAAAGCCCGAGGCTCCCAGAAACATGGTACCTTGGGGCTGGGTGAAAAGAGGCTGCGAGCAGGAGATGAAGTGCCAGGGATGCATCCAAGAGGAGAACAAACCCTGAAGGTCAGAGTAGCAAGCACATGAGCAGCTAACTAATGTACTACAGCAGCACTATGGGGCACAGCCACGGGCACGCACGTCCTCGCAAACTGGAAAGCCATAAAAGTCTATTACAGCAAATCAAACAGCAGCCAGCATGACAGCCATTAGCCCGAAATGAATACACGGGAACTTAATGAGCTCTGTCGAGGCCAGCTTGGTGAATTAAGTTGCCAATTCTAGCAGGATTCCCCTTTTCTTTGCAGACTTGAGAGCGCCCGCCCCGCCTCACTGCCTTTTGACAAGCAGAGCACGGGGCGCCCTTGCCCAGACGGGACGGACGATTACGCTGGAGCAATATCCCTCTCCCAGCCTCCCAGCAGCTATTCCAGGGATGAGATTAGCACACAGCAAGCACAGAGGACCGGTGCCACTCCAGCAGTCCCGGTCTGGGCATTCAGAGCTGCTGTGGTGCACCCTCTGCATCCCTCCCCACACCACAGAGCGATGGCGATCCGCAGCCCGTGCCCAAACAAATCCGCATTCTCGCACCGAGTGGACCACGTAAAACACCAGGATGGGTATTTAGAGGCAGTATTGTTTTTAAAGGTCAGTTTACTTCATGTTCCATTTATTTATGCACGCTCTTCTTTTGACTTTCCAAGTGCCACACAATAGCAGCGAGGTTTAAATAGCCTTTTGGTTGCTGCTCCATTAGCTACGACAACTGCAAATCGATACATCCATTTATCTCAAAATTAAAAAGAGAAAAACCCTCATTAGCTGCCAAATCTGCACAGAGCCAGTCTGCTGAAAACCACACTAGGCTCTTCTCTTTCTCCCGGCTCCAGCCCTCTTCATTCATTACCTTTGACTCGGGCTGGGTGCTCTCTGAGGTGGATTTTGGTACCTGTGCCCTCGCTGCTCACCCTTCAAGCTGTCTGGAGCATGGGGTGACCTGTCATCCCTCACCATGGCTGGCTGCCCAGCCTCAGCTGCTCCCCACGTGTCCCTCGTGCCACTTTTCCATGCCACAGCACCTCCAGCTTGGAGCGGTCATGGAAAAGCAACACGGAAAACTCATGGCTCAGCACAGGTCTCGAAGCCAAGTGCGCATATCCTCCTTGAGAGCTGTGCCACCACACAGAGAACAAGTTTATTGCTGATACCTCCCACGGCCTGCAGCACTCAGAGGGTCCTCTTTAGGTGGGGAGACCCCATCCCCTGCTCTCACAGTGCCTGGCAAAGCAAAGCTCTCTCTCCCTGGCAAAAGAACAGGAGTGCCTCCAGGACACTGGCAGAGCGATGCATTTGTGGCTCATTACCTCTGATCGGTGCCCTTGGTTTAGGATCAGGGGTAGAAACTGGAGGCTGGCACGCTCTGCCTTGTAATTAGATTAGGCCAACCTCCAGAAGAGCACAGCTCTGAAAGCCAAGTGCTTGGTGGTTGCATGAACACCAGGCTTGCTATGCCCCAAAGAGCCAGGCAGCCCTGGAAATCCTTTGCAGCAGAACCACAGCTCACGTGCACAGCAGTGTGACATGGCACAGAGGGGCTCTAAGGTGCAGTCTCTTCTTCTTTTGTATTTTTTTTTTTGTCCAGTTCCCTTTCCTCAGCCAGCCCTGATTTTCTACATGTGAGGGCATGGAGTGATAGGATCCAGGGAAATGGCCTCAACTGCAAGATAGGAGGTTAAAATTAGATATTGGGAAGGAATTGTTCCCTGCGAGGGTGGGGAGGCCCTGGCACAGGTTGCCCAGAGAAGTTGTGGCTGCCCCTGGATCCCTGGAAGCGTCCAAGGCCAGGTTGGAGCAATCAGTGTCCCTGCCCTTGGCAGAAGCTGAACTAGAGGAGCTTTAAGGTCCCTTACAATCCAAACCATCCTGTGACTCTAAGATTTCATGATTCCAAACCAGCACCTTTGCCCTCTCTGCTCCCCAGGCTGGGCACAGGTTAATATTGGAAATGGGGAAAACTCAAGCTTTGCAATGTTGGCTCTTAGGACAGAAGCCATCAGCAAGAAGAGATGTGGCACAGGTATATAAAAACTGGTGCTTGACACAGCCCTGATTCCCAGGGGAGTCACACAAACCCCATTCCATGTCTCCACGTGAAGGGCAGGTAACAGCAAAACCAGAGGTCAGTCTGAGGGCAGGGGAGATGTTCTCCTCCCATCCTACTGCCATTCCCTTTGCTTTGCCAGACCTCTGCAGGCAGAGCAGGACCAGGAGGAGCAGCAGCAGCAGCAAGGCACGACAACCAGTTCCAGAAGTCTGAGCAAAGGGGGAGCAGGGGGCACCTGGTATGGGTTTTGCCAAGTCCTTTCCCCACCCCTGGCGCTCGAAAGAGCAGCAGAAATGCCTCTGAGCCAGTGTCACTCTCACGGGGAGGTTTCAGATGACTTGGTGCAAAGATGAGACTCCAGCTCCCAGCTTGTACATCAGGAGCAGCTCTAATGAGGAAACCTCATCCTGGCAGCAGAGGGATGGGGGAGGGATCAAAGCCCAGCACGGTGGGGCAGCAGGAGCAGCAGGAGCAGGAATATTAAATACACCCTGGTAACACAATCGTTTGCACCTCTCAGTTACCAAAGCTGCTTCATTTCGCACGCACACGATGCACGCCGGACCTCACCCACACCCCGAAGAGGAGCCTGAGAAAAACTGCCTGGCACTGAGGTGCAGACAGAGGTTTTCCTCCACTGGAGGATATCAGATGCTCTACTAACCCCCTGTTTCAAATGGAATGTCCTTGTCTCCTCCTCCTGGCACCAGAAGTCACAGCTGTAAAACCTAAATTCACATCAGACCTGTAAATTCCCGGCCAAGTGAGAATGCAGGTGCAGAAGCTCTCCCTGATGGATGAGGAGATGCCACCTCCCTTGCAGTGGCCAGCACAGAGAGCAGCAGAAAGTTGTGGAGGCTCTGTCCTGGGGGATATTAAACACTCAGCTGGATAAAGCCCTGAGCAATCTGACCTGACATGAAAATTCTCACTGGGTTAGTGGGAGCTTGAGCCAGATGATCTCCTGTGGCCCCTTCCCACCTATTTCATTCTAGGGACATGATGGGATGAATCCTGCTATGGAGCTGTTAAAGGAAATCACCAGGAGCTTTTGGGCAGGACAATGCCTGAATTCAGGCATTTGGAGAAATATTTGGTCCTGCCATCTAGTCCCTCTGTGACAAGAGCTGTGCACCCCCCAGCTCCAAGGCAAGAGAACAAGACACAGATCCTCATTTAGGCTCATTTTCAAACTTCCCACTTGTCATGGCAAAGATGCCACCAAAGCACCACATCTCCTCTTCCACCTCCCTTCCCTAACACCCAAACCACTTTGTTTCTGCCCATTTTCAGGCAGCACCTTCCAGAAGTTTCATCCTCCCGCCAGCCAGCTCATGAGGGTCCAGGGCAAGAGGACAGCCCTGTACACCAGTGGCCAGCTCCGTGGTGGCAACCAGAGAGCATGAATGGCCACTGAGGGGAGAGGCAGAAGCCAGGCAGAGATGATCCCTACCTCTGGGATGCGGACGCTGTAGGGCTGGTTGTGGAACTGTGGGGCGTTGTCGTTCACGTCTCCCACCTGGATGTTGACTGTCCCTTTGATCACCTGTGGGCCCAAGGACAACAGCTTTAGGTGTGGATTTGGAGCCTAAAGCCAGCTTGTGGCTGTGTTTTCAGGCTTTGGGCCAAGGGGTGACCCCCCTCTCCCCTGGTGCAAAAGGGCCTGCAGTGACCCATACCCTCTGCTCCCCTCCACCCGTGCCACAGACCATGAAATGAGAAGTCACACTCACCCCTTGGCTGTCACTGACAGAAAATTCAACCGTGAATTCTGACTTAGTCTGAAAGGGAAAGAGAAGAAAAAAAAAACAAAAACAAAAACAAAAAACAAACCTATAATTAAAGATACTGTGGAGTTTATCTGCAGATGGCAGGCTGGGGACTTTCAGCCAATGTTATTACACACAAAATGCTTTCAGGACCTTCCACAAGAGGAAAGGTACTTGAGTGCCATTTTCCTGCGCTGGGCAGAAAATGCTGGGGAATCTGAATGCCAGCAGGGCTCCTGTGTATTCCACACACATGGGAGATGCCCTGCCCTGGGTCAGGAGGATGCAGGGCTAAGGAACCTGCCCCCTGATTGGCAGCTGGGCACTTAAAACACAGGAAGATTTGTGACTCGTGGCAATGCAACACAGTCCCAGTGAGGACCTCTGAATCCTGCTGCTGCTTTCCCAGCTTACCTATCACCCAGCTGGGAATCCTGGGACAAGCCTATGGAGTGAGAACTGGCTGAAATTCCATGAAAATACCCGTGCAATTCTCTCTGCAATCCTAATTGCTTTAACTAAATTAACAGCTTGCAGTAGGGATCTATTCAAGTCGCTGATGCCGGGGTGAGCAACAAGTGGGAAAAAGCAAATTTTTTTGGGATCAGGGCAGGGGGATATTGCCAATGGAGGCAGACCTTTTCTTCCTGACCCTTTTCTTCCCATCAGCAATCATTTTGCTCCTACTTTACCAAAGAACTGTGTAAAAATAGGCAGCAGGACTCAGGCCACCACATCTATCTGGTACCTGCCCACCAGCTGGTGTTTTCCCCTCCAGTCCTGGCAATCTCTTCCCACCTCTGGTGTCCCTGCCCTGCCTGAGCCACTGGAGCACGGCAACTCGATGTTTCCAAAGCATCACTCAGGAAAGGCTGGAAAAGCCAGCTTGAAATGGGCTCTCTGTGCTGCAGCTCTGGTTGATTTATCCCTAATGAGATCAGCTCAGGGACAGGTAGCAGCCAGCAGCGCCCGGAGCAGGAGCTCTGCTTGCACCAGAGCCCAAGCCCATCTTGGAGAAAGATTTGGGGAACAGTGTGTACCCCTTCCTGCTCCCACATTTCCATCCAAGCAGCTGGGAAGTACAACCTGGGAAAACCCTTTCTAACTCCTGCCTCGGGGCACTGCTGGGTGGGGTGGCAGAAGGAAGAGCTGAAATCCCAAGGGAGAGGAGATACTCTGCTCACTGTGCCACACCACCCTGCTGCATCAGTGCCTTTCAGCCCTCTTTTCCCCCTTCTCATCCACGAGGGACAAGGCAATAGGGAAGAAAGGAAAAAACAGGAGATAAGAAACAACCTGTTGAGCATTTAAATTTTAAAAACTCAATAAAATAATCAGTGAAAGCTTCCACATACCAACTGCTGTCTCTAAAATTATTTTAACACAATTCTTTAGCCTCAGGGTCTGCTGTTTTTTTTAAAAATCCATTTTCCTTCTAATCTTCGTAAGAGTAAGAAAAAAAAAAATCCTTTAAAATTCACTTTGCCTCTATACATTTCCTCCTTCCTCTTTTTCTCTATTTCATCTTTTCCTGCATCATTTACCTTACTATGACTCCTCCTCCCTTCTTTCTCCTCAATTCTTGTACAAGAATTCCCTCCTCCTTTTCACTTCTCCTGAGTGGCTTTCTCTCCCCTGACTTTTTGAACATGTGCATCCAGGCCAGTGTTCCCTGCTCCCAACTTTCCACCCATCTCCATCCCTTCCCTCTGCCTGCCTCCTGCACTGTAAATTGTCTTTTATGCCTCTCTCACATCCTTTACAACTTTCCCATATCCTGCCTCCACTGCCTCCCACGTGTGGCTGACTTTGAGCCCCTGGGATCAGCTGAGCCCATCCATCCACTCAAGCTCTGCCCAGCTCCTTCCCTTCCCACCTTCCACAAGACACCTAAAACCTATTGATCACCCTCCTGGGCTTAAGGCTGGCATGGGAAGTAGGGGGAATCAGGAGGCATTTGGATGAGGGAAGATTTATGACTCACACCAGCAGCTGTTGGCACAGGGAGGCGGGAGGGGAGAGGGGTGAAGAAAAGCACTTTATTCTCCCAAAGT
Organism: Anthoscopus minutus; assembly: GCA_013399455.1. Classification (NCBI taxonomy): domain Eukaryota; kingdom Metazoa; phylum Chordata; class Aves; order Passeriformes; family Paridae; genus Anthoscopus; species Anthoscopus minutus. The sequence goes on from VWYI01010744.1 coordinate 1,025,950, forward strand.
CTCGCTCTAACACTGTGAAATTGGGTTTGGCCTTCCCCCCAGCCCCAGCCTGAGCAGCATCCACCACCCTGCTGCTCTGCATCCCAATGCCTGGCTGGCTCTGACTGGGAATGCCAGCGCTGGAGGTGTGTTCACGGGTTTGATCCTCCCCAGCGCTGCTGCTGGCCAAGGCAGCACTAAATACAGGCAGCAGAAGCACAGGGGAAATTAAGCATGTTGCCCAAATCTCATCATATTTTCCCAGTCTTCTCACTATCCCTTCCTCCTTGCTCCAGAAACGTGGCAAGGGCCAAGGTTTTAGCAAAGCAGGCACCTGGATGGGATTCCAGCCTTGCACACCAAAGCTGCCATTGAAAATAGGGGTGGTGAAACAGCTCTGAGGCAAGAATCTTGCCAAATTTAGCATCCAGCAGCCTGAATCCACAAGAGGATGAAAAGTCTTGATGAGATTGAATAAGCAGGGATACCTCACATCTCTTGACACGCTGTTCTAAATAGTAAAGGATTTAATTGGCATAGAGATTTAAAGAGGAAGCCGGTACATTTCCCTGTGTGAGCAGCCTAGCTCCTTGGCAGATAATTCCCACCTATCAATTCCTTTACTTCCAGACCCACAGATGTCATTTCTAGCATCCAGGAAAACCAACAGGTCAGATCAGACGAGAGCAGGCCATTTATTGCCCTCATCCCCATTGAACCAGAGACAGCAACAGGGCATCCAGGGAACACGGACACACCCAGATTCCCAACTCCACCAGGGAGCAACACCCATCCCAGCTGGCACAGAGGATGGAGAGCCACCATTTGTCTGAGCAGAGGTGGTTTTTCCCCAGCTTTACCTCTCTGTCCAGGGGCTGCCTGAGCCACACGACCCCGGTGACGCTCTCCACGGCGAAGAACCGGCTGGCCTCCTCCCCGACCACCCCGAAGACCAGCGGGTCATTGTCCAGGTCCCGGGCCAGCAGCTGAGTCACTGAGGAACCTGGGAGACACAGAGAGGAAAGAAATCCGAGTGAGGAATGTGGCAGACAAAGAGAGGAAAGAAATCCTGAGCAAAACGAGGCAGAGAAGGAGAAATCCTGGAAGCAAGCAGCTTGTCAGAGGTCTGCGGAATCACGGCCACGGTGCTCCAGCGCCTCAAGGGGAGTCAGGCTGTGCATGCTCTGGCTGTTCTGTCTGGCTCAGATGGGCTGAACCACAGATCCTCTCCTTGCCTTTATCAAAAGAGAAAGCCAGCCTGGTTCAGCCCTGGCACTAGAGACAGAGGATCCCACGCCTCCCCTGGGTAAGCCTGACCAGCCTCCCTCCCGCTCCTCCTGCCAAGGAGCACCACCAGCAGGTGCAACAACAAAAGCAGGGCACAGCCACCACCACCACCCCTGGAATGTCATTTTGCTCCCACAGGAACCTCCTTGGGTCATTCTGGGCCCCCTCCACGATACCTCTGTGCACTCTCACAGTCTGCCATGGCCTGTTGTCCTATCCTGCTGCCTTCCCCAGCAGGATGGGGGAGAAAATAGGAGGAAAAGGCTGCTGGATGGAGATAAAGATAGGAGATTCCCTAAGGCTGCCTGGCCTTGAGGATGGGAGGGATGAGGATGAGATTTCTCCTTTGCCACATGGAATTGAGGACAGGGCTGTGTGAGCCACCTTTGGCAGCCCAGAGCACTCCACGCCCCCAGACCTCCTGGCTAAGGAAAAGCGATACCCAAATTTCATCTCTCTGGGAAGGTGAGGGACTCTGTGACTCTAAGATTCCATGATTCTGCCCTCCAGCAGACCAGAGGGCAAAAGCAGCAGCAGAGTTTGGAGAGCAGAGCAATTCCCAATCGATTGGTGCAACATCAATCACAGTGGAAATAATGGAAAAAGCCGATATGAGATTCCATTAATAAAGAATTAAATGATAGGAACATAATTAATGCCAGTCAACACGATTTTATGGAAAATAGAACTTGTCAAACAAACCTGATTTTATTCTTTGATGAAATTACAACTTTGGCAGATAAGGAAGAAATAATAGACTTCTGTAAGGCTTTTGCCTCCGCCCTGTGTGACTTTGTGGTTAAAAATTTAGTGCCCTAGGACATGGGCGTGGCACATTCTGGGTGAGGACCCAGCTGGCCTCACAGGTCCCAAGGCCACCAACCTCACTGGGGACATAACAGTCCATGTAAAACTACTGCTGGTACAAGCTCGGGTGACAGTGTGACACATAACAGGTGACACAACCCAGCACAGCCTTGGTAATTTGGACTCTTTTAAGAAAAATTTATTTTTTGACCCTGCTCCAGGCACCCTCAAAAGGCTGGAGGGCCACAGTTGCTGAGGAGAACATTCCAAAACCAGCCCTGCTGGCAGGAACAGGGGACCAAACACGCAAGGAGCCATTCCACACCCTACCTGGAGAGCCACAGCGCTCCTGGGGAAGTCAGGAGTGGCTTTAGGACTAAAAAAGCTGCTTCTGCCAAGGCTGCAGAGCTACAAGCTGCTTGCCTGGCTGCTTCACCTTCAGGACTGGGTGCAAAACGAAGCCATGAAATTTCAAGAGCTAGCAAAAATGCTTTTTCTTTAAAAAAAGGCTTTAAAAGCTTGAAGTGCCTCATTTATGACTAAGAAGAGTGAGATGACTCAGGCCATCTTGAGCACATCCACAAAGAGGACAGAATGTGATACTGAGCACGAAAGCACAGCAAGACACAGTGCCCAAACCTGGACAAATTCCTATTTGCAGGAGGAACAGCAGTTGTTTTAAAAGGAACAGCTAGAATTAAACACTGGGGAAAAGAAAAACCCAACATTCCTTCCACCAACAGGTACAAGTGAGCAAAAAAGAAAAGGCATTTTGGATAAAGACAAAAAACCAAGTGCTTTATCCCAGCCTATGATCAGAGTTCATCTGCAATGTTCCCACCCCTTCAGAGCAGCCAACCACATGGATAGAAAATCCCATCACTTTCCCAAACCTCATAGCCCTGATATAAAACAAGGTAGCAGCTTTATTTCATGCTGGAGGATGTTCAAAGCCATCCTTAGTGAAGGTTTCTTGGCTCCAAGGGAAAAAGAAGACACTCAGGGCAGAGAAAGTCAGTAACTAGGACAAAATAAATCCAGGATCATGCCTCTTTATTCTGCCTGGTTTAATATGAGAACAGACTTCCACCCTTTCCATCCTGTTCAAAAACCCCGTATCAACAGGTCACCTGCATTTCCCTCCAGAGCAGCAAATACTTCAAACTCCAAAACGTCTTGGTTGCATCTTTGGAAGGGAAAGGATCCTAAAATTCCTGCTGAACAGGAAAACCACGTGCTACCCAGTTTTAATCATATTCGTGGTTTGTGTGCTGCAAACCCAGTTGTAGCAATTAATAAGGAACTAAATCCACGAGTGTTTAGCATTTAATTCTTCTCTCTTTGCAGTGCAACTACCTCCAACTGCTAGGGAATTGAGTTCCTAAATTCAGGACAACCTGGAGAAGGAGGCAAAGCATTTTTGGGCAAGGCACATCATGACACTCCCGTGCCTTGTTCCTGTCAGTCTTTAAAGTAGGATTCCTGGGAAAACAGCACTGAGCTCCATCACCCTCTGCTCCCAAAGGAGCAACACCAAGGACAGATTCCTCACCTTCTCTGTGCTTTGATTTGTTAGGAACAAGAAACTTCATCAGGGCTTAGACAGGGACAGCGCAGATGCAATGTGAGCAGAGAAAAATTCCATCTTAAATAAACCCTCCCAAATGAGGCACCAAAAGCCTGAGAGCTCTTTCACCCTCTCCCTAATCCCCCAGTCAGGCAGTAATCACCATCTCACCTTCAGAGCGCCTCGTTTAGGAAAAAAAGAAACAAAAAGGATTACAAATGTATAAAATACAGATCAAAAATAACAAATTAAATAGAAGATATTAAGAAACACAGGCCTGAAAAGAGAAATGAGACTTCACAGTTGCTTGGCTCCAAGTTTTTTCCCCAAGTTTTACCCCAAGGGAACACTAAGTTTAGGAGTGTTGGTATTAAAGCTTCACCACTTTCACCACCACAACAGAAGTTTGTTCAAGTTTCCTTCCACTGATTTCTTTAGCTCTGATTGATTGTATTTATTGATCTTATCCTACTTTTCCCCTTCATCATCAGGAAGCAGAGGGTCCTGCCTGGACATGCAGAGCCAGAGCTGCAGCACATCAGTCAGAAGCCCCTCTCAGGGCTCTCACAAAGAAAAAACACTTTCCATCTCTCCCCAGGGTCGTGCTGGAGATGCTGCTCAAGCCTCCTCCAGCCCAGGAAGCACCAACCTGGCCCCAGCAAGGGCTGAGCAAACAGGGACAAATGATCTTTCTGCAGCACAAAGTTATAGACTCCATTTGTTTCCTCTCAGGAATCAGACAGGGCAGTTAAGTGTCTTGATTCCACCAGATAATCAGAATTTATCTTGTCTCCCTTTGCCTCCTTTCTTTCAATCACAGCTACTTCTCCCTCTTTCTCACACATACACAGATTTTCTTCTTTCTCCAGGTCTTGAACTTTGATTGACCTCAGGAACTTTCTTTTTTTGCTGTTGATTTCTCCCTGATTGGATTTTATTATACTTTTTTTTAGGTTTGGCTGTTTTAGGGAGGGTACTTCTGTATCCCATGGAGGAACTGTTGTCTCAGCACCTCACTCGCAGCTGTGAACCTCTGCCTTTTTCTTTTCCCTTGCAATTTGCCACAAAGGAAAAGGGCTTGCACCCCATGGATTCATCCCCATTGCTTTTGCTTTCAAGGGGAGGATGAAAAGGGAGAAAAAACAAACTCAGTCTCTGGAAGCATCCTAGAGCTACTGGAAGGTTTTGGAAAGTGCAGAGCCCCAGGGCCAGGGAAGGATCCAGATGCTGACCCAGGCCAGCAGGAATGGGCTGGGGTGGGATGGAGGGCACAGAAGGGGCAGGTTTCTAATTAATTGCCTAACAAGCTTCTCTTTTAAGAGGTCTGATTCATATCCATGTGGAGTTAATGGGAATTTCTGCAATGGCTTTTGGGCTCAAGCCTTGAGGCATCAGCTACAATTTGATATAAAAAGCATTTTAATCCTGATTTTAACAACCAGTGCTGGAGTTTCTCCTCGACTTGCCATCCTCACCCCTCCCCTGAGCTCTGGCTCATGTGTGTGGGCACAGCCACCACATTTTGGCTTCTCCATCAAGGCCACAAGCTGGCACAGGGAACCAACCCCTCAGCTGTTCTTCAACTCCTTCAACCAGCAGAAAATTAGCTAAAAAGAGTTTTAGCACCCCCTCCTTACACAAAGGCAACTACCACACTTAACTTCTGAAAGTAAAACTTCCAGTAGCTGCCACCACATTTCCTTGGCTCCCCTTCTTCCCTGTGAGGGAGTTGGGACAATCCAGTCCCATTCCCTTCTCCCAGCAGCCCTGATTTCCTCCTTTCCCAGTCACCCCAGCACAGGCCTCCTCTCCAATTAGCCCAGTTCATCACAGCAGGCCCCTGAGCTGCTAAGGGTGGGATTTGATGGATTTGATCTTGAAATTCCAGCCCTGCTCTTCTCATTTGTCACCTGCTCCCTTTCCTTTGCCTCCAATTCATTTTCTCTTTCACCTCTCAGAAAAATAAAGCAAAAAATAAAAAGGAGGAATAGAAAGCCCTTCTGTAGATATTTTTCCCAAAGATTCTGAAAAGATGAAATGCCAATATTTCTGTGCTGCTCAGCAATCTCTGAGCAATGAGAGGGAAAGAAAAGGATGGTGACTCCCTGGCCAAGGAAGTAAAGTAAAATCTACTTTCAAGCCAACTTTCTGAAATCTACTTTCAGGAGGTCTCAGGGAAGCGGGAGCTGCTCCCATGTTTGGAATAAGGCTTCATCCATTTCCTGGAGGGGACAAACCTAGAGCTGGGGACAGTGTGTGCACAGAAAACCCCTGATGTGGAGGGGACAGTGCCAGCATGGGAGGGAAACCAAGGCACAGGAGGGCTCAGGACTCCCCTTGCAGGCGGCAAGGTCTCTCCACCTCCATTCCTGCATTCCCTGCGTGAAGCACAACAGCAAATCTCCTGCCACACATCCATGCTGAGCTTATAAAACCCTCACCAACATCACCCAGCTACAGTCAGGGGCACCTAAAGGCAAATCACAACTCCACGGGTGAGCCACTAATCGCCCTCATCCCAAGCCTCTCTCCCAGAGCAGGTGTCTGGTAGCTCATTCCATCAGCACAACCTCCACAGACACTCCCTGACCTCCTTCTTGGAATGGGCTCGACCACTTGAGCCAAAACTTTCCAGAAGGATTTGGCCAGGGAAGTTTCCACTCCTAAAATTCAACTGAGCTCAATGTTACACGTTTCTCATTCCAGGTGCTGATGGGGGAGCATCAGCTCCTCCACCAAGGCTGCCTCCACTCCAATTACTGCATTGCAGAGCGAGCCAGAAAGGGCAGGGAGGCACCAGCACCTTTTAAAAAAGGCTCTAGTAATTAATATATGAGAAAAGAACAATTTCTGTCATCAGGGAAAAAAAAATGTTTTTTCACCAATGGTGTGAGGAAAAAGCCTTGGACCAGCTGGTCCAGGAACCGCAAGCTGCTGTCATGTATGGGACGGAAAGGAGCCAAACACAGAGGTGACAGGAAAGAGGGAAAACAAATCTGTGCAGTCAAAACCATTTCTGAGGGAGTTTGTCAAGCTGGGAAGTGAAAAGCACAGCAGAAGAGTTTTCCCTGGTTCCTCAGATGCTCCAAGACAGAGCCTGTAATTTCTCTGCTGTGTTTAGTTATTTAAGCAGGGAGTCAGTGTGGAGGCAGGATCCATAAGCAGAGCTGACAGCCAGTGGGTAAACCTCAGAGAGAGGATGTGTAAAAGGGTGTTTAGAGCCATTCAAAAGGGCTTTTAAAGCTGTTTAAGACAGAGAGAGTAGCAGCAAAGAAGAGCTAAGCATTCCCATTTACAGAGGGCTGCCTTGGTTTGCTCAGAACTGATCACTCTGGTTAACTGTACAGCCCAAATAAAGAGAAATACAAAAAATACAGGAAAAAAAAAATATCAACAGCACATCGAAATTTCTCAGTGTTATCATTAAAATAAACAGAATTCTGTTTTCTGAGGCTCTCCTGGCAGATGTTGTGCACGCAGTCCCTGGCTGCAGGCCTACACCCAGGCAGAGAATCCTCCCCATTGAAGTCAACATCTTCATTGGCACAGGTGAGACAGAGTAGCTGCCCTCCATCAGCCTTTAACAGGTCTTGAAGCAGCACAGGTATCACACAAGCTCTGCAAACCCACGGCTCAGTGCTGGTGCTGTGCCTCTGCAGTGTATGGGGCTGTTCAGCCTGGAGAAGAGAAGCCTCAGGAAGTCCCTTCCAGCGCCTGAAGAGAGCTGGAGAGGGACTTTGGGCAAGGGCATGGAGGTACAGGACACTGGGAATGGCTTCACACTAACAGAGGGTGATTTAGATGGGATATTAGGGAGAAATTCTTCCCTGGGAGGGTGGGCAGGCCCTGGAACAGGGTGCCCAGAGAAGCTGTGGCTGCCCCTGGGTCCCTGGCAGTGTCCAAGGCCAGGCTGGACAGGGCTTGGAGCAGCCTGGGATAGTGGAAGCTGTCCCTGCCATGGCAGGGGGTTGGAACTGGATGATCTTTAAGGTCTCTTCCAACCCAAATCATTCCAGGACTCCATGGATGGAGATGACATCTTCTGCTTGCTCACTGGCACCTCCTTGGGCTGGAGACAGGGGTTTATTAGACCAAAACTCTTCAACCAGGCTGGGGTATTGCTGCCCAAATCACTGAAGCACCTTAGTACTGCTGTGGTATCTCCAAACCTGCCTGGAAAAAAGGGAATAAAAAATTCTCATCCCTGGGTAATCCCCTGACCAGCAGGGGATTTCTCCCTGCCTGCTGCAGGGATCCAGCAATTCCTGCCTTCCCTTCACTACAAAACCCACAAACCTTCCCTGAGACCATGGAGAATTTTCAAAAATGGAAAGGGCTTTTTTTGTCCTTTTGTCTGGGAAGGAATAGGCTACTCCAGAAGGAAAGAGGGAAGTAAATAAAATCGCATCAAATAAAATACCAAAACATCCAGGAGACAGAATAAGAAAAGAAACATGTGTAAAAGGAGAGGTTTGGGTCTGTTAAGATATTTCCAGTGAAAAAAAGGGCTCCAACACTTAAAAAAAAAATACAAAAAACCTTAAAAATAATTTCCTCTCCAAACTACCTGGGTGCCTCATAATTACCAAGAACAATCACAGACCCATTCATTTGATCCTAAAATTAATACATCATGTTTGGTACAATATAGCATTAATTTATCACAAGATTTATGAAACTTGTACTTTTTTTCTAATGAGTTTTATGCAAATTCTGCTCTATCCATTGTTTCCACCCTTTGGAAAAAAAAAAATTCCCTTGCAGAAGCTGCTCTGTCAAAAAGTCTGATTTTATTGAAATCTGTCCTTCTCTCCTCATGCCCACAACAGGAGGGGGAAGGAGAGGAGCTGGCTCCAGCCTGGATGTGATTCTGTTCCCAAGACACAAGCCACGAGCTCTGCAGGTGAACCAACCATTCTAGGCACTAATTTTAAAGGAAATTAACTGGTGGTTCACTCACACCTTTGTCTGAGAAGGGTCAGAGAACAAGAAGAGCAGCAGGGAATTGGGAAATTAAAGTATTTAGACTTCCCAGAGTGGAAAGTCTGTGTTTGGTAAACTTGGAGAATAAATACAAAAGGTGGGAGGGAGGGAAGCACTAGCACTGAGCACCATGGGGTCACAAAGGGGGAAATCCCACGAAATTGATTTAATTTTTTTATGGCAGAGCTGTAAACGCACAAGATGTCCCATCAACTCAGGAAAGCACTCAGTCTAGCACCTTACAAATCCTGAATTTTCCCAAAGACCAGGGCACTCCTTAGGAGCACAGCCAAGATGGTGCAAAACAGGCAGGATCATTTCCAATTCAAGCATGGCAGCAATATGTATTTCATCCCTGAGCACTGCCAGCTGGAAATCAGACTGTGACCTCCACCAGTACCCACATGCCTCCCAGCAGGCTGGGGAAAGGGGATTCTGGAAAACCCTAAATATCAGGTGCAGCCTCACTCCTCGGAGCTGCCTTCACATGAATATGAACAATTATTTGTGTGTCATGTAGAGGGGTGGGAGGAGGCAGGATGAACTGGAAGAGTGAAGGAAAACATAAATCTGGGAGAATCCAGCAGAATCTGGGCTTTTAAAAGTGGCTTGGAAAAGCTGTTAGCAAACCAATCCTGCCACAGTCCCAGCAGCACAGGCTGCATGAGACCCAAACCTCAATTCTGGCAGCTCTGGGAGAGGAGGGTGCTCCCCACTTCTGAAGGCAAAATCCATTCCCTCTGCATGGCCAAGACTTCCATGAGCACTGCTCCCATCTCCAAACAACCCTAACACTCAGTACACCCTCCCCACTGACTCCTCCAGGAAAGCCTGGCTAATACAGCCTTGATTAACACATCTGACACAAAGTTTAAACCCTAAACCCACAGAATATCCTTTTCTAATTAACTTTTGAAACCAGAAACAGCCCAGAAAGAACAAGGAGTATTTCCTTTGTTCCTTCCTGCCTTCTACCCAACTCCCTCTGAAATGTTCATTTTTTTAACTGACTTAGATCAAAGGAAACCCTGTCACAGGCCTCAGCTTGGGAAAACAGAAGCACACACCCACTGCCATCTCCCCCTCAGTACAAAACAGAAGAGCAGAGACCAGGAGATGCAGCTGACCCACAACCCTTGAGCTCAGTGCTTCTCTTTGACCTTCTCTCACTTTCTAGAAAACACACCAGGGCAAACAGGAGAAGAGCAGAACCCCAGAAATCTATTTAATGAGGTGCTTCGCTACTTGGTGGAAATAAATGATTTATGAGTAAGGTGACACGTGCGGTGTTTTGCATTTTAGCCAGGCAAGGTAACATAGCTTCGTGTTAATTAGAAAAGAGAAGCTGCTCTGCAATTAATATGGGGTGGGAGATAAAGCTCTTTAGGTTGCAATGCCCAGGTCTCCAGAACACCTCTGGGGTGTCAGACACCCCCAGAACTGTGAGGCAGGGCCATCAGCAATGCTGATGGAGAAGTCACAGGATGCTGTGGGTTCCTAGGAACTTCTAAAGGCCTTCTAATCCAAACCTCCTGCCAGGACACCTTCGACTAGGCCAGGTTCCTCAGAGCCTTGTCCAACCTGTCCTAGGGATAAAGCACTACAATGAGATGCCCTCCCACACTCACTGCAAAAAAACCCTTGCTTATACTTAATCCAAATCAACTCTCTTTCAGCTTAAAGCCATTATTAGCCCCCTTCCCATTGCAACAGGCCTTGCTGCTGAACTGCTTCCTCCACCAGCAGCCCTGTCAAGCTGAGGAGCTGATCAATATGAATAGGGGAAAGAGGGGGGAAAGAAAAGAAGCCAACAACAAAACAAACCCCCGTCAGCAAATTACAGTTGCACAAGTGAACGGGATTCATTCACGTCTTGTTTGAAATCTCATCTGTGCCTCACAAAAGCTGAAACATCCCCCAAGGCTCTCAGTCTCACAGGGAATACAAACCCCTTTTCGTGCTACAGCTTTTGCCCAGCTGCTCTGCTCTCTGAATGGTTCAGGGGAACAAAAATACAGCCATCCTCAGCCCAAATACCACAGGGTGTTTTGCTCCAAGGCGGAATTTGGCAGGAGCATCCAAGTCCCAAAGCCACGGGAAACGGCACCAGCGGTCAGGATTTTGTCTGCGGATCGCAGATCCACGGGCAAACCGGCCTTGGACTGTCACCGTAACTCTCTGAGGCTTCAAAACACGCACTGGGTGATGAATTCTGCCTCGTTATAATGAAGATGCAGTGAAAGCCCTTCCTGATTTATCTCTCTGGAGTTGAGGCAGCACCTCCTGATCTACAGGATAAGGCTGCAGTAAAAGCAGGACTTGAGCAATGAGGCAGGAATTAGAAACCCAAGGCAGCTGGTTTTGGAAAGCTTACATTTCCTGCTCCTCTTCCTCCTTAGATCAGAGTTGTGGCAGGATTTCAGTTGCAAGGACCTGCAAGACCACTTTGTTCCAACCTCCCTGACACAGGCAGGGACAACTTCCACTACTCCAGGTTGCTCCAAGCTCTATCCAACCTATCCTTGAACACTCCCAGGGAGGGGTGCAGCCACAACAAAGGCAACAAAACCTTTGAGAGAACCAAGAGAAACAACCAGGGGCTAGGAAGTCTCTCCTCAAAGGTGACAGCCTGAGAAATACACACAGCCAACGTCAACCTGACTCCTCCAGGCACAACCCAGCTCCTGGGGGCTGGCCATGAGACTGTCACAACTCGGACGGAGCATTTCCTCCAGTGCCTCCCTCTCTGCCCCTCTGAAATGCCAAAGAGGAGGTGAGGGGAGACTTGGCTGCTCTCCCTGGGTGTGCGAGGCAGGAGCTTATCTGCAGCCCCACAGTGAATTGCTTGTTGATAAATGAGGCTATTTAGGAGGCGGAGGTGCCAGCCCCGCGGTTATTGATGGTGCCGGCATGGAGAGACATTTAAGAGCAGCCCCACGTCCCATTGTCCCCTTGCCTATGAGTAACGGGGCTCCACAGCCGGCTTGGCCTAAGAACAGAAACGAAACAAGGCCCAGGGAAAGGGGTGGGAAGCACTGATGGCTCCAGGGCGCTGATATAGCTAAGCTCCTCTGGGAAAAGTCAGGCAAAGCTCCAATCTTTAGATGGAATTAAACCAAACCCAGCGACCAAGGCTCTTCCACTCTGAGCTCCCACCAGCCACCCACAGGGCCTTGCTCTCCCAATCCACAGCCCTGTGCAGCAAAGCCACCCCAAAACCAGGGAAAAGCCAAACCCCAGGAGCCTCGACTGCAAGCAGCAGAGGTTCAGCTGTACCTGCAACACGTGGCACACCCTGGAGCACAGCAGGAGCGAGATCTGCTGAAGCCCAGGAGGCTTTCACAGGGCCATTGCCTCACTTTGGACGTCACAGATGCCTAAACGTGGCCAAGAGGACAATGAGAGAGAAATAAAGAGGCTGTTTATTGCAAGAGGAAACCTTGGAACAGAGCTCAACAGTGGCTGGTGGGAGAGCCAGGCAGAGCGTGTGAGCACACAGCTGTAAACTTGTTTCTGAGTTAATATACCCACGAGTGTTTTTCCTTTCCTATGAAAGCACACTCTTCTCCAAACAAACATCTGGAGAGCTCTGTTACAGCTGGACCATTATCCCCAGTGACTGGAGCATTCAATTAATTTAGCCTTTCTCATTTGTGAGTTGTCTGCAAATAGACTCGGGTTTGCGGGAATTTATTTGTTATTTGAATATATCCAGTGAATGGTTTATTAAAAACATATTTCAGGCAAAGGATTTCTCGCTAATTGCTCCTACAACTGTCGCCCTGAGTGTTGGCAACTGGCAGCTCACCCCACATAAATGGTCACTGCGGTCAGGTGGGAATGCCTCTGTGTGTTGATGGAATGTAATCTACCTCCGGAAAGAGCTTTCCAAGGGTTTGTGGAGGCACCTGCACAAAAACATATCCTCACACAAACACACAGCATCGAGCCTGCCTCAGCTTCCCAAAGAAAAAAAAAAAATCACAGAGCAGTTCATTAGTGCTGCAACAGAGATGGACAAAGGTGCTTGTTTCTCCGTGTAGAATAGCTGAAGCGTTGTTGTATACAGTTTATTTTCATTATATGGCATTAGAAATATAATTTTGGAATCGCTGGAATTGTTTTGGATTTTTGAATTGTGTTTGAATTTATCAGGTTAGCAAATTACTGAAACTCAGTTTATCTGTTGGTAATGGTTAGTGTACACATTGATTAAACTTTTTCTTCCTAGATTATGTTTACATTTTTTTTCCCCACAGGTTCTCACGGGACAGACTTTTTATTTTTATAGGTGCAAACTGTTTTCTCACAAGAATAGATCGTTATGCAAACTGATTTTCATTCTTATAGTTCTTTTCTCATGGGAACTTCTCGGGCTAGCTGCTAGCTTAGGCGAAATGGCCAGGTCTGATTTCACAAGGCCTTTCCTTTGTAAGGTTTTACTTATACATAACAGTCCAGAAATTGTCACAAAGAGAATAAGAACAGGGTTGAACATGAAAATTATGCAGAACACCACAAAAAGCATCTCCCAGTCACTTCCACAGCACCTTGCAAGAATCCACAGGGCTCCTGATTCAGGATGCTACCTGCCCAGGTGCCCTTTGTCTCAGAACTCCAGGAAAATCTTGCTGCAGGAATTTCATCACAGCAGCAAGAGAAAACAAGGCGAGAAGGGAAGGAGTAGAGGGCTGTTTCCAAGACTGATGCAATCCCTTGGGCATGCAATGAGCCCAGACTCCTCCTCGACAGCATCCTACAAATTGTAGGTTATAGAGTACCTGTGACACGTCTGAAATCACAAATCTTCCTACGGGAGCAGTTCTCGTCTTCTACTAGACAGGACATGGGGAAATGGCTTTAAACTGCCAAAGGGCAGGGTTAGATGGGATATTGGGAAGAAATTCTTCCCTGTGAGGGTGGGGAGGCCCTGCCACAGGGCACCCAGAGAAGCTGTGGCTGCCTCTGGATCCCTGGAAGTGTCCACGATCACGCTGGCCGGGACTCGGAGCATCCTGGGCCAGTGGATTCCTGGGCTGGAATGAGATGGTCTAAGCCAAACCATTCCAGGATTCCATGCTTCCCTTAGCCAAGGTGACCTGTGAGAGCCTAGCTGATCTTTCTGCAGGCTGGGTCAGAGCTGCAAGGGGTGGCTGAGCCGACATGGCCCTTGCCTGGTGTCCAGATCAGCCAGCGCTCAAACAAACCCCCCTCAGTCACATGTAAAACCAAATAACATTCTAAAATCCAAACTTGAACACAAAACTCCATGCTAAATCCCAGCTGCTGGGTTGTTTGAAAGCAAAAAGAAAGCAATCACTGAGGTTTCACAGACTGTTCTAAAAGTGGAAACTTATGAAAAGTGATCCAATAAGTCCCAGTTTTAGGCTTTTTCTTTCAATCACGCAGAATGAAGACTTTCAGAGCTTCTCCTGAAGCCCTGATTAAGGGAGAAATGGGTATTGACCACCAAATCCAGCATCTCCCTGCTACTCGTACACATCAGAGACTCCTGTGACCCAGCAGATCCATTTTTCCAGCCCCTCTGGAGCAGCAGCCTCCAACCCCTGTGCAATCCCAGCCTCTTCAGAGCATGTTCCCTGGAGCTGAACCTTTCCTGTGCTATTGGGCCATTTCTTGGATGAAGAAAACCCACCCTGCTCTTTCCACCTAAAACTGATTAAATCCACATCAGCCCCTTGGCCCTACTGAAGGACCTTATGGATCTCCATAAATGAAGGAGGTGCATCACAAACCTTGGTGCATCACAGCTGAGAGGTGATCCCACATCCCTGAGGACACTGTCCCAGAGGCTGCCAATCCCCATGGCACAAGAGACAGCTAAAAACCTCAAAGAAAACCCCAAAGTAAACTCAACCCAGCAGATCCAATCACACTACAGGCACTTCCATGCAGTGATGCTTTTGTGAGCAGTGAGCTGCCATGGGCATGAAACACACCTCTTTTACTCCTTCCCATTAAAAGGGAGACATTCTTCTTCCTTTTTGGTTGTCCTTTATTCTAGCCCTCGTCCTTAGGAAGGAGGCAGATACCCCTGGCCTAGGTAACTCCCATAAATTCCTTAAATTTGGGCTCAGATTATAGCTGTGGTTATTAAAGAGTGACAATAAACCTTATCAATCAAGAGAAAATGCAAAAGGAACAAGAGAAAGATTTTCCTATAAGTGAAAATGCAAGAAATTCATAACCAACTTAATACCTGTACCAATAAGAGATACTCATGATGAATCTACTTTAAAACCAGCCTGACTCTTTCCATAAGACAAAAAAAAAAAAAAAAAAAAAAAGAGAAGAAAAGAGAGACCTTGAGAGTCTCACCCCTGGCCCTCCATCTCCACACCTCAGCTATTTCCCATGCAAAACCCCTGCTTCTCTTCCAACTCCACCTCTTGCCCCAGACATAACCTCAGGTTCCTCAGGTTTTGGGATGCCTGTGTGTGCCCCAAGATGAGGATGTTGTGCCATCTGTCCCTCGTGTCCCCTCACAGGCATGTCCACGGGCTCCCTGCAGCCTCCCAAATGACTGATGAGCCTGCATGTTGTTTTTGAGCTCACGTGCCAGGCAGGATGACAGACCTTGGGAACCTGGGCATTAATCTGGAGATTTATAGTCAAATCTGTCACGCTTGGGGAAGCTTTTTCCCCCCCAAGAACTCTGCCTGAAGGTCGCTTTTCCCTGGGCAATAAGCTCCAAGAAACTTTCTCAGCCATCTTGGCCCCCACCAAAGGGAAAGCAGAGGGACTGCCACGAGATAACATGCCCAGCCTCAGGGCACAAATTTCTCCTGTATGTTTCTTTTTTATATATATATCTATAATTATCTACGTTTATACATTCTCCACTCCCCACTGAGGCTGATGACAGACATAGGAGGAGCTGCTGAAGAACAAGAAGTCCAGATATTTAAGGGTGCAGCGAGCCTTGGAGCAGGGAAAACACCTTTTGGGAGCTGCCATGGGCAGCAATTTCAGACCAAGAGCTGAAGGGAAAAAAATAAAATATATCAACTAAACCTGCCCAAACCAGGATTAGTTGGGCAGCTGGATAACAAAACTGGAGGCAAAGTCCACCACACACATGGATGAGAGCCAGGACCACAAGCAGTTCCCACCTGATCCTCATGGGATGCCCCAAAAGGACCCTCTGGGATGAGCTGGTTTCCAAGAGAGGCTCTTCTCTGCACATCACTTCTCCATGGGAGTTTGCTAAGACATGCCTAAAAGCCAAGCCCTTTTCTCAAGGCCTCAGACACCCCAAACAGGAGGGAAAGATCCCTTGGACAAGGAAAAAGCTCTTCTGTCCTCCTACAACCTGTCAGGACAGGCTGGTGGTGCGCGTGCTGCTCGCAGCTTTGCCGGCAGAACAGATCAATTCCGACAAGGAACACTCCTGAGGTTTATAGTCAGGGCAACGTGAATGAAACCAGTGAATCATTTATTCAGTCAATTTTAGCCATCCCTAACAACGAGCTGTCTGACAGCAGACCACAAATTTCTCTAGTGTATTCTTATTTAAAGCAATAATCCCTGTGGATAATTCTTAGACTCCAGCTTGTTTAGAAAGCACAGACTAAACAGATGTTTCAGAGGGATACAACATTTACTGCGCCCTTTCTTCCCTTGTCTGAGCCATCAGATCAAGTTTACAAGCCAAACAGGGGTAATTCCAAATCAGAAATTTGGTTTCTCTTTGCACTCCTGGCAACCTCCACAGAATGCTCCTGCCTCAGACCCATACAGGAAGACGATCTGCAGAGTACCAAAGGTACCTGCTTACAAAAATTCACTCCCCACAAACACTCGGAACACCTGGCCAGCTTGTCACAGAATCAAAGATGAGAGAAAGACTCCCTAGAGCAAGTCACAAGACTGTGGATGGTGACAGACTCACTGCTTCACCATTTGGTGCTTTCCAGGCTGGCTTGTGTGGGTACAGGTTATGGAAGGGAACAGGGATAAAACACACAATGAAAGCTTTTGAAATTAAAGAGTTTCAAGAACAAACACTCCACTACAACTTCCCCTTCAGGGACAACAGGCATCCTCTGTTCTTTCCAGACTTCCCTGGCACATCCTTCCAAGCTCTTTTTCCCTCCCCTCGCTAGAGCAGCCAACACCTGCTGCACCTCCCCATCCAGCTCCTTCCCAAAGCATTCCCGTGCTCCAAGGAAGGCAGCAGAGGGACCACACACACATTCCCACGTCCCTGCAGACAGAAGCCACCCAGGTGACAAGCACATGTTGGGCCAGGAAGAAAGGGGGAGCAGAGAGGAGGCAGATTTGCAAGCTCTGATCCCAGACGCCTGACCCCCTCCTCTCCCTCGTTATGGATGAGGTAAATTAGCTGTGACACTCATTAGCTGCAGCTCCTAATTAGTGAAAATTAATATTGGTTTTGATAGAAGTGTTGGCTGAAGCTCTCCCAGGCAAAGGCATTATTGACCTTGTTATCCCGTTTAATAGCAAGTTACATCACAGAAACTACTTTTCGTGGAGTCCACAGATTGCAGCCACCTCCTGCCCTCCACAGCTCCCTTTCCTTTCCCTTCTAGCTCCAAGGGACAGATCCAGCCCCTGCCAGAGTACCCTCAGCCCCACGGGCACCTGCATCCATGCCTGGCAGCATCCCAAGCCTGTGTGCACCCCAAAATCTCAAGCCCCATCTGACTGATGGTCCTTAGTCCTCCATGTCCCATTCCAAGGCTCGCTGTCCCAAGAAACTCCAGACTTGCCAGGGGAATCACTCACCACCACCTCTACTCACAGAAGAAATAAAGGGAAAGAGCTGCAGTGCAATGGCAGTGCCCATTTCGTATGGAAAGAGATAGGAGCAGCATTCCTTAACTTCTGGGATCCCCACCCTCAGAGCCTGAAAATCCCACAGTGGCCAAGCAACAGATGCCAGCAAACAAAAGGAAAATATTTGCTACAAGAGTAGTGCAACAAAACCCCACCAACAGTGCATTATTCACACATTAATAACAATAAAGATGTCAGCCTGCCAGATAAGAAGTTAATCTCGTTCAGGGCACAATTAGGGATGCCATTATCCAACCACCTGGGGCCACTTGCACACGGCAGTGGGTTTCATGGAAAACAGGGATGAGCCCCTGCCCAGCAAAGCCAGCAGCCCAGCCCTGCCTTCCCACCTCCCCCCTTCCAACCAGGGTACCCCAAATACTGACCTTGCATCTTGTTCAAAAGAGGCTGCATGCAGATCCATGACAGGAGAACTTCTTTTAAAGAATATTCCTCCACTCCTGGGTGCAGCATCCCAGGGAAAACTGTTCCTCTGCCCACCTGGGTAATACCACCGGGTATGGGATACATGAGGAGCAAATCCAGACTGCCTACAGTATTTACTGGTCCTGGGGTGAACTTCTAGGGGCTGGAGGGGGGAATACCACCACTGGAAAACAGGCTCTCCCAACAGATTCCAACTGATTTTACAGCAGGATTCCCACTGAACACAGCAATTTTGGCTTTTGAGATGAACTAGCCAGCAAAATAAAATAAAAATTACACCCCCAACTTACAGCCTGGAATGCAAAATCAAGCTTCTGGTTTAAAATCCATGGAGGCCTCCCCTCTCTCCTAGGAGACACCTTTCTCACCAGTCTCTGCCAGAAACTGCCTGTGCAGCATCCCAGCACCAGTGGAACTCATCCTCCTGCCACTGTTCTGCAAACTTCAAGGATGCTGCCAGTTTTTATGGCTCTGTGGGATCATCCTGTTGCGATGAAACCAGCTTGGAAATGCCCCCCTCAATACACAGCCTTAATTTCTGACCCTTTCCACCACCCCCACACCAAAGTAGGTGGGGCAATGACTTCTGGCTGATGCTCTCTGCAAGCCCTCACTCTGCACCTCATGAGCAGTGCAGAGAATTTTTCCAAGGCACAGGACAACTTGCAAATCCTGGGAGATGTTTTCCCCCACCTTCCACAACCCTTTATGCCCCTACAAGAGCTGCTGGGAGAGGTGTGGAGGCAGGATGGTGCTTTCTGTGTGGTCCCCTCACTTCTTGCCTCACCACCCTGCCACACACGAGTGCTCCTTCGCAGGGAAATGCTGCTTTATCTGGCAGGATGTGCTTAATTTGATGCTGCTGTCATATGGGAAAAGGTGCATTTCCAGAGTCAGGGTTTTCCGCAGTGCTGTTACTTATTTTACAGTCTTCTGCCACATCTTATTCCTTCCCTTCTATTTCCCAAAATCATTAGTAATAACCATTAATCTCTGCCCGGGAGGATGCTCCTCACTTGTCTCCATACCCCAAATTGTTCGTCTCCCTTGGACTTTACGTATTTTAAAAATCTTTTCCCCCCTCCCTCTTCTTTTCAAATTAACTGCTTGAAACCAGAACAGCGAAGCAACTAAAGCCACTGCATCACTGTTTATGGAAGGATATTACATTCCACGACACCAGTTCTCACCTCAAAGCTAATAATCAATTAGAAAGGAAAAATAAACAGGTTTCTCCAGATCCAGGTACCAAATCACCCTCCTAATTGCTCACAGGCAGCGAGACAACCTCCGTGATACAACACCAGAGCAGGCACCTGACAAAGCCATGCAGATGAATGGAATAAAATTGAGTTACTAACCATTAAATGTCAAGCCTTTGAAATCTTTCCCCCTCGTGTACCCAGCAATATTAATAAATCTTTACGAGAGGGAGCGCATGGAGCTTTTTTCACCACCCTGACCAGCGCTGCAAAGGGAGCAGATGTTTCCACCGAGTTGTCCAACGACGCTTTCTTTTCCCACCCCCTCCCCAAGTGGCTACAGTTAATTCAAAAGCCATCAATGCACCCGAGCAGTCTGACAGGAGGAACCAATTTATTAACTTCCCCTGCCAATCAAGCACATTAAGCCATCCAAAGGCAGGAGGGTGCATTAGCACACGCCGGTGATAAATCAGTTTAACAGCCGGCAGATGGGGAGGGGATGGAGCCTTGCAGAAACACTGAGGCTCCCCAAAACCATGCAAAATGTGATAAAATGGGGTGCCCAAGAGGTGGCCCTGCCACCCAGGCAATCAAGAGAAGAAGCTGGACCTTCCTCAACTCTTTGGTTTTTCCCCTTGGCTTATTTTACACCAGTAAGGCTCAACCACCAACTGGTGGTGATGGCAGCGGTGGCAAACAGTTTGAAATTTTTTCTTAAAGAAAAGGACTTCCACAGTGCCCAATTACAGGAAGCTTTAACTGAAAGGGTAATTTCCTCACTAGCCTGAAAATTCTATAAAAAGAGGCATTGAGGGCATCATGGAATGGTTTGGTTGAAAGGGAGCTTGAAGTCTCGTTCCACATCCTGCCATGGGCAGGGACACCTTCCCCTATCCCAGGTTGCTCCAAGCTCCATCCAACCTGGCCTTGAACACTGCCAGGGATGGGGCAGATCCAGATTGCAGAGATCCCAGATGTGCCAGCATTAGAAGCAGGGAGTAAAGGACTTATGGTTAGGGTTTTTCCTTCTTCTTTAAGCTCACACAACCCAAATACATTAAGTTTCCAATCTGACAAAACACACAAGCATGTTCGCCACTGTTTGCAACCAGAGCTTTTTTTTTCTGAGAGTGAAACCACAAGCTCACCTTCCCCACCAAAAATAAAATTATGAGCGTATGCAAATGCTAGTATTTCCCTCCAGCACAGGGAAATACCCTTGGCTAATAATATTCCCTTAGAACATGAATACCTCCAGAAAAATACACACCCATATATATATACGTCTCCTAATTTGAATATAGACACACATATCCATACATAGGTGCTTTTCACCCCTCCTATGTTTTTTCCTTTGTTAAGCCTGACTCACATGGTTATCCCTGCTCTTTATCAGTTTTGCCACTCGTGTTAATGCCTCCAACCAGCCTGGAAAGCCCAGTTTACCTGGGCTGGGACAGAGCTGACATCCAAGCTCAGGCATTCCAGAGTAACAAGGATCAGGGCACAGCCAGCAAGAAGCCAGCAAATGAAGGCCCTCAAATGAAGCTCTTACAGACAGCCCTGTAGAGATAATTAATGCTGCTAAAGCCATCCTAGACATAAAAAAACCACCCCAACCCTCATTACCAAACTCACACATCTTTCTCCCTCTCCCTGGAAAGGGCTTGGCCCCCATGCCAGGGCTCAGAAGGTGGTGAGATCAAACCTCTGGATGGTTTGATGAGGCACTCGCCAAGAGCAAGGTTACCCTGGCATGTTAATGAGTCCATATTGCAAATATATTTTCTTCTTTCTCCCTCTTCCCCTTCTTAAACACAAGCATTAATGTTACTGCCTATTAGCAAAGCAGATATGAAAGTTTAAGTGATTGATGAAGTGATTAATTTAATGACGCGAGGTTAAGGGTTTGGGTGGGAGCGGGGCTTTTTTTTTTTTTTTAAAACCTTAAGATTCCTGATGTTGGGAATAACTAATTTTCTAGCCTTAAGTTTTCATTAAAGATGCTGTACTTCCTGCAGCTCAACAAGTAATTTCATCAATGGGCCTTCGAATGACAGAAAAAGGGCTTGAATTGGGAGAGCTGAGATCCCCTTCTCAAGCTCTTCTCAAATATCGCTGCTCATTAGGGTCGCCAGCACACTTAGAAACGAGGCCACTTCTCTGAAGAGCACTCAAGAACCCTGAAAATTCAGTTGTAGGCAGCAAACAGCCCTTGGGTGATAGATAAACACTGAAGAGGAAGGTGAGGTGTCCACAGCCTCCCTTTGTGGAGGAGGAGAATCTTGGGAACTGCCGCAACGAAGCTTGTGAGGCAGGTTCAAAAACAAGCAATCTCCATCACAGCCAGAGTCTGGCATATTCCTCTGGAATTATGCTTCCTAAAAGGCCAAATCAATCCTTCCTGATGCACACAGGCACCCCACAGGGTGTTAGCTTCCTGGGAAGCCCAGCCAGCAAACAAACTAAAGAGTTCAGGGTCCTCCAAGGCTTTCCAACCCGCCTCGTTTCAGTCAGATAAACAGCAGACCCCACAAAGCTGCTTTTTTATCACTATGAACTGCAAGCTTCCATGTCAGCACCAACACACCTGGCCCACAGGTTCTGTAACCAGCCACCAAGAGCCACCATGCAATTGCCCACTTGTTTCACCCTGTGTTTGCCAGCCTAGCTGGGGATTATTTACATGCAGCAGCCTGGTTTCACCAGCAGTTAATGTTTGTCAGTGACAATCCCCCAGCAGAGTCTGGGCAGCCTCCTTTGTCCTCTCACACAATGGTTTGAGTGTGAAGGGACCCTTGAAATCAGCTCTTTCCAACCCCCTCCCACAGCCAGGGATGCCTTCCACTATCCCAGGTTTCTCCAATCCCTGTCCAGCCTGGACTTGGACATTTCCAGGGATGGGGCATCACCATCGTGGCTCCTATAAATCCATCTCATCTTGCAATCCTACCATCAAGCTAGGCCTAAATGCTGGTCTAGCTGAAACTCAGCTCCGCAGAGTAGAAGAAAAACCTTTAACAAACAGACCTATTCATGCAGCATTGCTGTCCCTGGCAGGGGGGGAAAAAATCTCCTGGCTTTGAGCTCCCACCTCCCTCCTAGCTGCACAATCCCTTGCCTTCCTAACTGGACAGGAGCTTTTCTGTGGAGCGTTTTTGGAGCTGTGTCAGCAAACGCGCACAAACACAGGGATGATTTTCCCGCTAACAGCTCACCCGGCTGAGAGGAAAGCAGTGACTCCCTGCTAGAGCTCTTGCACTGCCCCATGTTCACGGTGCTCCTCCTACTGCCTCGCTCCCAGGAGGCTTTAATCCCAAATTTTAAAGCCATCCTGAGCTCCACCCTCCTTGTTAACCAATTAGCACCTCATTAACAGCGTGCCTCTGGGGTACTTCCTTGCCACCTTGACTTTTAACCCCGTGGAGCACCGAGATTAATTTATAATTTTCTCTTTAGCTAATTTAACACCTACTTTTGAGCAAGAGGGACACAAGAGCAGGTACATGCAGTGCACTCCTGCGAGCCAGGGGAGAGACCAGAGGGAAAGGGGTTCAGTGGCTGTGCCATGCTCAGGTGACCACAGTCTCCCATGCAAAACTGTCCCCAACAGATGGCCCCCAATCCTCCTGCATGGATATCCAAGCTCCAAAATTATTTAATCGGTCCAGAAGCATACAGGGATCAGAGAGCCAGCATTTTTTTTTAGTTTTTCTGTCTTTATCCTTCCAGTGATGCATCTGGAGGAGCCTGGGCACCGCGGTGACGGGCAGCAGATGCCGACAGCTGTGGGATCAAACAGGTTTAGCCCGTGCTCAATCCCACACTGATAACCATATCTTCAGCAGCAGCTTGAGTGGCCCAGCACCCCCGGGGACCTTTCCTGGGTGCCAAAGCATCTCTCCCTGTCCAGGACCAGAGCACAGCAGCAAAAGACGGTGTTGGGAGAGATTATTGCCTTGGAAAGGACAGATGCAGAGTGGTGAGGATGGAGGACTTCCCTGGCTGGAGAAGAAAAGCCCTCTGGCCTGGTCCTTGTCTAGGACAGAAAATTAAGCCAAATCATCCACAAAGACCAGAGGGATGTGCTGCCTCAGATCCACGTGAGGAGTGGATCCACAGAGAGCCCTGCCTGTGAAATACCAAGTTCCTCTTTAGTTTCTTTGTGAAATAATTGTGTCCCAGCAGGCATGAGATGTCACACACCAGCCCAAACCCTTTAATGGCCACCTGCCAGCAAAGTACACCCACACATCGGTGGCATTCCAGTGTCACTGGCTCCTCTCGGGCTGCAGTGGCCCTGGGTGCACGGAGAGAGCCACAACTCCATGGGCAGTGCCTGCTACAGCCCATCCTGAGGTAGCTCTCTTAAAGAGCCAGGTTCAGCTCTGCCTATTCAAATTTCGTGGAGAAATATCCCGCTCACAGCATTTACCAGCTCAGCAAAAGCTGCACAGAGCAAAAAGAGGGCAGAGCAAGCCATGAAATTCCCTGTCAGCCATCCATCCATCCATCTGCCTTGCTCTCTGAGCACGGTGGACTCTGGCATGGAGAGCACAGCCCAGGCCTCCCAGGAGAGCCCTGGAGCCAGAGGGAAGGAGAATGGGGCTCTGAGCAGCAAACACAGCCCAGGTCACTGCTCCTGACCCTGAGACTTGCTGACTTGGGGGTTCTCCTTGGCCCTGCTGTCCCGGGGTAATACGTGGGAAGAGGTGCTGAGGCAGCCAAATTTGGGGGATCCAGGGCTGAGCATTGCACCAGTCGCAGCAGGGGTCCCAGTGAGTGGGGTGGAGAGCTGAGAGCCTCAGCTGGAGACATTCCTGCCCGGGAATAAGTGATGGAATCAAACAGCAAGCAAGTGGAAGCCCAGACTCCTTCTACCTGCCAGCTCTCCCAGGTGCCGTCACCAGCACGTCCCCACACTCACATTGCCCAGGGAATGATCATCCCAGCATGGATTTCCCTGTGCCATGCACTGCTCAGCCTCAGCAGGCTCTACAGGGGACACCAGTCCTTCATGGAATGGTTTGGGTCAGAAGGGACCTTAAAGATCAGCTTGGCACAGCCCGCTGCCGTGTTCAGGGGGCACTCCCACTAAGCACTCGAAAGCCCCGTGCAACCTGACCTAAGCTCCAGACTAAGTCCCTCTGCTGGTTTTAAGCAAGAATTACCAAGGTCTGACGGGCAGGAGGGGACACATCGTCCCCACCTGGGTGACCGTGCCCCTGACGCGACACAGCCTGAGGGCAAGGCCAAGTGCAAGTTATCACCTCAAGTGCACAGGATGAAGTGTTTCCCACTCTTTTAAGACAACATTATTCCAGTGACGCTAAAATGTTATCGCTAGGATGAAGGGGAAGTGGAATTACACTCGTCTGAATGGCCTCTTTTGTCACGCATTTTGCAAGGCGTTGAGGCATGAAAGCTTTCAGAGAAACCTGGGTGAATCCAAGCTGGGTGGTTATAAGGCTACTTACAGACCTGACATGATGGATCATCTTCATTTCCCCACTCCTGTCCTGCTCACAGCAAATCCATTTGCTGGGCAATTAGACTCCAGTCATTACATTATGCTAAGGAGACGCTCCTTTGGCAGCAGCAGGGACCCCGACCAAGAGGAGCCTGGAGTGCTGCCTGCCCATTCCCACCTGCTGACCAATCCAGGGCTGCAGCAAGGCCACCTTCCCAGATCATGCCACACCTTGCCCTCCAAAAGGTTTGGGATTAAGCAAAGCAGTCCTTGGAATGATTTTGCTTAAGACAAACAGCAGCAGGATAGAAACAGGACAGCCTCTCTCCTGCACACTCTCCTCCCAAGGGGTGTTACCCAGTCAGAACTCCCATTTTCCAAGTAAAACACAGGGTGATACAGCTGCTGGCAGCTGGCACAGCTCTCCTAGGGCCCTGTCTTGCCCATGCCACCACAGCCCAACCAATCACTGTCCTCCCTCCTCATCCTCCTCTCCAGGCATCTCCCTCCTTCTGCTACAATTCCCTCTCCAGCGCCTTCCTGGAGCTCCCATCTCTGGCTGCCTCTGCACGTGTGTCTGTGTTTCCATTACTTCTGGGTGAAATAACTGACTACAGGGTCAGTCCACCTGAAAATTGCTCTCCCCAGACCTAAATGAAACAGATGGGCATTGATGATGTTTTGGGAGAAATTAATCAGCCTGGACCGGCGGCAGCGCCAGCAGCTCCCTCGGCCCAATCTCGCCTAATGAATTCCAAGCTCTCTGTCTTAATAGCTCCTGACAAGACTAATTTACTCTTGTAAGTGATTAGAGGGGGAATGATCTCTTAATTGTTGCTTAAGATCCCTTTTGGCATGGCAGGCAGCAGGCAGGGAGCTGCTGGGCTTGGAGGGAGGGGATGCTGTAGGGAGGGATGTCATGGGAATGGGCACTCAAACAGACCTCAAAAAAAATACACTTTTCTTTTTTTTCTTCCCAGGGAACTGTTCTGCTCCTCACACTCAGTATCTCAGAAAGGTGTTTCCAGATGCTACTTTTTTTTTTTGAAAGTTAATAAACCTTTACTCGGAAAACACCTACCAACAGGAGGATACGCAGAAACAACTGTGTGTGTGTCAACACTTCCCAGGCTGACATTTCCCTCTGGTGTGCCTGGAAATAAAATCTCAAGGTGCCCATATTCTGGGAGTCAATTATATATATATACACACATTGTAATACAAAGTTTAAAAAAGAAAAAGAAATTCAACTGCCAAAGTAATTCCAAGAATAACTAAGAACAACTTAACCCGCATAATGTCTTGCTGGAAAGCAGGCTGTAGGAAATCTCCCTATTTTCTGACAAAACAGAAGTTCAGTACAATTCCCACAAGCTATTTCAAGCTCAAGTACTTTGACAGCAAGGTGCTCCATGAGGAAGCATTTCCATCTGGCTCTCACTCCTGCTCCCTTTCCCAGAGCTTCTCCAGAGGCCAAACTCCACACAGAACTCAGAAGGAACCTCCACCATCCAACCCAAACCAAGACTCCACAACCTGCCTGCTTGGTCAGACACCACCCCAAACCCCACAGGGGCTCCAAATGCCTGACCAAGGGGAGCCAAGAAGGGACAGAAGGCTCAGCTGGAAGTGTTGCTTGAGCTGAACAGCCAGTGGAGATCTCTCAGCTGGAGCCTCAGCAGCTCTGGTAGGGATGTAGGCACAGTAAGAGCCCATCCTTAAGGCAGGTGCTGCACAGCTGGAGGTGGGAGAAGGGACCTCCACAGGCTCCATGCCAGCCTCACAATCGATTCCTCCCACATTAAAAGCCAGTCATGAGCCCTGATTGAAGACCACAAGTTTAATGGACTGAGAGCCTAGGAAGGCGCCGAGAACAACCGGGTCGATTTCTGCATTTACTAAAAACTGATCCCCAGCTAAATCAAGAGAAAAAAGCTCCACCTGCCAGTCAAAAGAAAAACATTCCTTTTCCATACTTTTCCATGGTGTGGTGGCAGCCCGTGTCCACAGGCCCATCCCACTTACCTACAGGAGTGTCCTCGTTGATCAGCAGGTAGGTGTCAAAGAAGTAGTTGATGAAGTATGGCAGGCGATTGCCCTGACCTGGGAAAAGGACAAAAACAAGGAGTTACTTCCCTGGCATGTGCTAGCAAGGCTGGAAAAGCTCAGGAACGCTCACAGGGTACCAGGTTCATGCTGGCAAGGAATAAACCCCAAGAGAAGAGCTAGCAGGAAGACAGAATGCCCCATGAAGTCCCCCATAAAAGCTGGCAGGGGAGCCATATCCCTCCAGAAGCCTTTCTGGATTTGGTATTTTCCAAAAGGCAGCGGGGAGGGGGAAGCCAACAGCACAGGGACCAGGAGCATCAATTATTGGTTTAGCCCAGGATTAATACCTTTGCTTTGTTCCCACGGCTGAGAGCCTTTTGCCTTGTCAGCCACCCCAGCAAACCCCTGTGCTCCTTCCCTCTCCCATCACCCAGATGCCTTTCCCTCTAATTGCCTCCTTTCACCTTTAATAACCGGGCTCGCTCCTTCCCCGCTCCCCTTTTCACGGCGCTGGGAGCTCGCGAGCCCGGAGCCTCATTAGGGGACAGAGTCAAGTGCAGAGCACGTAGGAGAGTGACAAAAGCAGCCTGAGCCAGGGAAAGAGTCAGCCAGGAAGCTGTTCCAGGGCTGCAGGGAAAGAGGTGGAGGGAGAGGCACACAATGATTTCCCCAGGAAGGTTTGGCGGAGCGTGTTCAGCATCCCACCTCAGGAAACAAGAACAGACCACGCTTCAGTTATCCCCTTTGCCTGTGAGCTCTCAAAGGAAGGAGATGCTCCTGAGACCTTTCAAACACAGGTCCCAGGTGTGCATCCCAACAAATCAGCTCCTGAGGACATTGGGCACAGGATGAGGAAGCAGCTCGAGCTCCTCCCTAGGGCTCTCTCAATAACAAGACAGGGATTTTTCAGCATTGCCCTCTTTCCTGAGGCACCAGGTTGGTTAAACACCCTGAGAAATTATGGGAAAGCACTGGAGGCAGCACTGTTGCAAAGGCACATTTAAATCCCAGCCTCTGGAGTTAAGCACCTGGAAAGAAAATAAGAAAGGAACCTGACAAAATAGGTTATTTGAGAGCTAGGAGCATCTCCAGAGGCTTGGCAGCACACTTGTCACTGGCTGCCACACTGGGGCCAGCAGGCTCCAGGAGGGGCAAATGAGGCTAAAACACCCCAGCAGCCCTTGGCACACAGGACTCACTTCTGCAAAACCCTGTTTCAAAATACAGTTCTTAATATCACCAGCACACTAAAAATAAGTTGCACTTTCCAAATCCAGCTGCAGCAGGTGCTGGGAGGCTTCCAAAGACCCCGGCACACAGGATCTGTGTGCTCAGGGAGGAGGGAGACCAGCACCTGAGAGCTGGGAAATGCTGAGGGAATGTCTGGAGGCTGGGCACTGCTTTGGGCTGCAAATCCCAGGATAAAGGCTGGAGTTTCCTTCTGAGAGATTTCCACAACTGCCCACTTATACCCTGGGATGTTCCATGCCTGTAACCCCCAACACAAGATGGACAGAAGAACATGGACCTGCTGGAGAGACTCCAGAGGAGGCCATGAGGATGCTGAGAGAGCCAGGCTGGGAAAGCTGGGGGCTGGAGGAGAGAAGGCTCCAGGGAGAATTTGGGTCATGGAGGTCTCTGCAGCATCAGCCAGGCAGGAGCAGACAAGGCTCCACTGCCATGCCAGAGCTGAACCATCCCCTTCCAAATGCTCCAAGCCCACTCAGGCTCTGCTTGCCCATTATATCCCAGCTCATGGCTTCTCCAGGAGCTCTGCAGACCTTCTGGGAAGAGCTGCTCCATCACCTGCAGTGCCCAGGGTGTGTGGCAGGGCATCCAGGCACATCCCTACCCCAGGCACAGCAGCTGTGCCAGTGCTTGCTTATCACGGAGGTGGCAACCCAAGCCCTGGGTGGGGCTTAGGAGAGAAGGGCTGGAACGCTGCTGAGCCTCCCCATCCCTGTCTAAGGCTTTGCAGTTTGTCACTGCAAGCCCCCAGCTGGGCAGGCAGGTCCCACCATGCCACTTCCAAAGGGACAGGCTGGCAAGTGACTTTTCGGGGAGGTAAAGGACTTGTTGGATTGTCTTTTTCCCTTATTTGTCCCCTTTTCCAGAGGAGGGGAAAGTTGCCCAGTGAGGCTCTCCTTGATCCAACATGACACCAGAGGGAGATTGACTGCGCCTGTCACTCACAGCTAATGTCATCCACTGACTGCTTAATCAGGCTGCCAATCTGGGCAAGCCATCTCCAGCCTTCAGGAGAGGGGGGGAAAAAAAAGCCTTTATTCCAAAGGGCACAGTGCTATCAAATGGACACACACTGGCCATTGTTTATCAGCAAGAGCCACACGGGCACCCTCTCCCCACATCAGTGGGGTTAGGCCAAGCATGTAACAATCCCAATTTTCACGGGGCTTTGCTGCACATTTACAGCTCCTATGCGCCTTGTGATGTGCCAAAAGCTGCCCCAAAAGGCATGTTTTCTATCCCGAAAGACCATTGTCCCAGAAGCCCCTGTGCCAGGAATGACCCAGAGCATCAGTGGAAAGAGCTTACTGTGGAGGCTCTTCTGGGCCACAGCCCTGCCTTTCCCCCCCAATCTGGAATTAGAAAAGAGGTTTTGCAGCTTGGGCAGGAGTTGTTTTACCCCCCAGCATATATTAAAGTACAGTTCAGGTCACCATTTTGCTGCTGAAAGCAGAGGGAGAGCCTTGCCAGCAATATTCTGCTGCTGCACAGGCTAACAAGCTTCTGGTTTGCATCCCCTGCCTGTGATCCCTCCCCCTCAGTTTTCTTTAGGTTTTATTTACATAAATTTACCTCATGCCAGGTCCAGCACCAGCTTTGCCTTGGTAAATCCACACCTGGAAGCTGCCAAGAGCTTTTCATCAAGATACACTGGGAACATCTACCACCACATCATCCTTCACCAAGGCTTTTCCCAGTCCCATCTACTCTCTCCTAAGAAGGGCCAGCAAATGCCACGTGCGCAGTCAAGTGAGGACTGCGAGAAAAGCAGGAGCATGATGTGCAGGTCCCCACGATTTCATGGCATGGAGACACCAAAGACCCCATGGAGACAGGAGATTCACTCACCCCTTCAGCCCAGCAGTGCATATTCACCAGGAGACCACAAGCACAGCAATCATCACCTTTTTACCTTGCAAACACAGGCCCCCAAGCAGGGAGAGAGCAGAGACAGACTTACCTGGAGAGACCAGCTCCAGGAGCAAGAGGACAGGCAGGAAAGTGCCAGCAGCAGCCACACGATGCTTCATGGTTCCTGACAAAGAAGAGAGGCAGTGTCAAGCCCAGCTTCTCTCAGATATGAGCTTGTCTCCCTAAATCAGCCTCGGGGTGCAGCCCTGTCCCAGGTTGCTCCCCAGTGCTGCAGGGGAACCCCTCAGGACATCAACGCTCTGTTTCAAACATCCTCTTGGTGATGGAAACCAGGATTCACCTGCAGGAGGTGCTCCATTTTTTCCTTTCTGCTTCCCAAAGCTCCTCTCCTGTAAGGGGACAAGCCACGGTGACCTCTGTGGCCAGGAGAGGAGCAGCCCCAGCTGGGATGAGTTGCTCCAGTGCCAGAGCAAAGGAAGAGCTGCTGTGACCCAGGAGTGACACAGCAGCGAGCTGTCAGCGCCCAGATTTGAGATGATTTGGCAGAGCTGTGTGGGAATCTTGATCCAGAATCACTAGAGAGACAGCAAGATTTGGGAGCAGAGCCCCTCCAACCTCTCCCACCACCTGGGTGGCTGCAGAGCAGGCACTGCAGGAGCACGAGAAGCAGGGAGGTTGCCAAACCTGCCCCCTCAGCCTCCCAAATTTTCAACCCAGCACAAAGCTTCTCATGCTAAGGAAACAGAATAAAACAGCACCAGGGAGCTGCCAGCACAGCCACATCCTCCCTTGGTGTTCAGACCATCAAACCCAAGGCTTTTCTCCAAACCAACCCCACAAAACCTGAGCCAAATAGAAACCACATGTATTACACAGAGCATAAAGGCACAAGGAAAGCCCCAGAGGCTGACAGGACACCCCAGTAACCCATCTCTGAAACTCTCCATGGTTCCCTGGGTTCTCTGCAAGCTGTGGGGCAGTGGAATGCAGCACTCCCAGGGACAGGAGGTGACAGCCAGCTGAACCTCCCTTCACAGCAGACAGAGTTATCCCAACCCAGCTAAAGGTGAAGGACTCTGCCTCTCTCTGAGAGATTCATGGGAATCCTCACAAATGTGCTCCTGAAGGAGCTCCACAGCAATAGCTACACGTATTTTATTTTCACTGATGGATGTGTCAGAGAAGACAGTTCGTAACAACTCTGTCACCGCAGAGAAGGGCCTGAAATTCTAATTTCGCCCGCTATTTTGCTATGGAGAGTCTCTGGGATGAAGAGGCCTGTACCCCTGGACAAGAAAAATGGTGCCACAGTGTATTTTGTGCATCTTTAGGTATTTCAGTGCAAGCCTGAGAAGACATTTGGGTGTAATCACACCTGCCACCCCAGAAAACACAGTCAGGGCAGGTGAGTTTAAACAACAAGCTTCTGACTTCTGCTTGGTGTCAGCAGAGCATCCAAAAGCCCAGTTTCTAAACAGAAATGGCCACTTTCCCAGGAGCCATTTAAATGCCCTTTAACTCCCTACATTTGGCCAACAAAAGCAGAATAGATTCCTGTGATTAAGAAAAACCACCAAACATCTCAATTTCCCCCCTGCCTTATAACAGGTTCTGGGGAGGAGGAAATCTCAGACAGGATCACTGCTCCAGACCCCTGCAGCCAGCAGGGAATGCAGAGCCCAAGCTCTTGGTGCTGCAGCCAGAGATGGAAATGAGTTCCTCTGCCTTCTGCAGTGCCAAAATGCCACTGAGGAAAACATCAACTTTCTTCTCAAACAGCACCACTATCAGCCCAAGTGAGCGTGAACATTATTTTCTGGCTTCACAGCCCATGTTTAAAAGGCACCAGGGCAATGGAGAAACAATTCCCATGATGTAGAAATAAAGGCGGTTGACAGCATCCCCTTTCGAGTGTCATGATAAACCTAAATATTGGATATTCCAAGTCAGTCACTTCATTACATAAGTAATTGCCTGAAATGTCATTTTGATTTTCCTCTGTCTTCATTAGTATTGCAGCTCTTCGCCAGTTCTTCGAGATGGTTCACTTGAACACTGCAAATTTAAGGAACGGGATCGAGAAGCCTCTGGGGAGAACTTAAAAAATTGTAACTAAGAGCAGATTAAATTGCACCCTGTGCCTGGAAGAGGCTCTTTGGAGGAAGCACTCAGTGCAGTTTCCAGCATGATAATGTCTCTGGGCAAGGCATCCCTGGGAGCTCAGGTGTTGTCTCTTCCTGGCTGCCAAAGTGCCGATGTTAAACCAGAGGTTTCCTCATCCGCTGGCAGCCGCTCCCGAGGCGCACGGAGCTGCTTGAGAAACAGCAAGCTGAGGAAACACCACAGTGCAAACAAATCTGGGGCTTGAAAGTTGAGGAATCAGCTCAGCAGAGATTTTCCAGCCTGCTTTCTCCAAATGCCTCTTCCAACGGTCCTGCTGCATCCCTAAACGTGGCAAATCCCACCTGCTCCAGCCCTCGGCACGTACCCATCCCAGCCATGCTCCAGGAGCCTCCTGGCACCTCACCTCCACAGAACGTCCTCACACTGCCCCAGCCTGGGCCACAGGCTGCTCTCAGGGTGCTTCAAGAGCCACTGCCAGGCTCTGCACCTGGACTGGATCATTTTTACGTGCACCGCTGCGGCGCTTGCTCTGCAGGCGCGCAGAACGCGCCGTCGCCTCCGCCAGAGCCGCTGCTCCATCTCTAATCACCCCTTCCATCCCTGTACCCTCACCATCCTTCCCACCTGGTCTTTCCCAAACATCACCACAATGCTCAAGCCTCAGAATTTTACAGCCCCAACCTCTCCGCGCCACTCTAGGGGCGTGAAGAAGAAATGGAAGCGTAAATCAAAGCGCCTCCGGAACGGCTGCCATGGGAGGGAACTGGGTGTGCCTTCCCAAAAAAAAAGCCCCTTTTCCTGCAATGAAACACCCAAAGAGGGGCAGCACGGCCCCCACACGGGATTGGATGTGTGAGGTGGGGTGGAAGGACCTGAGGTGTCACCGGGCTGCCTCTGCATCCATCAGGCTGCTGGAGGATCCCTCCCTTCCATCCCTGGGGCCACCTTGGAAGGGCAGCCAGGAGATGGCCCAACAAGGATGACCACCAAATACACATCCAAAAAAACCGTCCTGGGATCCTCTTTGGCCAAGCATGTTGGTTAACATCACCCCTCACACCAAAAAAAACCCCACCCTCTCCTGCTTTTCCAGCTTCCCCAGTTCCTCTGCTCCTTAAAAAAACCCACACTGCTAGAAATGTACCTTTTCTCCTCATTATTGCCTCTTGGCCAAGGCTTTACAATAAGTAGGATTCAAAAGGAAAAAATTACAAGTTAATTCTGATTTTTCTTTTTTTTTTTTCTCCTTACTCCCACCCACATATTGGTGTGAGCCATACCCAAATCATAATTCCCAAAAATAACAAATTGCAGAACAGGGTAATCAGAAGTAAATTGATATTGATAAATAAGCTTTTCTCCCGTGCGGTAGGTGGTTTATTTTAATCTAATGAGTTTTATATTTTCTGAGCTTTCAGATTCCATGATGAAGAGCCGTCCACGCTAGAATTACAAAGCGCTTTGAAATATTGTAATTTTATGGCTCATTTTGTCAGGACTCTTGAAAATGAGATTTGTTCCCAGTGAAAAAATTTGCCCCCTTCTTTTTTTAATTTTTTTTTATTGTTGCTTTCTATTCCCTGCAGCGAAAGGAAATAAAATTCCCCTGTTAAATAAATAAAGGCCAGGATATTGGTATGCACATGGGAAGGGGAATATGGATGCCCACAGGGAATAAGGAACACAGCTACTGGCACCTGTCACGACCCACCTGAGACAGTGTTTGCAGGAGAAAAGAGCATGGAAAATCCTCTCTCTTCCTCCTTCACCCCAAAATCAAAGCTGATGTTGGAGACAGGGGTGTTTTCTCTCCACAAAGCTCTGCACTTCCCAGCTGGGGTGCTCAAACCTTTCTTCTTCCAGAGAAAAAGCTGGAGATGTTCCTCACTGACAGCTACTAGCACCCAAAAGTTTCCCTCACTTCCAGCAGTTTCCTTCCATTTTAAAACAAGGACAGGAGTGGAAGTATTTTTGGTTGGTGCTTCCAGACATTTTTTTTTTCCTCCCACAGGAAACAGACATTAGCTGCAAAATGACATTAAGACATCATTTAAGCAAACGTTGTCTTGAAACTTTCTCAGTCCTTGCAGGAAGGCTGTGCCTGGGTTGGAAATGACATCGGTTTTCCAAGCCCCTGACACAAGATAATCTCAAGAGTTACCCAGCTCTGCTAAAACAACACACAAACCTTTCACCACAACTGTGGCATCTCCAAGGAAAAGCCAAATAATGCATCCAACTCAACTTCTGCATCCACACAATCCTAAAATAACACCCTGAGAGCTTTGGGAAGATAGTTCCCATTCCCTGCTTCATCGGTTGCTGCCACCAACCCCTCCATGGCCAGGGCATCTTCATTTTTGGGGAGACAGAAGTAGGAATTCCTGATTTCTTTCCTTTCAAGTGGGGCAGCACTGGCTCTACAGAGCCTCCAGCACTGGTTGCTAGTCACCACAGGCATCATAGCAACCATTTTCCATCACAAAACCTCTCTCCAGCTGGAGCAGCAGCTCCTGAGCTAGGAGGAAGACTGGGATGGGACATGGAGACCAACAAGCTCCTTCAACACATGGAAGAAACATGGCAAAGCTGCAGAGCAGATGATGCTAATGTGGGATGGAGAGGTGGAAGAGCAGCCAACAGCAACCAAGCTTGGCTTAAAGAAGAAAAAGGAGGAGGGGGAAGAAGGGTGGGAATTCTTGCTTTAGGAAGAAGTGGAAAGCTGAACGCTGTGAAGCGACACACACACACAGTCTGGTCTCACAAGACAGGAGACTCTCTCCAGGCTCTTAGAAAACCCAGAGGAATGGAGGACAAAGTGGCAAATGTGAGGATGCTGAAGGCCTGACTCCAAGCCTGCACAGGAAGGGGATGCCAGGCTCTTTCTTTCTTGTGCCCTGCCTGGAGGGAGGAGGCCTCCCCCTGACCCAGAGCAGGCAGCACTTCCAAGCACTGCCATCAAAACGATGCAGGAGAAGTGCCCAGCATCCTCAGGCTCCCACCCACCATCCCTGGTCGTGGCTGCACTGCTGCCACCCAGCCTGTGCCTGCAGATCCCAGGGATTCCCACCCACGCTGCATCCCAAAAAATGAGCTCTGCTCCCTTCAGGGTGGGGTTAAGGGAAAGAAGAGGACAAGATGTGTGTGAAGTGGGATTAAAGGGGAGAAAAAATGCATGTGCTGGAAGGGACTTCCCCAGCACCTCCCTCCTTGCCATGTCCAGCTGCAGATTTCAAGGCAAGGATCCCCTTTTTGCAGCAGGAGGGAGCAGGGTACAGGCTTTGCCCCAGGATGTCCCTCCACAACAGCCATAAAGGATTCAGCATCGGCCTCAAGAGCAAGTCACCAGCCTCAGAACCACCAGCTCTTCCCAAGCAGTCACCAAGCTGCATTTAAAGCCCAGCCAGAGGAGAGGGGTGAGTTATTTAACTCTGTCTCCCCCTTGGTAAAAGCTCAGCAGACACTGCTCCAAGCCCAAGACCCTGGGGGTGTGTGCACCCGGGGTTTTATCCCAAATCCCTGCCTCCAGCTGCCCCTAAGTGCCAGGCTGGGAGTTTGCAACACTAAAAAGAAGCAGCAAGGCTATTTTGTTCAGGCCTATGATAACTGGAATGGTAGATCTTAAAAAAAGAGGGAAAAGGGATGCTTCAGAAGAAGGGTAAAAAACCACAACAACTGTAGGAAAACCCACCAAAAAAACCTTTCCCACTGATGAACCCGAGCTGCAAAGGCTCTCAGGCCATTTCTTGCCTCGTCCAAATCAAGAGGGAAGCATCCTTGCTGCTTTCACACAAAGCTCACTTAACTTCCAGCGAGAGGCACTTTTCTGCTCCAGACCTTTCCAAGGCCCGCTGGCTGCTCCAGCTGATAAAAGGGAAGCTCTGCCTGACAGAGCAGCACTGTGGACACGCTGGGGATAATCATTCCCTGGCTGGAATTGCAGGAGCAGGGAAAAAAAAAGTACAGACAGCACAGGGGAAGGAAGATGGGGATACTCAGGAAGAGCCCTCTTGAAATCCTCCAGTGCCAAACCCCGGAGAGGCTGGATGGGATGGAATGGAAAGGCAAAGGCATGCAGCAGGGATGAGGTTATTTGGATTAATGACAGCAGTTCATCACCAGTGACAGGCTTGTTCATGCCAGCCCCCCTGAGACCCCAGATGTGGCTGAGGGCTCTTGAAGCTGCCCATTCCCTCTCCTACACACCCTTCCCAAAGGTGCAGCGTGCTCAGGCTGCAGCACATCACTCAGTTTCCATCAGGAATTTGCCCCCAGTGACTCTCTCCTTGGCACAGGACCTCTTTCTTCCCGGGAGAGCAGCAGTTTTGTCAAACACACAGAGAAGGGCAAAGCAAATCCAGGCTCTGGCAGAGTCTTTGAAAGGACAGCACAGCCCCTCCACACCCTGAGCCCTTTCTGTTGTAAGCCAGGTCCTTGGCCCCAGGACAGGGGGCTCAAATGGAGGCTGCAAAAGTGACACTGTGTGCCAGGATTGCCCCTCTGGCCAGAAGGGACTCTAAAGACCATGCAGCCACGGGCAGGGACACCTTCCACTATTCCAGGCTGCTCCAATCCCATCCAGCCTCACCCTGGACACTGCCAGGGATCCAGGGGCAGCCACAGCTGCTCTGAGCACCCTGTGCCAGGACCTTACCATCCTCACAGTGAGGAATTCCTTCCCAAAATCCCATCTAATCTTCACCTTCACAGACTGGAAGTCATCAGGACCCATGAGCAAACCTCTCCTGTCCACATTGAAACTTCAAGTTGAGCACAGCCCAAGGATAAACACTACCCCAGCCTCTAGTCTTTACCAAAGCCCTGGCAAGATCCAGAACATCTGCAATATTTGGGTCTTAACCATCAGAATTCCCAGTTTCTCCCTGTTTCAAATGCAGAATCTACACACTGAAATAGAGTCAGATAACAACATCAGCATAAAGGCAGGAATTTTCACATTTGTAGGTCCTGGGCCACAAAAGCCCCACCAAAAAAACCCCTATTTCTCCTGCAATATTCTTAGAAGTCTTACTGGGGGAAGCAGGACACTCTAGTGGGAAAAAACCATGGAAGTTTTAGGTTGCACACGGGATTGTTCATGCTTCAGCTCAATTAGCCTGGCTGCAGTATCCTGGCTGCCAGCAGCTGGGATATTTTACACCCTAACAAGAGGCCACAAGCCAATCCCATATCCTAAAGCTTCTTAAATTCAAAAATAATCTGTGCTCCAGACCATCTGCACAGAACATCTAAGAAACTTCATAAACCCTTTTTAAGAGGTCCTTTCACCCCCAGCTGCTCAGGGCTGTGCTCGGGAGAGGATTGCAAAGCCCTTTTTCCTTGCAGAGCTGGGCATCCCCCTGGGGATTATTGCAGCTGGGCAGCAGGAATGCTACTGGTGCTGCTTCTCTCCCTGCTGCATCCAGGCGCTGCTCCTAAGGAAAGGGACAGGGACTGGGGGCCCTCCCCAGGCTCAGCCAAGCTCCACAGCTTCCAAACATTGTTGCTCCCACTTATCGCCAAAATAAAAAAAAATAAAATAAAAAGAAGGGACATCAGTTTTTACAGTTTCCCACAAAGATAGCGTTTTACAACTTGGTCTTAAAACATTGTATTTTTCACGACACCACTCGACTCCTTCGGGAACAAGACAGCTTTGTGCCAGGGATGAAGGGAGGGAGCGGGTTGGCAAAGGAAAATGAAATTGCACAGCGATTTCTCCTCCCCTCCTTCCACAGGACGGGGGTGGGAGGAGAGACAAAGGTAAAACTCACTCTGCCGAAACAACCACCTGCATTTTCACAAACGCGAGCATCCCATGGGAATACTTTATTCCCCGACTCCCACGCCACCCCCTTCAAGAAAAAAAAAACAAAAATTTGAAATGTCTCAATGGCTTTATCCCATATGCATCCCAGGCTCCCGCAGGATGCACCGGGAAGATCCCGGGCTTGTTGCGTGCAGCCCAGCACAGCGAGCTCTGCCAGCCCTCCTGCCAAACGCGGCTTTTCCCCCAGCACTGGGCAAAGAAAAACCCCAAACCAACAACAAAGAAAACGCACATCAGCATAGGGAGCGTCCCATTCCAGCATCCCTCTCCTCCTGGAAAACGGTGATGGGTAGGAGAGGGCTTGGGGAAACGACAGTGGCCGGCTAGGTGGTCAGAACAGGGATGGAAAGAAAAGAGGGGCTGCAGGTTTTGAGGGAGACGAGGGAAAAGCAGCAAGTAAAGAACCAGAGCGGAAAAAAAATAACCTAAAACAAAGTGTTTTCTCTAAAGGCTCAGAGCGAAGTTTAGCATTTTAAAACGCTGTCCCTCCCGTTCTAGCAATGCCTGGAGGCGATTTAAAAATCCCACCGCTTCCACTGCGGCTCAGCCCCCACGCGCGGCTGCGGCGCGGCATTCCCACGTCTGGGAAGAAGTTCAGCCCCGGCTTATCCCAGAAACTTTGCAGCTTCTCAGCAGCCCGAACTCCAAATTAGAGCCGGGGATGGGGGCAGGAAGGGGCTCCGTGCCCGCTCCCTCGGGGGCAGGACAGCGGATACCACCGTCCATTCCTTGTGTGATTTTTGGGAAAAGGGGAGAAAGGCTGGGCTCCCCCTCTCCTGCCGGGGAAAGCACAGCGCCGAGCGAGTCCCCCTCCGCCCAAATTAATAACAATAATAGCAGGGCTCGTCCCTCAGAAATAAAAACACCTTCGCATGGTGGATGCAAACCAAGGAGGTTTTGGAAGGGGGACCCCGAGCAAAGCCGCTCGCCGGGAAAGCGAGGGGGCGATGCCCGCGCCCCCGCACATCCTCCCCGGCCCCGCATCCCACCCCTGCCGAGTGAAGAAACCCGCGAGGAACCGGGAGAAGCAGCGGGGCATTACCTGCGGTGGATGTCGCGGAGCCCGGTGTCAGCGGCGACCCCCCATGCCCCCCCCGGCGCCCTGCGAGCCGCGGGAGGAGGAGGAGGAGGAGGAGGAAGGGGAGGGAAAGGGAAGGCGTGCAGGAGCCACTGACGCGGGCGGCGCAGCGCCCCTCGCCCAGGTACCCGGGATTTCAGCGCCGGCTCCACCTCCCCCCTCCTGACCCCTCCCTGGGGACTTCCAGCCACCCAAAATCCCCGGCTCGCCCCCCAAATCCCAGGCTCTCCCCGCCCCAGACAGCGGCCGCCCGCTCAAATCCAACTTCAGCCCGAGCGGGCGCTGGTTACGGAAAGTTTAACTCCGCCTCGGGGCGGGGGGGTTAATTTTTTTGGTGGTTTTGTTTTGTTTTTTTTTGTTTCGTTAATATTGTTATTTCGCCGACCTGTGCGTGGGAGCAGCTGGCAGGGCCCGGAGCACGTAAATAAATCATGGATGAGCGGGAAAAGCGATCCGGGCACGGCGAGCCAGGAGAGCCGCACCGATATTCCTGCCCGGCTGCTCTTCCCGGAGCCTGGCTTTCCATAGGCACGGCGCTGTACCTGCCGTGCTGCCGAGACGCAATTCCCACCAAACCCTTCTGGGTCCTCCCGGCATCCCTAAACCTGGCAGGACATTCCTGCCTTCAGTCCTCCCTAGGAGCAGCTTTTGGGAAAAGGGCCAAATGCCCCTGCTTCACCCCATCCCCTGCCGCCTTGGCAGAGACAAAGCCGTAAAAAGCCACCTGCAGTAACACCGACCCTCACACCGAGGGGGTGACTCCGTGTTCCCGCATCCCAGGAAGGGGCAGGGCTTTGGCTCCCATCACCCCGTGAAGCTCGGGGGAGCTTTACCACGCTCCCAACCCCATCGCTGCCAGTTTTGAGTCAAACGCTAAAAAAGTGCAGTTTATGCTGTTAAAGCCCACCCTGGAAATCACAGAATCCCAGAATGGTTTAGGTTGGACGGGACATCCAAAATCGTCTCGTTCCACCCCCTCACCGTGACCAGGGACGTCTTCCAGTGGACCAGGATGCTCCAAGCCCCGTCCAGCCCAGCCTCCAGCACTTCCAGGGATGTGAGAACCCTTCCCCTCCACTCACCTCCACAGCCCTCGTCCTGAAGCACCAGTAGGCAAATACCCCAGCAGCAGGGGGTAATTAAGCCTTTGCCTCTCTTGAGCAGCTTCTTCTAATTATGCCATTAGCACAGCTCCAGGGCTGATTGGTTGGAATTGGGCACAGATTTGCTCCTGGTCCTCCATGGGGATGGGAGGGATTCCCCCAGCAAA
Organism: Anthoscopus minutus; assembly: GCA_013399455.1. Lineage (NCBI taxonomy): Eukaryota > Metazoa > Chordata > Aves > Passeriformes > Paridae > Anthoscopus > Anthoscopus minutus. Next base: position 1,065,986 of record VWYI01010744.1, read on the forward strand.
CCTGGCCCAGCTGCAGGCACTTTACACCCCAGAGCCAACCCTGGCACACCTGCAGCTGCTTTGGGGGCTAAAACCCAAGTCTCTGGCAAACAGGTGAGTGCAATGAGCTCTCTGCAGCTAATTAGGTGCTGGCAGATCATTTCCACACCATCACACCTGGGCTGCGTTAGGTTCGTTAAGGAATTGGCCTCCATAGCTGGCACCGACCTTGGGGGTCACCAGGAGAGCAAAGGGTGCAGGTGTTACCTGTCTGGGGCTCTGAGCACCCTGCTCTGGGGGGTTTCTCTCTCCTGGGGTCTTCATCCCTTCCTTGCCCTCTCCATGGTCACACAGCAGTGTGCACGCAGCTCCTCACGCCGTTTTCATCCCAGCCACGTCTGCAAAGTCAGGGAGCTAATGAGGGGAAGAAATGACAAAAAAGGGAGGAACCAGAGCAAAACCACACGTGAAGATGTGTCTCAGGCCAAGGTGGCTGTAGCTGCTCTGGCTTTGCACAGGTGATGTCTCACTTAAGGCCTCTCCTAATGAATTCAGGTCAGGATTTCTATTTATCTATTTTCTGTTGAAACAGGAGCACACCTCTCCTCTACCAGGTTCCTGTGCCTTGGCTCCACACCATGGGTTTCTGCTCACACCCTGACTGGTTTGCAGATTTTCTCACCTATTTTACAGCAGTCAGCTCTAAAAAAGCTGAGCTCCTCCTGGCCTGGGCTCCCAGTCCCATTCCTGATGGAGCACAGCCTTTCCTATCGACGAGGAGAGGGAGGATTTCAGTGCCTAGGTTCACAAAACACACAGGAATTCAGTATCCTGTGATCTGTACCTCCCTGTCAGGGCTGGTTTAAATCAGGCAGGGACAGCAGTAGCTGTGTGCAGGCTGGGCCTCAAACCAGTTCACTGAGCTGACATTCCCAAGCTCCTGTTTGCAGAAATCCACGGTACTCCAAGACCCAGCCCGTGGGAGATGTGCTTTTCCACAGAGTCAGAGCGAGGAAAAGAAGGCAGTAGAAGAAAGTGATGCTTTGTGAGCAGAGAGATGCTCCCAGTTGCTCCTGGGATCATAATTAATGCCAACCCCAAAGCAGGGAGCTGCAGGGCTGGGATAACCTCCCTGCTATCCCAGCCTTCCTCCACAGACTCATTATAGGGAAACCTGATTTTTTTGGAGGCAGATCCCATGACCTCCCTTCTCCATCCTGCCTGTGAGCACAGAGCAGCTCGGCAGAGCCTTTCACAGCCTCCTGGCACCACTCACTCAACCTTGAAATTGTACTGCACGGCTTCTCCCCCTCTCATTTTCCATCCAGCCACAGAACGTTCCCGCATCCAGCTCTCCCCATGGTGCCTCGCTCCTCTGCCTGCCTTCCCCTACAAGAGCTGGGGTTGATGTTTGTCTCTGAGTAGATGAAATATCACATGGGAAGCAGGAAAGACATGGACACACACAAAATCCTGCCCTGCTAAGGTACTGAATTATCTCTGCTTGCCACAGACCACATCCTGCCATGGGCTCCAGGGTCTGCACAGACATCCCTGCCCAACAACCTGCCCATGCAATATTGTGCCATCAGTCATTTCTGCACACCTCCTTTTCCCCTGGAGCCTGCCAAAAGGGTCCCTGGAAGTGCTTCTCCAAACTACCATCCTTTATTTTTTGGGTTTTTTTCAGTAAATAAGACCCATGTAAAATTGCAGGGCCGTTTTTGTGCTCAGGAAAAAGCAGCCCATGCCCCCTGCTTCCACTTTTTTGGGTGATTTTGTCCCCCACAAACCACAAGCCCCAGGGAAATGGTGATATCCTCCCTCTCCCAGAGCTTTCCAGCACCCTGTGGTGCAGTGTGGGTTGGGATGCTGGCGTGAGGGAAGCCCCTCCCTGCTACCCTCTCATCGGAGCCACAGAATTAATTTGTAGAGCCATCTTGGAGTTTTCTTTCTGACCACCTGTGCTGTGGCTGACAGTGAGCTGGCTTTTCCGGTGTGAAATTAATTTCCAGGTCCATTTCACACAGAATTTTAGGGCCAATATTAGGATCACGCTGTTTGTTTAGGAATTTATGAATGAAGGAGGCTGGTGAGAAAGCCGAGCAAAGTTAAGGGATTGCTGGAATTCTGTCTCTGAAGAGAAGCACTGAAAGAGCAGCTGGTTTTGTTGTTTTGTTGTTTTTTTCCCTTTAGAAATACAGAAGTACTGCGTTTCAAATTGCATCTTTGTAAGGTGACAGCAGGAGGGACAGAAACTGGGCTCACCTTTGTAGCACAGACCTAATTCTGTGAGAATTCCTCAGGGATCTTCCAGTTTGTTTCCATGTGAGGCCAAGCATTCCTGTGGTGACAACACGAGGCAAGAAGGATCAAGGTGATTTTGGTGAGCCCCAAAAAGCCTTGCAGGACCTGGCTGGGGCCCTGAAGCTCTGCACTCTGCCGAGCCCAAAGCAGCCTGCTTGCAGAATTGCCTGCCCGAGGTGCAGCCAGCAGCACCTGTCCCCTGCCAGGGACACCAAGAGCACCCTGCAGCCCCAGGCTGGGCTTGTTAGATTCACAGTGGGTTAATAAGGGTTAAAAAAACCCCTTTGGAGCGACTCTCTGTGCAGCTGGAAGCGCTTTTCACTCAATCTTAGTGATTTCCTAGTGATGGGCGATGTTAGTAAAGTTGGAGGGGCTTCAGTGACGATCCAGGTGATCTGGATCAAGAGCAGCGACAGCGAGAGGGGACAGCTGTGGGACTACCCCGAGTCACTTCGTGTCACACACCTGAAGCACCTTTCTCCTAGCTCTGAGCCCTACCTCACCAGCCTGGGCATTTTCTTTCCGCTCGGTTTACTCTTTCTTCCTCAGCAGAGGAAAAGGTGCCATCTACAGGCACAGAGAATCCATGAACAAGGTACAGAGAATCCACACCGCAGCCTTTCCCGTGTCCCCTGCCACCACACCCTCGGCTGTCCCACCTTCCCTGCGGCGTGGTCTTTTCCCTGTTCGGGTTCCGGGAACTCCAGAGGGCTGTGCCAGGTGGAAGGTGAGCTCCCTCCTGGCCAGCCCTGCAGCACGCCTGTGTTTAACCTCGCTGCTAACTCAGTGCAGAAGCAGGATAAAAACCCGAGGGAAGGTCAGCGCCCATCTCCACAGCCTTGGGAGGGACCAGCAAAGGGGACACCAAGGAACTTTGGTCACGCTGCTGTTGCCTCAAGGGAATCCTGGGGGGCTCCTGCGCTGCTCACCCAGGGTCACAGCTTCCACCCCCGTGGGTCTCGGGCTGACACTGTGCTCCTCTTCTGCCTTGCTCTCCTCTCCCAGTTGCCTCTCCTTTAACCCGTTTTAGTCACGTTCACACCTCTGTGATTCAAGGAGGTGAGCCGGGAAAAGAAGAAACTATTTTTAGGAAGTGCAAACAACGCTGGGTAAATTGTTCCCTGTGTGAGTAGGGGACAGCGGGGTGACAAGAGCGAGGGGGACTGCTGGAAGGAGAATGAATGAGAGGGACGAGTGAGGAGCCCGTGGTGCTGTTTCAGGTCCAAGGTTGCCCCCAGGAGAGGAGGAAAGCTCTCCCCATCCCGCCAAGCCAAGGGCGGCAAAAAGAGCAGAGCCGAGGCCGGGCAGGTGGGATCGCTCGTCTGACACAGCCACGAGCCCGGAGTTTGCTCCCACTTCAAAATGCCTTCTCACCTCCCAGCTCCTGCTCCATTCCGAAGGCATTTGTCGCGGCAGACGCCCCATTCCGGCCCGCCTGGCGTCCCGAGCTGTGCAGCGAGGCGGGCTCACAAAATGTGGGATGGAAGAGGAACCGGGAAAGGGGTCCCATCCATCACCGGGCACAGCTCTGCCCAGCCTGCTCCGGGAGTGCTGGAATTCACGCTCAGGCAGCGCCAGCTCCTTCACTCCCCCGCCCTGGAGTGATAAATTAGGAGGAAAAGTTTCTCATCTCAGTTTGTTCTCGCAGCGCCGTCCAACAGAGCACAAGCCTGTCTAATCAGGAGCTGCAGTCCTTCACCATCTGTTTGGAGCCTAATTACAAATGCAGAAAAATAATGTGCTTTACAATTGCACCAGTAAATGCTGTAAATGATTTAAATGCATGCATATGTTCCCTGCAGAATTCAGCATGCATCTGCGACTTCTTCTGCTCACATTAGGCACACAAATCAAGGGAAAAAATACCCAGATCTGATGAACAGCATGTCCCTAGGATGGTGATTTTTATCCCTTTTTTTTTCCCCCTGCTGGAATGGCAAACAGGGCTTTTTTGTAACAATTCATCCAGCAGCGTTTTCTTTGCTTCCATTTTAAAAACTGTTTATCACTGCTGTGTAAATATAGTACAAATTACTCCATAAAACATGTAAAAGGAGAACAGCAGCCGGGCAAGCCTGCAGCTGGCTGGCAGGGTTTCAAAGGCAAGGTTTGGGTTTTTTCCTCTGGGGCACCCATAGAGGGGCAGGAGCAGCTCAGCTCATCTGCTGAGGATGGTGGCCCTTCCCAAGCCCCCAGTGACCACTCGAGTTTCATGGAATCACAGAATGGTTTGGGTTGGAAGGGGCCTTAAAGAGCATTTCAGAGGTGCCTCCCGCCTCCCAGGGGGGCACAGAACTGCACCAAAGCCTCTGCAAGGCAAAGGTTGGTGCCACAGATGGAGAAGAGGGCAGCTCCACTGTGGGCACTCAGCTGAGCCCAGACAAGGCTTTGGAGATCTGAGAGAAGAGGGAAAGTCACTTGCAACTGGTGTGAGGGGAGTATGGCTTTGTAACAAAAACTCCCTTTCCTCCTCCAGCACTTTTGCTTGCATCAAAGCCCCCAACACCAACACTCAACCTGGTCCAGCTCTGAAGCAGGGAAGGGGAGCTGGCACCACAGAGATGAGAGGTGACAGAACCAGGTCAGGCACAGGCTCAGCTGTTCTCCTTTGAGCAGAAGCTGCTGCAGATATCTCCTCTACTTGGTGCCCTTTCATCCCTTGCTCTCCTTCTCCCTTGAACCCTGCTGCTGCTTTGCCAGTTCCCAGCTTGTTTTCCTCCTTGGCCAGTTGGATTTAACTCCACAGACTGACACAGCATCCCCTCTGCGCTGGGCTGCCAGGCCCAGCAGGATTGAGACTCTCCAAATCCCGGTGCCAGCGGTGCTGGGCACCACACAGGATTTGTGTCTTTGACTCTGGTTCACATCCTGGGCTCACCCTCAGGAATTCTGCAGTGCCTGCATGGCCCATTTTACACCCACAGGTGAGAGGGGGCCAAGCCCTGTGGAAAGCACGGGGCCCTTCCCGTGCCAGCCGGATCAACACCCGCCTTCCCCAGCTGGGAGATGGGAAAACAACCCTGCAGGCTGAGAGAACGATGGAAATCACAGAAACAGAATCTGGGAATGCATTTTTAGGCAGGTGAGGAAGATACATGGACCCAGCTCAGCTGCAGCCCTGCCTGCACCCAGGGTCTTTCTCTGGAACTCAGGTGCCCCAGCTCTGGGGAGCAACCCCCTCTTGGAAAGCTCTTGGAGAACAAGAAGGAAGAGTCATCTCCCAGCTAATGTCAGGAAGTAGGTTTGGAACCCTGCAGTGCTTCTCCTGGCTAGAGCATCACCACAGGCCTGGGAACTGGGGTCAATGGCAGCTTTTTGTTGTCAAAGATGCATTTATCCTAGGATCACAGAATAAGTTTCGGTTGGAAGGGACTGTGATGATCATCTAGTTCCAAACGCCACCAACTGAAGCCACCCAGGCACAAGATGCAGCTGCACTTTGGTGCATCCCAGATCCAGCAGCCTTCATTCCACCTCACCACCACCATTTCCCTCCTCATCCCATGTTTTTCCTTACCTTGATCTCCTTGGTTTGGCCCACGCCGAGCAGCAGATGTGGCTTCTCCCAGGCACCGTAATTACCTCCCCGCCGTTATATGCAATTCCCTATAAATTATCCCTCCCCTTTTGCAGGAGGATCATCCACAGCTCATGGCTCAGAGGCCTGGCAGCATCCACCCCCATATCGTGGCATTCCCACCAGCATTTCCTGCTTTATGCCCAGATCTGGTTCTTGCCAATATTGCATTTGTATTGATTTTTTCCCCCCCTCATTTACCAACCTTACTTAGTTGCATGCCACCAAAACCAAAGGATAAATCCCTTTTTTGCTCACTGCTCCCTGCCACAGGAATGCTCCCCACACCCACCTGTATGTCATTTGGGGATATTCCACTGAAAGCAGTGCTCTCAGGGCTCCCTCACCTTGTCAGGGATTTCTCGAAGTTTACAATCTAAGCTGGGAGAGAGAAGGATGACCAGAAGGAAAAATGCAAGCTGAAACTGCATGCATCAGTGCATCTCCAAGATAAATTATTCCAGACACCAGCAGTTGCACAGGATCAAGAATTATCTTTATTAGCAACGGTACCAGATAATTAAGTTCTCCCTCCAGAGGAATTTGGTCTGTAACACAGAGAGGAGGAACAGAGATGCACAGCAGTAAAAAACCAAGCCAAATCTCATCGTTCCTTGGATTGGGGAGAAAGGCACAGGTGGGAGACAGGCCCACTGAAGGCCAAAAAGGGACTTTTTGGTTGCCAGCACCAAGTTGGGTTGGGCTTTTTGATCAACTGCTGCATTATTCCAGAACCAGGGAGGTGATGGGAGCACTGACCACCAGGAACTGCTCCCATCATCCCAACCCTCAGCCCTTGTGTGGGCCTTCACCTGGGTCAGGGCAGTCCCTGGCCAAGTGCTGGAGGCCAAAGGGCTCCAAACCCACCAAAGGGACAGGATTAAGAGCCCACATGTTCCATAAAGCTGCTCCTCACTACTGCACACCCAACAGCTTTTCCACTTGTGTCTGGATTTCACGCTGAAATAAAAACCAGCTGTAAAGCAAAACTCTGTGTGTGTATTGCCAAGGGGCCCAAACTAAACACAGGGAAGGATTCATGTAAAAAACCCAATGCTCACCATGCCCAGCAGGGCAGTAACCACCAGGGATCCTGCTCTTCTCCCAGCAGAGCCCCACATCCAGCAGCTCCACCACTACATGGGCAAGCAGGAGGTGCTGAGAGCATCCCAGTAACAGAGCATCTGCTCCTAACCCAGTCTTAAAGGAATTAATTTCCACAGACAGCATCTCTGAGGCATCACTGCACTGCCAAGCTCTGCCATTACACCCTTGCTCATCAGTTCACCTCTTCTAGACCATAAATCCAGCCAATTTGAGAAAATAAATACAATAATCGGATTTAGTCCAGGCTGTGCTGGCATATGGGAGTGTAAATGACTTTAAAAGCCAGTCATCTTTGGGTGGGCTGTAATTTTGGGTGTCACAGTAGCTCACCCCTCTGAAAACATCTGGAGGCCATATGGTGCCTGTCTACATGAATTAACCAGATTTCTGCTGTGAACCTCACACCAGGGCCTCTCTCATACATCTCCCTGGCTTCCACAGAGCTCTCTGAACACAGACTGAAGACACCCTAAAAACCTCAGGTTAGGGCCACTCAGCATTTCACTTTCCTTGGGGGGTCACACCACAGTCACAGAAGGAAAAATGCTCCTCTCAGCTTGGCCAGGGAACAGTCCCCAGCACTAGTTGCACCATGCTTGGGAGGTACATGATTCCTCAATTCAATTTTATGTGGAAAAATTAAAGCAAGAAAAAAATCCAAGTGGAGTGGTTTCCCTTATATATATAGATATATAAATTTTTTTGTGCAATGATTGTATGAAATCTGTGCAAAACTGTGCTCTGATCCACAGGGCAGCTGCTACTCACTCCCTAAGTTGTGGGAAGGGGCTCCAGGGCTCAAATCCCTTTTAGTTCAACACCACCACCACAGCTCAGTGAGGGGTGATTCCCCCAAACACCACCCAAACCCTTAAAGGGCTGAATTTGTAGCAGTGTGGCAGCAAAACCTAAGGTGCCCTAAAAGTCCTGGGTTCAACTTAAAACCACTGGCACACAGGTAAGGGATGGTATCCCTGTGTCCCTGGAGCTTCCCTGATCTCCCTGGGGAAGAATGAGGCTGTATTGGTCCCTGCTCCATTAAACTGGGGAGCAACAATGCCTGACAGAACCTTCCCAAGCACAGGAGCTGCCCCTTCCCAGAAGGGAGACTTTCCCTCTGCATCCCCCCTGGATGCAGCTTTCCCTCTCCCAGGACAGGCAGCCTGCCTCAAAACCACAGGGTACCTGCCTTTTTTGGGAAAAAAAACCCAAACCCCAAATACCCAACAGCAGCACCACAAACCGAGGCCATCCCTCCTCCTCCAGCTGCCTCCCTACACCAGGTGCACCACGAAAACAGCACAGGCAGACCCCAGAGCCAGCCCCAGCACGACATAAAATGTCATCACCACCCCTGCTGCCTCAGCCAGCTCTTTGGGCACGATTTTGGGGCCGTAGACCATGACCAGTGTGCCCAGGTAGCCATTGCTGAGCCCCAGCAGCACCGTGAAAACCACGGGGTAGATGTCCAAGTTGAACACCACAGTCTGGATATGAGCCCGGGGCTGGTAGTTGCTGAGGATGAAGAGAGGGAGGAAGATGGTTCTGAGGAGGACAAGGGCAGGCAGCAGTTTGCTCTTAGGGCCAGGCACCTGGATCCAGGCAGTGACCTGCCTCCCACACCAGTCAGCAAAGTTGTACAGCAGGAAACACGTGAGTGGTGTGAAGTACTTGGTGCTCCACGGGCTTCCTGAGGATTTGCTGACAGACTCGATGTTGGAGGAAAGGGAAGGGAAGATGATGATGGAGATGAAGAAGACATAGAAGAGGCAGAAGCCAAGGAGGGCAGTCTTCTGCAGGATGGGGCGGAGCGGGGGGATGCCAGCACTTCTTGCAAGGAAGGAGGAATTCGTGATGGCCCCCAACTCTGCCTCATCCTCCACGGAGCTGTCGGGGGGCACAGTGCCCAGAGAGGGGCTCTCCTTCTGGCTGCTCAGGTAATACCTGGAGAAGGAGATCGAGGGAAGCATGGGGGGAATGCAACTGAGGTTTGCAGAGAGGGCAGGAGAGAAGCTGGAGACACAGGTATGCTTCTCCTCTTAGCGACTCCACCCACACCTTGTACAGGGAGGTGACCCCTGCAGGCCCAACCATCCCCTCTCCCCATCTCTCTGCACCCTCAGTGTTACAGAGGGGACCCTACTGCCTGCAGACACTCAGGGCAGGCAAGCACCAATGGGTCACACACACATCCAAGTGGCAGACATGATACAGGGACACTCCAGGCTGGCTGCCTCCAGATTCATGCTCTCTGCTGACTCCACACATTTTGGGAGCACCGGCAGCCCTGGGAAAGCTTGGCAGAAATGCAGCGCTCACCCGGTTTCAGCCTGCGGTTTCAGCGAAAGGGGAAGCGTGGCTGGCGGCGGTGATGGGGCAGGGAGCAGCATGGTGAGCACCCCGTGGATCCCCCAGCAATGCCACTGCAAACCCTCCTCGGGGTGCCCCTGGCACACACCTGGAGTACTCCAGCCTGGGCAGGAGCAGGTACACCATGATGCAGACGACGATGAAGATGTCGGCGGTGAGGAAATAGGCCAGGGCGCTGTCAGTGACATCGGCCGCCACTGCCAGGTCTATCACAGAGGCCACGGCGCTGATGGTGCCACCCATGGCCTGGCCTGCACGTGGGAACAGAGATGGGCACAGTGAGGGACAAGAGGGGGAGCCCAGTAGCTCCTCTTTGGACATGCAAAGGTCCCCAGGGCACACAGCTCAGGCACTGCCCCACACCTGGCTCAGGGTGCAGCTGCACAAGCTGCCTCCTCTCCATTTCCACGCCTCAGGTATTTGTGGGGCTGCACCACAGCCCAGGTACCATCCTGCACCCCCTTCCAGCACAACCCAGCGCACACAGGGGTTAGGATGGGACCCCCAGTCCTGCAGAAAAAGTCCAAACCTTTACCAAAGCCTAAACCTGACTTTCCACTGGCATGGATATAATTAACCTCTCTTCTGTGCTCCCCCAGATGGGAATTCAAGCCATCGGCAGCAGGAATGCCACCTCAGGGATGTGGTGCTTTCCTTCTCTGAGATAAACTCATTAAAACACTCCTGTCTTGGCCCCAGGAAAACTTTCACCGTCCTGATTTCCCCCCCCCCCTTCTCCTCTTGGTTTGTCGAGCATTCCACAGCACATTTATAATGTTATCGAAGCTCCAGGGAGCTCATCACTCAGCTCCCACGCTGCCCCTCATCACTCATGGAAATGCTGATCAGAAAGGAGCAGACAAGGCAAAGCTGCAGATCCCCCTGCTGGAAATGGTAGGGCAGGGGGATGTCATCTCCTTCCCTCCTTTCTCCCTGCACCCAGCAGCTCTCCAGGGTCAGTTTATGGCTCTTTACAGAAACCAGAGCTCACGTGACCGAGCAAGTTTCTCCTTCAGCAACTTCCCTTTACCATTAGGGCAAAGTTAAGCTTCTAAAACAAACCCCACATGACAAAACCCCAGAGGCAGGAGAAAGAAAACCACAGAGCCGAGCAGGGAAAGCCCAAGAGCACGATCCCAGTGGGATCTCACCCAACCTGAGATCAGAGCCTGCAGGTTCCTCATGGGGAAGCAGCTGCTCAGGCCAAGGATGCTGCTGGAGAAGACGGTGGAGGCACTGCTGACCATGGCCACGCAGCCAACAGTGAGGGCAAAGAAGCCCGTGGTCCAGGCAGAGGTGTCCACCTTCACCAGCACTGTGATCACCAGGAACACAGCCAGCATGACAAAGAGGGAGGACAGGATCCGGACACTGGCAGGAACCCTGGGGACAAGGGGAAGAAGTCACTCCTGCGTTTCAAACCACAGCACGAAGATTCCACACGGGAGCACAACTCCTGTGCTGGCAGAAGGGGCAAAGAAAACAAGGAGAGGTGGGAGGAGATGAGGAAGCAGTGAGGCAAGGAGCTGGAATCTGGAGGTTAAACATGCAGGAGTTTGATGTGGGATAAGGAAGGGTACAAAAGAAGGCACCATGAGGCTGCTTGAGATCTCAGCCAAGCTTGCAACAAGGTGCAGCTGGTCCCTTTCTTATCCCAGTTCAAGGGCTGGTAAGACCAGAGTAAGGTGTTGCTCCTACCTGGCTTCTGTTGACCAGTCCCCTGATAACAATAAAGGTATTTTTAAGAGGGAAGACTGTTTCCAAGCAATTAGCCAAGGAATTCATTAGGAATTTATTTACTAAAGGCATGTGTGGAGCAAGGTGCTTCTCCCACTTCATCTCAGCCAGCTGCAATTCAGGCAGGGGCCAGGAGGGGAATTTTGGCTGCACAGGAAGGCTGAGCTCAGGATGCCTGTAGTCTCCCCCTGAAGGAAAGGCAGCCTGAGCTAGAAAGAAGACAGGAGCAAAGCCAGGGAGAAACGTGGCTGAGGTACTTGGGATCAGAGCAACACTTACTTGTTGATAAGCAAGAAGTTTCCAATCAGGCACAGCACTGAGGGCACGGTGGAAGCAATGGAGATGTAACTCTCAAAATAGTCCTGCCATAAAAAAAACAAACCCAAAAAACAAAGTAAAAACCGTTGTAGTGGGGAACACCACGTGAATTTCAGGTCTTGGATATGGCACAGCAGGGAGTTAATGGTGTAGATGTCCACCTTGTATTGTAGCCCCTGTTGCAAATTGCTCAGGGCAATGGGAATTCTGGGATTCACCCTCCCATAGCCCTGGGCCATTGCAGGAAATCAGGGATATAAATCCAGAAGGAAAGAAATAAACAGTGAAAGAAATAGCCGCCATGGTGCTGTGTACCATCAGTGTCTGCTCCCTCTCCTCCCCTCAAGGGGCTCAACCCCATTTTTTTGCTGCAGGATGGATGCTGCAGGTAGGATGATGCACACAAAGAAGAGGATGACCTACATGTCCACCCCTATCATGACAGGTTTTCATTTTCTGCACTTATCCAGCTACAAAAATGGGGTCTCATCATGTCCAACCAGGAGAAGGCACTTGGCAGGTTTTCTCTGCACAGTTCATTGTTTTTTCCAGCTTTGCATCATTTTTTATCAGTTCACAAGCACGTTCATCTCCTCTTCCCTACCAAGAGCTTCACTGGAAGCAACAGGAAATCTAATAATCTCTCCTAGAGGGTCCAGATAGGCAGAGACTTAAATGCCTGTGCTTATGGCATCAGCTCAGCCAAGCAGGAGGCTCAAAGCTCTGTGGCCACACAATGAACCACAGGAAAAAAGACAAAGCAAAATGCAAAACTGGCTGCTAAAACTCCAGCTTGTTTACTCACCTACTTAAAACAAACCTCCAAACCATCCTGGGGATACTCAGTAAACTTCCAAGTTAATTTGCTTCTGCTTATGGGGAGGAAAAATTACTTTCTAATGCTCTGCACCAAGCAGAAGTGTACTGAAAGTAACCCAGCAGAGATACTGCATTTTGAGCGTCCCAGGGAAATATTCATTCATTCCCAGCAAATGGGCTCACACCAGCAGTGCAAAGAGAACTGGGCAGGTACTTAAGAGCCCTTGCACCACTCTTTTAATGCAGCAGCAGAATGGTGGGTGGCAAATTTTATCCATGCCTGGACCAGTGGAAAACATCAGGTTCCATACTCCTCTCTCCTGCTTGGTAGATTTTAATCCATCTCCAGCGGCAACTCTTCTCCCTCCTTGGGTATTCCCACCCTTCACAGACAGGCTTTCATTTCTGCAGGATATACCCAGGTCCTCTCCCTTTCTGCTGAGCCCTTAAAATAAACCCCAAAGCAAACATCTTCCTCCTACATCTACGGTCTAATGGGGGAAGGTGTCATCCCTCAGCCATGGAGCTGAGGCACATAATGGAAGCATTTAATTCCATATTAACTTCAAACACTGAGGCTGCCACAATGCCTTGAAAAGCCCCAAACCCAAACAAAGCATCCTGGTGGCAAATCTGACACAAAAGTAGTTTCTATCCTGCTCCAGCCCAGATTTGGCAACTGGGCTCCTGCCAGGCTGGAAAAGGAATCCAGGTCTGTGATGGTGGCTGAAGGCACTGGAGGGTTACTGAGCACAGGCTATGAAACTAGCAGCAGTGAAAAGGCTGGAGCCAGGAGCAGGCTGTCAGTCAGAGCTGCATCCTTCCAGAGTCCAGCTCTGTGTGCAGGTAAAACCTCCTGCTGCAGCACAAACTGGGCTGACAGGTTTAGTGTTGATCACACTCGACTGCCACAGAAGAGCCACGTAGCTTTTCCACGGGGAAAGGCCATGGCATTGCTTCACAGCCATGCAGGAAGAGGAGAAACACCTTTTCAGCAAGGAAATGGCTGCTCCAGCCAGGAGTACAGCTGTGCAAGTAAACACCTACACTAACATTCTTTACTTGAACCCAGCATTTTTTCAAGAGGATTACAATGATGGAGAGGCAGTGAGGAACATGTGGGATGCAGGGAATATGAGTGAACACCCCACCATGTGGTGACAGAACAGCTTTCACCCCTCTCTGAGCACCTTCACAGATGATTTTGGTCTTCAGGCAGTGCAGGAGCTTGGGCACCATCAGTTTAATTCAGTTTCTTGCTTTAGGGCAGCACACTTGTAGCACTGTGGTGTAAGCACTTTCCTTCCTCCCCACCAAAAAAGCAGCTGACACTTTACAATGAGGAAAAATAAGAGCTGTGGGTGCACTGGAGTGAGAAATCCGAGGGATCACACCTGGCCCAGTGTTTATATAAAAACAAAAAGTGCCCAAACCACCTGAGCAAGCTGTGCCACGAGAGGAGGACGCAATGCAGCCTCATTGCTCTAACACTTTTTCCAGCCAAAAATAAACAAACCCACAGCTTTGTCAGGGAGGCACGGTGAAATAATCCTGATGTGGCAGGAGAAGCAAGAGAAAGCAACCTTTCTGGGGACAGAAAGAGGCCATTAACCTGCCACCCCAAGGCTGCCTCATCCATCACCCCCGTGGCAAGCTCCTCGCTCCATATGCCACAAGCCAGATGTTGATCATTGCAAGGAGATACTGATGTAACACCTGCCAGATCATGAAGGACACAAAAAAAAGACCATCACAAAGACATCTTGCACTGCAAAAACTGCCCTGTGAAAGGTTAAGCCCTATTTGTTCAGATTCACCTTAACACTCACCAGTCCAAATACAAATAAAAAGCAGACCTCAAAGTGATTGGAAGCATCTTCCCTGCAGCTGTTTGTAAAAAAATACCAAGTTTTCCCTCTGGTTTGCAGCAGGTGAGACCCTAGAGGATGCTCACTTACCTTCTGGGGAAGTGGAGGGGGGAAAAATGAGCAAATTAGGAAGGAAATCAGGTTATTTTTTCCTGCCTCAGAAGCAGCACTCACCCGCAAATCTGAGGCCACCTGCCCCTCCGGGCCCGGCTCATCCGAGCAGTTCTGCAGCTTGTACCTCCAGTAGTGTTTGGCTGTGATGAAGAAATTCCAGGGCAGGAGGGACCCGATGCCCAGGAGGAAAAATATAACATAGGCCCCATGCCAGCGGTCCCTCGGCTTCTGCCGGCTGTACCCGCTCCCCACGGGATCCTCCAGCAGGGGCTCCTGGTCCGGGGGAAAGCTGCCGGCTGTCGGAATCATCGCGCTGGCACGCTGGAAAAAACAACCACCCACAAGGGTATTGGCACACCAGGGTTCCAAAGTGCTGCTCACAAGCTGTGGCTCCATCCCCCTTTGGCCCCAGCAAAGCACGGAATCACAGAATGGTTTGGGTTGGAAGGGACCTTGAAGCCCACCTCACTCCAACCCTCCTGCCATGGGCAGGGACACCTTCCACTGTTCCAGGCTGCTCCAAGCCCCATCCAGCCTGGCCTGGGACACTTCCAGAGATCCAGGGGCAGCCACAGCTTCTCTGGGCACCCTGTGCCAGGGCCTCAAGCAGCCAAATACCCCAGGAGTGAGCCAGGGATGGAAAGGCATGGGGAAAGGCACAGAGACTCAACCCACATTTCCGCTCGTAATTAATAATTAACCTGTCCCCTTGGACTTGGGAGGAGTAACTCGCTTAGCTCGTGTCAGGCTCCGGAAAAACCCCGACAGGCGCCAAACCAGCAGCGCCGTCGGGCTCCGCAGAGCAAGGTGTAAACAGGTAGCGACACCGCCGGGCTTTCCGAAACGAATTGTAAACTACTACAGCATCACCCGCGCTTGGCAGAGCGGCTCCCAGCCCCAACGCGACGTCACCCGGCCGTGGAAAATGACTCACAAAGCCACACGGCATCACACGGCGCAGGAAAACCACCTGTGAACGCCGCAGGAGCTCGGCCAGGGGCACCGGGACCCACTGCGGCCGCGCCGGGACCCTCGGAGCCGACCCCCGCCCACAGGGGCAGGGAAGAACGCGGGGGAGGCGGAAACGCCGGAAACCGCGGATTTTGCGAACAAACGGGAAATTTCAGGAGCGAGGAGCGCCGCCTCCCTCCCTGCAGCCTCCTGCTCTACTACGAGTCCCCCCCTCCACCCCGCCCGGCCCCGCTCGCCCAGACAACGCAGCACTCACGGGGGTCCCGCCCGGCCCCGCCGCTGCCGCCGCCTCACGGCCCCCGGCCCCGCCCCTCCCGCCTTTAATGGACAAACCACGCCCACCCGGCTCGAGGCCACGCCCCGACTGGGTTCACCACGCCCCTCGGGGAAAAAGGCGGGCGGTACGGAATGGCCACGCCCCTCTGCGATGACCACGCCCCCATATGGTGGTCACGCCCCCTCCGCGTTGGACACGCCCTCTCGGCCACGCCCCTCCGTCCCAAATTCTGCCTCTCACCGATGAGAGCGTCTGGCTCTGGCATCCCCAGCTCGGGAACGGCGTGGAGCTGCTGGAGCGAGTCCAGGGCAGGCCGTGGAGATGCTCCGAGGGCTGGAAACCCCCTGTATGGAGCCAGGCTGGGAGAGCTGGGGGTGCTCACCTGCAGAAGAGAAGCATCCAGGGCCTAAAGGGGCTCCAGGAGGGCTGAAGAGGGACTTGGGACAAGGGATGGAAGGACAGGACATCGGGAATGGCTTCCCACTGCCAGAGAGCAGGGCTGGATGGGATATTGGGAAGGAATTCTTCCCTGTGCCCCCAGCAGGGAGGTTTCACTCTGAGCTCCCTCTGAGCTGTAGACGTCCAGTGGGGTTGTGTCCAGCTGTATAAGTCTATCTATAAATGGGAATATAACTCTGCGTGGTTATGTCCATCTCTATACTTCAATATGATTTTGAGCTAAAAGAGGAGAGGTTTTGATGAGATATTGGGAAGAAATTCTTCCCCTGGTGGTGGTGAGGCCCTGGCACAGGTTGCCCAGAGAAGCTGTGGTTGCCCCATCCCTGGAAGTGTCCAAACCCAAGCTGGACAGGTCTCTGAGCACCCTGGTCTGCTGGATGGTGTCCCTGCTCATGGCACAGGGAAGCAACAAGATGATCCTAAAGGCTCCTCTTTCTAGCTCAAATCATTGCCTGATTCCATGAAAATCAGTGGGTCACTGCGCAGCAGTAATAAAAGCTTTTACCTGGGCTTTACTTTTGTCAGAAGTCACCAAAACACCCCCTCCTGAGGATGGGAGGGTGGGGAATGGGGAGCATCTTCTGCAGCACGGGATATGAGCTCCTCCTTTACTCCCTGTGCTTCTACAAAGCTGCACCAGCCTGAATTCCACTAGAAAGTCCTTGGTTCCCTCCAAACTATCCTTTGACACTCACCTTGAGAGCAGGGTGTGACTGTGAAGGAAAACATCATTACCTCTTTTTTTCCTGTTTCTCTCCCCAAAGTTGTGTCTGGCTTCTCACCAGCCACACAGGGACATGCACATGCATCCAACCCTTCATCAAAGCAAAATAATCTCTTTTTTTTTTTGCCAGAAGGCCTTCAAATGGTCTAGTCCGGATTTTTTTTCATCTATTGGAGGACACACACAGAGGCACCCAGATGCCTCCCAGTAGCCCCAGTGCACAGACAGCTGGCCACCCCCCATCTCCAGCCTCTGAGCCTTGGAGCAGAGCAGGTCAGATGTCCTTGGCCACCCAGATGTCACAACAACCCAAGCCATGCTCCAGTGTTTTTTCCTCTTTTGTGAGCAAAACAAGCAGCAGCACACAGCCGACCCACCGGCGATGTGCTGGATTGGAAAGGCTGGACAGGAGCACGTGGGTTTCTCTTCAGAGGTTTCTCCTTGGGATTTTCATCCACGTTGACATGCCAGGCTAGGAAAGCACCTGAGGAGATGGCACGGCCTCTCTGAGTCAGTAACTCAGCAGCTCTGAGGGATGTGCCTGATGTTTCTGACCTGCTGCCATCGATCATGTCAAAAAACCCACTGCTGGAAAAGAGCCTGGCATCACATCAGCACAGGGGACTGTGACAGCCTGGCAGGGGGGACAAAGCCAGGCCACGACAGCCTCTCCAGACAACATTCCCCACACTCCAGAGACCCTCTGCAACTACCCCACAGGGGCTGGGGGCAGGTTGAGGGGCACCTTTGTGCTGCTGCTTCTGGGTGTCTTCTCTCCTGCAGAATAAATCTGCCAGCGCTTCATGGGACAGCTGCTGGTTTTGAGCCCATCATAGGGCTCAGGGGTTTGGGGCAGCTGAATTCTAAGGGGAATTTGCAAACTGAGTGTTTCAACAGGGGAACAAAAGGTGGAATTGGGCACCAGCTGGTCGAAGTTATGGTCAAAGATGTGGACCCTTAGAAAGATGGTTTGGTGCAAAAAGTGCCTGGGGAAAGCAACGTGGGACGTGGAGGTTAAAGGAATTCAGATGTAAAGAAAGAGACAAGCAGGAATGGCTTTAAGCTGACAAGAGAGCAGGTTTATACTGGATATTTGGAAGAAATTCTTCCCTGGGAGGGAGGTGAGGCCCTGGCACAGGGTGCCCAGAGAAGCTGTGGCTGCCCCTGGATCCCTGGAAGTGTCCAAGGCCCTTTGGAGCAACCTAGTTTAATGGAAGGTTTCCCTGTCCATGGCAGGGGGGTGGAACAAGACTGCCTGTAGCATCCCTTCCAAACCATTCCAGGACTCTTTGAAAAGGTTATCCCTTCTTTGGAGGCATCTGCCTCATCACCCTGTCCAGAGCTGGAAAGCCCACCTGGGAAGGCTGGGCATATTTGTGTGGCTACATTATAAGCACTGTGGTGACAGGGCAGCAATTTCATCCCCATTTTTACTCAACTGGTTGCAGAATGCCCGCTCCTGCCCAGAGCACGGACAATGTTGCCATCTCCTGGTGGTAACTGGTCCCTGTGAGCTGGATGAGGTTGAGTGGCCCAGGGAGAGGCCCCTCGAACTTCCCTGCAAACCTTTCAGGCTGCGAGCCCTCGCTGGGACTAAAGCAGGAGAGCAGCTGTAATCCCCAAGCAGGGCAGGAAGCAAAGTGGGATGCTGGAGGACAGGGATGCCCCACTTGCAGCTGCAGCTTCGTGCTCCATTCCCTCCTCCCAAATTATTCCCCCCTATCCTAGTCTTTGCTGGAAGGGGCATTGCTTTCTGTAGGATATCCCTTGGGGAAGGGAATGAACTGCTTGAGAGGCTGACTCAGCCCACAAGCCACAGCTGTAGCCCTTGTCTCCCGCCTTGGAAGCATCCATGCAAACCCAAAACAAACCATCAATCAATCTCCAGCTTACTTCCATCAGGGACTCCAAGAGCAACATCCTCCCACAGCACTGGAGCACAAAGCAGGTTGGAGGGAAGCTCACAGGGCTTCCCAATCCCTGCAGAAACCAGTGAGTGATGAACAGGAGAGGAGCGAGCAGATTGTTTCCTTCCTTTTTTTTTTTTTTTATTATTAGACTAGGAAATATAATTTATTGCATAAAAATTAATTTGTTACAATAGGAATGCTAAACTTTATTTACAGTTCTTTAGTTTACAGAATAAACAGACGCGGGTTTAGAGGATGCCACCAGGCCCATCCCCTGGACATATAAATATGGAAACACAGTTTGGAGCAAGAGATGGAGACTGCCAGCACAACACAGACCATGGGGCTGCCTTTGCCAAAATGCCTGGCTGGAAAAACCCCTGGGTGTGTGGAGGGAGGCGTGGAGGACTCTTGGGAGCTGGCACCCACGGCAGATGGGGGCAAACCCTGCATGCCCCTTGCCTCGCTCCTGCTGCAGGTTCCCTGGTCAGAAAAATGGGGAGAATCTCCCCAAACATGCACTTCAGCCAAGCCAGGTGGCTGCTGCCTGCCCAAAGGAAGGGGAAGATGAACACAGACGGATGGGGATGGAGAGAGGCACCCGTGGGCAGGACAGAGGGGGGTATGGATGGATGGACAGACAGACGCACATCCCGGTGCAGTGTTCCATAAACCAGAGAATGGAAGTGAGAGAGATTCTGAGGCGACCTGAAAGAGCACCTCATCCCTCAGAGAACACCTTGGAACTGGGAAAGGAGCCCTGCAAACCACAGGCAGCTGGCTTGATGCACCGAGCCTTAGTTGCTCTCCAAATTCGCTTATTCTTCCTTAGCTCAGAGGGTCTCAGAAAGGATCAAACACAACCCAAAGGATGGATAAACCCCTTCCCACGTGACACAGGAGCTCACCCAGCAGCAGTTTTCCCCATCCAGCACAAAGGGAAAAGATCCCTTCTCTCCCCCAGCCTTGAAAACCTGGGAAGAAGTGAAGCCCAGGGACCCCGAGACACAGCCAGGAGCAGCTCAATGCTTTCCATCAGTGCCTCAGGAGCTGCCCAGAGGAATCCTGTCATGTCCCAGCAATACTGAAAGCTCCTCCCGAGCTGCCCAGTGCAGGTGATGCTCTCCAGGCTCCCTGAGTGTCCTCCTGTGCCCAGCACTTTGTGGGATGACACAGGCATTCCATGACACTGACCCAGGGCTCTGCAGCCCAGAGCAGGATGCGCTCCTAATACTTCCACTGATGGAGAACCCACAGCCTGGCCATGTGGCCTAGTCTAATCCTGAGCTTACCTCCCCCTTCCTATTTTATTATTTCTTTTTTTAAACAGACAAATTTCTAAGATACAGCACTCTGTGAGTAGCTATTTCTACCTGCAGGCAACCTAAATTTTTTACCTTCATCAAGACACCGTATGTGTGTGAGGAACCTCGTTCCTGCCTACCACTCGATTATTTCCCATTCACCCCACAGCTACTCCATCATTACAAAAAGCTTATTCCAGGGAAAAGGAGAAGCTGCAGTGAGGGATGGAAACCTGAGCACTGCTCATGATGCCGTCCCTCATGTGAAAAATGCTCAGCCTGGGTCGCAGTTTGGGAATACCAGAGTATCCCTCCCTGAATCCGTGCTGAAATGCTGCATCCAAATCCAGGCAGGAGTGCATGGACCCGAAGTGGAGGTGGTTTGAAGTGGCCTGGCCACATCCAAGCCTGCCAGCCCCTGCTCTCCCCTGACCCTCCACACTTGCTCATCACCTCCCCCTGACCCCCAAGCCCAGGTCTGGGGTGCTCACTGCAAAATCCTGCTGGGTTTACAACATCCCCCCCCTCCACCTTTAGCCTCGAGTCCAGGAGGTTGGTGCAGGACTGAAATCTTTGGTTTGTACTGAAGTTATGTAAATGAAGGCGCAGTCATCCTAAAAAGCTCCCCCAAACCATGCCAGGGGAAGAATTCATTAAAAATACCCATATCTGGATGCACTCTCTCCACCCTGAACCCTAAACACAGGGCAGCATCCCTCCTTACAGGTGGAGTGTGGCTCATCATTCCCGCTGCCAGGGAGAAGGGAGTTTGCAAGGACAAAAGCCTTGGGAAGGGTCTGAGCTGGCCCTGAACCAGAAGGGGGGAGAGGCACTTCACCCTCCGGACTCCCTGGGGGTCCCAGGACATGTAAACACCTTTTTCTCAACATGGATCACACGCTTTTCCCTACAAAAGTGTGTCCATTGAAATCGCTCTCTCTGCCACCCTGACCACAGCGATGCTCTTGCTCTCACACACCAAAAGAAAAAAGATTTATAAATCTGTCTTTTTTTCTTTTTTTCTTTTTTTTTTTTTTCTTAAAAAGGACACATCCAAAGATCTGGATAATAAATTATTTGCGTTTCCTAAGAAACTTTTTTTTTTTCCTTTTTTTTTTCTTTCCTATTTGCCTCTTTAAGCTGCCTGAAGCCTCTGACAGAAGTTAAGCCTGGATTGTATTCGTCTCTTCAACGCAGAAATGCAGTTACAGGAGGAGGAAGGGAACCCAAAAAGAAGAAGGAAAAGGAAAGCCCCCATCCCGACTCGAGAAGCCCTAATTCCTCCCCATGCCATGAGGAGGAGGAATGCTCTTTAACACTTGAATTGCTTGTAAACGCTGAGGATGGGTCTCTAAGGCTGACAGTGATGCAGGAGAAGCGCAGGCCTCGGCTCCTCCCTGCTCAGGACGGATGTGCCTCCCCCTGCCATCGGGAGAGGACCCTTCCTCACCCCCTGTTTTGTCCTCCCAGCCCCCCAGGCGTGGGGAGCACCATCAGCAGTCCCCCTCCGTGGCCATGACCACCAGCATCTCACTCTTGCCCATCTCCTCTAAGGCACTGGCCAGGGTGTTGAGATCGCCGTCGTCCTGGTGCTCAGCTTCCCACAAGTCCAGGAGCACCCCGGTGGGGCTGGCTTTGGTGGCAAAGTAGTTCAGATACCTGGAAGGGAGAGGCAGAAGAGGGTTGGGATGCTGTGGTGCCCCCTTTGGAGACGGCAGGAGGGAGGATGCTGCAGCAGAAAACCTGTTTGGAACGTGAACTTCGATGGGAATGCTGTAACACGAATACCAAAGCCCTCCAGAGACCCTCTGCAATTTTTAGACAGAGCTAGTATTCGTGCAAAAGCAATGTAAGCTTTGCTTTGCTGAAATTAGCCTTCCTCCCTTTGGTCCTGGGGCGAAACCAGGTGGGAATGGCACAGCCATTGTCCCAAATAAGTAAGGGCCATTCAGAGTGACAGGAGAAGAAAGACTGTGGCACAGATCAATGCCAGAATTGTTTGGGTATGAAGAGACCTGCAGGATCACCCAGTTCCAGCTCCTCTGCTGTGGGCAGGGACACCTTCCGTTATCCCAGGGTGCTCCAAACTCTGCCTAACCTGGATTTAAACAGGGATGGGGCAGCCACAGCTTCTCTAGGCAACCTGTGCCAGGGCCTCACCACCCCCAGGGGAAGAATTTCTTCCCCATAATATTTCATGGAAGCCTCTCCTCTTTTAGCTTAAAATCATATCCAAGGATAGAGATGGATATCCCCGTTTATGGAAGGACCTATACACCTGGACACAACCCCACTGGGTGTCTACAGCTGAGAGGGAGCACTGGGTGAAGCCTCCCTGCTGAGGGCACAGGAAGGGAAAGCAAAGCCTGGAGAGACCCACCGGTCCATGGAAAGCTTCTGGGCGAGAAGTCTCCAGTCGTTCCCCCTGGAGCTGGGAGCATCCAGGCTGTTGCAGATCTTCTGCCGGATGGAGAGGGGGATTTTGAAGGCATAGGGCCCCACCTGGGTGGTGGAGGTGGTGGTGGCCCCGCTGTGGTGGGAGCGGAGGGTGTCAGAGGAGCTGCCATGCTGGAAGAGGAGGGACAGGGTGAGACTGAAATGTCCGAGCGTGTCCCCCGCTGGCCCCCACCTGCCCTGCGCTCACCTCTCCCAGCGTGACGTGGAGCTGGAAGATCTGCCCTTCCCCTTCCACCTGCCGGACGCAGATCTTGCAGGTGAGCTCGGTGGAGGCCTGGCTGTACCTCTCCAGCGTGAAGGTGCAGTGCAACGCTCGCTGGTTGCCGCTCCAGATGTGGTAGAAAGGGATTTCCTGTGGGCCACCAAAGCATGGGCTCAGCCAAGCCTCCACCAGCTCCTGTGGAGATCCCACCTCCTCCAGCTACCCCATGAGGGGTGAGAAGGGACAGCAGGACCTCACAGAGAGCATCCCATCTAAAAGACCAGAAAACCAGTGCCCTTCCTCCTCTATCCCTTTGGGAGACAACTCAGGAGGCAGGCCCAGGACACCCAGAGCCCTGTGGTGCCTGGCTGGAGAGGGTGCTCCCAGTCTGGAAGCCCAGCTGCCCCCATGCCAGCCCCTCACCTGGTACTTGGCCAGCAGTTTGCTCCTCCACAGCGCGTGGGGGATGTCGTGGATGGAGAGGCGCAGGTTGTGGTAGCTGTCCTTGAAGGGCAGGGGCTTGGGCTCCTCCAGCAGGTACCCTCCCAGTGTCCTCTCCAGCTCCAGCACCTCCTGTGGCCAGCAGGACAGGCAGGGTGAGTCCCAGGAGAAGGGCAGCGGCTGCTGCTCTGCCCACCTCCATGCCCAAAGCCAGGATGGAGCGGGGAGAGGAGCTGCTGAGAAGAGCCAGCAGCAGCCTCAAAAGCCCATGGAGAAAAGCTTTTGCCATCCCAGCAGAATTTACCAGTTCATCTCACACACCAGCCCCACCTAAAACTTGAATTTCCTCATGTGAGCATCCATAAATGCCTCTGTACCCCTCGGAGAACACAAAGCTCCAACACAAGGGTCAGGCACTCCTTTGAAGGGTGTCTACTTTTTTTAATCTGCTTTTAAAACCATCCCTTCATCACACCAGCAGCTTTTAGGAGAAAAAGACAAGCCAGGAACCAGAGCCCTGCCTACATTCCCCACCTAGAGGCACCACATCAATCCCAACAGGATCCACTGGATAAGTCACAGGGAATCCCAACAGCCACAGCATGGCATGGTCCAGGTAGCCAAAGCATCCAAACTCCAGTTTCCCATGATGCACTGAGTGTTATCTATGCCACAAACCCCTTCCACAGCAGGGAGAGACATGGATCCCTGCAGGAACAACAGGATCTATTAAAAAAAACCCGCCCATCAGCAGCCAAATCTCTTGTGTAATGCCTGCAAGAGGGGTCCCAGCAGAGGAGCTACACAACAGCCTCCCTGTTTCCTTCACAGAGGACAAGGAATGACAGACAAAGCAGTAAACACCTCATCATTTCACTGTGGTCACTTTGCAGGCAGTTGCATCAGGTAGTCTGCTCCCCAGGGCTAGGCTATCCTGGGAGACACCAGGCAGCATCCAGCTGCCAGCACAAACAGCTTTGGGAAGGGGATATTTACCTTCAGAGCATCTGGTGTGTCCTCCAAGCAGTAGACCTTGAGGCTGTACTCCAGGGAGGTGCAGACAGACGGGGCAAAGATGGCCAGCTGGAGCCTCTTGATGGCTGACCTGGAGTAGGACTCCCCCACGAAGACGTAGGTGCCAAGCTGGTCCAGCAAAATGTGGCAGGACTTGGCTTCCAGCTGGCAATAGCAGGGAGTGTTGAGGGTCTCCTCATCCAGGGTCACGACTTCCTACAGAGACGTTAAGATGGAAGCTCAGCCTGCTGTCCCAGGGGTCCCTGCCCCTCAGGGTCTCCGTTGGCTCCATGGCTCCCCCCTTACCTCCCAGTTTCCCTGGTGGGACTGTGTTTTCAGCTGGTAGATCCAATCTGAGGAGCTGACGTCGGCGCAGTGGGGAATGGTCAGGACGACGGGGCGGCACAGGAGCAGACCCGTAGGCCCACAGGTCACTGCCGGGCTCAGCACTGTCTGTGTGCCCTCAGAGGGCAGCCTGTGGAGGGACAGGGGACACAGGTTGGGCAGGGATCTCCGTGGTGGCCAGCGAGGGGTGGGTGGCCAGCAGAGTGACTTACAGGGAGGTCTCAGCCTTGTTGAGCACCAGGTACATCTCGTAGAACTTCCCCTGGGGGATGGCGCCGTGGGGCACCAGCAGGCTCACCCCTGGAACAGCACACACAGGTGTCAGTCACAGGCAGAGGGGGGAGTGAGGGAGAAACCAGCCTCCACCCCCAGGCACAGAGCACAAGGAGAGCAGGGAGCCAGGGCAGCGCGGAGAGGAACACCTCCAGATCACAGAAACATGGAATGCTTCAGGTTGGAAGGGACTTTAAAGATCACCCAGTTCCAGCCCCACTGCCTTGGGCAGGGACACCTTCCACCCTCCCAGGCTGCTCCAAGCCTTGTCTGTCTTGGCCTTTGACATTTCCATGGATGGGGCAGCCACAGCTTCTCTGGGATGTCCCATGGCTGCGCTGCTTGCAAGGATGAGCCAGGCCAATGCTTTTCCTTCACCAGGAAGGAAAATCCTAATCTTTGGGTTTTTTTGCAAGGCGCCAGCCCCAGATCAATGGTAGCTAAAGACCAAGGCAAGCCCAAGGAGCCTGTAACCTCCAGCCTGAGATGCCTGGCTTGAGAACAGCTTTCTGCCTTCCTTCCCCGAGCCAGGTTAGGGATAGCAAAGGGCCGCTTGTGCAGGGTCAGGAGCAACTCCTTGATGGTTCAGCAGCCACCCAATCCCAGCCTGCTGCTTACCTGTGCCTGGCACGGTGAGCCTTCCCCCCAGGTAGCCAAATGTGCCGCTGGCGCTGTAGCCGTGCTCCCGGGGCAGGCTGAGGAGGTGCTGGGAGCCCAGGCCTTTGCTCCTCACGTTGGCGAAGTGGCCGTCCCTGGCGGTGTCCCCCGGGTAGGTGCCGGTAGCGGGGCCACCCCCCAGCAGGTCCGTGCTGTCGTGCAGCCCCGGCGAGGAGGAGGAGGTGGAGGAGTTGTACACCTTGATCTTGAGGCTGGGCAGGGGGTCCAGCAGGGGCGAGTTGGTCATGGGGATCTTGTCGGAGGAGTCCTGCAGGGCGTACATGGGGCCGCGGTACACGCCCGCGCTGGCCGTCAGGTCCGGCTGCATCGATGGGTGCAGCAGCTGAGGGTTGTCTGTGAGACCAGGGAACATGGGTGGGATGAAGACAGCAGTAGAAACAAGGGCATGGAAAAGTACTGCTTGAGTGGGAGGTTTTGGGTTGGATGAGACCTTCAAAACCGCCTCGTTCCAAACCCCCGCCATGAGGAACCTTCCAGCAGAACTGATTCCCACCACCAACACCTGACCACTTCCATGGAGCCTCCAGCCTTCAAAAATCAGTATATTCCCTCAGGAAAACGGGACTGGGAGCCCAGTGACGATCCACCCTCTCCTGTGACTTTCCCTCTGCTTGACCTAAGCCTGGTGAGGACCTCCACGGCTCTTACCGTGCCGGGATGTCTTGAAGTTGACAGGGTGGAACCCTCCGGTCAGAGCGGCCGAGGAGTCCGTGATGTCCGTGTCGAAATCCCGGCGTCTCCTCCGGTACACCACCACCCCCACGGCCATGAGGATTACGATGAAGACGAAAATGGCCACCACCAGCCCGGCGTACAGGGCCACATCACCCGTGGCCTCCAGCACTGAGAAGGATTAAAGACACACAGGTGAAAAAAGGGGCAGCAGAAAGGCACGTCAAGACCCACCATCACTCCCCAATCCCACCACTGACTCAGGCATGTGTGCAAAGACGAGCCCTGGGCCTGCTGGAAAGGCTGGCAAGAGGATGGAAGGTGTTTTCTAAGAGCAGGAAGTCAAGAGCAATGCCAGAGAACGGGATGGAGGTGGAGCCCTCAGACCTTTGGAGGAAACCTGGCCACAGCTCATGCAAACTTCACCTGAGCACCGAGGGTCCCAGAGATGTTAGGTTTGTGCAGCTCAGGTTCATGAAGCTGTGAGCAGCCCTCACATCCTAACAGAGACAACCCTGAGGAGCCCACAGGAGTTTTGGTGTGGGCTTTAGTTGCTCCATCTTCCCACCCTGTCCTTGCCCAGCTGCCAGGGAACCCTTGCCGTGGATTCAACAGAAGAAAACCACAGGAAAAAAATCAAACAAAACAAAAAAATGGCCATGAAATGAGCACTTACGGTGGCTTTTGGGCTCGCTTAGAATTCTTTTATCTGTTAGGAAAAACAAAGTTAGAAAAGAAAAAGGTGAAGGTGATGATGGGGATGAGATGAAACAGAAAGTGGGAGGTAAGCCAGACCCAGGTGGGGGCAGGGTGTGGGAGATTAGCATCTTTCCCTGGGGCACTCCAAAAGCCAGGTAGAAGCACGGTGAAAAGGACATCCCCGTGCCCAGGCAGTAGAATGGACAGCGGTGTCACACAGCTGCAGGTGGCAGCATTGGCTGCCTTCAGCATTCCCACGCACAGGTAGCAGCACCACTACCACCATTATGGGTTTATTTCCTCAAAAAAACACCTCCAGGACTCCCAGCAGTCACCCAGGGACGGTGTTTTCATGGTGTGGCTGAGAAACCCCTCCTGTTGCCCTATCTACCAGCTTTATTTCAGCAGAGACCCCAAACCTCCAGTGGAGGGAACAGGAGCCTCAATGCCATCAGCACATTTAGACACCCCCAAATCCCCAAAATTCCCAATATCTCTTCCTCCAGCTAAGAAATAACTCTGGAAGGGGAGAATCTCCTTGAAAACACCTTTTTAAAGACACGGCTTAAACCTCAGGCGGCAGCGGCTGCTCCATCAGCTTGGAGGCACAGCCAACAAAGCGCAGCCGAGTGCCAGAGCGCCACAGCACCTCCTGTGGCACGTCCCCATGCCCATGGCCACCCCCCTGGGTACTCACTGTGCAGGCAGAGGCCATCAGTGCAGTTTTTGGAGTCCAGCAGCACCCCACTGCAGTCCTTGCCGCCGTTGCGGGGCGCGGGGGCCGCGCACTCGCGGCTGCGCCAGTGCGTGCACTCGGTGCTGCACGCTGACCACTTGCTCCACTCCGTCCACGCGCCGTCCACTGCGGGCACCGCACACGGCAGCGTCAGGAAAACCTCCCCACTCTGGGGAGTGTTATCCCAGCACTCCTTAAAGACCAGTTTATTCCAACCCCCTGCCATGGGCAGGGACAGCTTCTGCTATCCCAGGCTGCTCCAAGTTCTGTTCGACCTGGCCTTGGATACTTCCAGGGATGCAGGGGCAGCCACAGCTGCTCTGGGCACCCTGTGCCAGGGCCTCCCCAGCCTCCCAGGGAAGAATATCTTTCCAGTATCCCATCTAATCCTGCTTTCTGTCTGTGTGAAGCCATTTTCTGTTGTGTTGGCACTCCATGCCCTTGCAAATAATCTCTCTCCGTGTTTCTTGTAGGCTCCCTTCGAGGTACTGGAAGGCTCAGAGCCTTCTCTTGTCCAAGCTGAATAATGCCAACAATCCCAACTGTGGCCTGGGGTACAGGCAGTGTGGGCATGGCAGTCTGTGACCCCTCCTTACCTGGGCAGAGGGTGGTGCAGGTGATTTTCTGGAAGGGCTGCCCGTCGCAGAAGGAGCCGCCGTTCAGGGGCGCGGGGTTGGTGCAGGTCCGGGTGCGCTTCTGCCAGCCCCGGCCACAGCGGTTATTGCACGGAGACCACTCGGACCAGGTGGACCAGCCACCATTCACTGCAGAGGAGATGGGCAGAGTTAACTCTGGAGCCCAATCCATCAGCTAAGCCTTGGACTGGAGCTAAGCCTTGAGTTCTTACACCTTCTGTGACCCCCCTGTTACAGCTCAGCCTCATGAACAGCCAACCACAAAACTTCCTCTTGTGTCACCACCCCGATGAGCCCGAGATGCTCAAGACGGCTTTGGTCCTTGGCAAATATTTTTTGTGTCTAGGGAAGATCTCTGAGGAGATCTTTGATTTCATGGCAAAGTTCAGCCAAATATAGCTTTCCAGCTGCTTCATGAATCAGAGCAATACATCTGGACCCAACCTCTACCCATCCGAGAATGCTCGGAAATACCTCCACCCCTACGCCTCAAACCTCTCCTCACTGCCTTAGGCAGTTGGAAGAGGCTCCTACTCTGCAGATACTGGTTATCACCTAATATAATGCACTAATTCACTCCTAGCACTCCCAGGAAGTGCCCTTATTGCCCCTTGGCTTGGAGGCATGACCAGCACCAAAGGTCCCCTTCCCTTCCGGAGCACAGGCCGGTACCGTAGACGATGACAGCGGCCGTGGTGCTGCGGCGCTTGGCCACGATGTTCTTGGCCATGCAGGTGTAATTAGCAGTGTCCAGCAGCCGGGCCTGCTTGATGATGAGGTTGTGATCAATGGTGATCAGGAAGTTGGTGTCCTGGGTGGGATCGATGACATCCTCGTTCCTCAGCCACTCCACCTGGCAGGAAAGGAAAGGATGGGGATCAAGCCAACAGCAATGATGTCCTCAGCGCTTTCACCACTGACTGGACAGCCTTGCCTCTGACTGGATTGATTTCTCCTCGAAAACTGGGCCAAATCAGGCCTGACTGGGGCATATCACTGGTGTTTTGGCCAAGGAGGAGACACTGTGGCTCTCTCCAACACACAGCTCCCAGCAGCTGACAGAGCTGTGGGCAAGGAAAGCTCCGCCGCCATGGTAGGAAAATCCATCCATACTGATTTTCCCAGCCCTCAGCTGCCACTGGTGACTGCTCCCATCCAGACAACTCACTGGGCGCCTCCTTGTCAGATCCTCCCTCTGAGGCACCTCAGGAAGTGTGGGACAAGTGCGCTGAGTCTGTGCTGCCCAAAATAAACCATTCTGCTGAATGAGAGCTGACAGGAGATCATCAGGGATAGGATGGGATGGGATGGGATACCCCACCATGCATTCCTTCAGGAGCTGCTCACCTCAGCCTGTGGGACCCCCTCGGGCGGGCGGCACTGCAGCAGCACCTCGTGCTCCAGCGGGACCTCCTTGCCCAGCGGCTCCTGATCAAAGTTCTTCCGTAGGTCTGGCAGGGGAAGGAAAAGCCAGGGGTCACCAGCCTGCAGCAGGAACAGGGAAGCCTCCAAAACTTTGGTGAGCACCTCAGCACCAAGCACCCTCAAGTCAGGAAGTCCTCTGGCATAGACAGCCAGGGCAAAATGTGCCCTGGGAGGAAGGAGCTGAAGAACCACGTTTTCCACAATGGATTTGGGGCAGCACACGGTGCTCAAGGATGATACACTTCTTCCTTCACGTGCTTACAGGCTTATACTTCATCCTGTCTTTTCCTTTTGGGGCTAACCTCAGCTTATCCACTGTTTCTTCATCCCTCCCAGCAGAGCCCCTCGGGATGTGGGGGACACAGCAGTGTCCTGCTCCAGAGCAGGAACATCACTAGATGGTGCTGCAATCCTCTGCTACAACTCCCAGACCTCTCCATGTAGCTCCTGAGCCCTCGGCTCCAAAAAACACCATGAAAGTGTTCAAGGCCAGGCTCGAGGAGGTTTGGAGCAAGCTGGTCTAGAGGAGGGTCCCACTCCCCATGGCATGGGGTTGGAATGAGGTGAGTTTTAAGGTCCCTTCCAACCCAAAACTTTCTGTGATTCTATGATTCTCTTAGCCCGTGGTTTTCCCAGACTGAACCCTACCCTCTCTCTCTTTTGGACAACATGTTGGATTGTTACCCCTCTAATAGCAAAACCCATTTGGGACCGGGGAAGCCTGGCTGTCCCCCTGCAGCTCCGCCATCTCCTTTGCTAATTGAGCCAATCCAGGCGGGCCCAGCCTGACTAATTGGCCTTTAATCAGGCTGCCACTCCCAAACAGGAGCTCAAGGCAGTGACATGTGACAGCAGGGACCCGGAGGACGCAGAGTCGCTGGCTCAGGCAGAGCGTGCAAGGTGCCATCCGCTGGGCTATTAAGGATAATAAAACCCTGGGAAGCGCTGAGCACGCTGCTGCGCAAGGCAGCGTTAACCCTGGTAGCGCCGCCGCCCCGCCAGGCAGGGACACGCAGAAAGCTACAGCTGGGGTGTGGAGACAAAACTGTGGTCATCCAGCAAGGATGGGTCCTCCCAAACTGATCAGAAAGTGGAGGAGGAGCGAGCCTTTGGAGATGGGAGCAGCACTCACAGGCGATGCGGACGTAAGCCCGGCGGCTCTTGGTGGTGCCCGCCGAGCTCCAGGCCACGCACTGGCACCAGTAATCCTCCAGGCCAAACAGCTCCTCCACCTGCTGCCGGGACACCTCGATCTGCACCTCCCGCACCAGCAGCCCTGCAAGGGGACAGAGGCACGGCATCAGACGGCCAGGAGCAGGGAAACTGAGGCAGCACCCAAGTGGGGCGGTGCACGTGCAAAGCCAGAGGACAGAGGGGTTGGCATCTCACAAAGCAGGGAACTGCTCCCTCTGAAGGATGGGATGAAGCCAGGGCAATGGGTCATGTGGAAGTGCCTCTTTTCCCCCACCAAGTCCAGCTGAGCAGGACCAGAATCTCTTCACCATTTCTCAAGGCATCACCGTCCTCCACCAGCTCTCTCCCACATCGCCAACATCCCTGTTTGGATCCCTTTCCACCCACCAGGGGCTTGAAGGATGCTTCCCCCAGGCTTTGTTGTGGGGAGAAACCACCTTTGTCTGTGCCACTTGAATACAACAAGATAAAGAAAAGCTTAAAGAAATCAGCCTGGCCGTGGCAGGGGGGCAGTGACAAAGGTGACAACACCGCAACAAAGACACGGTCTCCTGGACTGCAGGAACATCAGTGGTCATCACCAAGAGCAAGAGGGACTCGGGGCTTACTTTTCCTTATCTTCAGCAATACCTGCGCGTTTTTGGATTTTTCTTCCACTTTCTATTTTAAAAAGGCCTCAATTTCACAGTGATCGAGAGCTGCACGCTCCCCAGCTGTAATTTTGTTACAGCTCACTCCCAGTGCTGTGAGGAGCAATTACTGTCTCCCTGCCACCTTCCTGCAGAAGAGCTGACAAGGAAATACAATTTATTTTGTCACCATTCAAGGGAAAAAAAAAAGCAACCCACCAAAAAAAAACCAGAACAAGAAAACCCCAAAAGCAAAGTTATTTGGGCCAAGCACTTTTGGGAAACTTAGGGATTTTAAAAGGACCCAGGATGGAGATATGGCTCCAATCTACCTTGTCTGTCTGGGAAGCTCTAGTGGGATGAGCACCTAGGGAAGGTGGGAAGCATCCTACAAATGTCCTACGCCTCTGTCCCCTCTGAAAGCAGACTACCCAAAACTGAAGACTGAGCTCATGGCACACAGGACTGACTTCCTAAGGGCTTCCAGGCACCCAAACAGAGCTGCTCTTCCCACCTGGCCCTCCTCACCCAGCTGAATTATCCTCTCTGACTTGGCCTATTTTTGCTTTCTTCCGCATGAAATGTTTTGGATCAGACGCAGTCAGAGCATTACTGAGCCAGGCTCATTCAAGACACGTCATCTTAAAAGTTCCTGGGTTTTTTTTTTTTCCCCCTTCTTCATAAAGGTCCCTTTTTCCAAGCTTTTAACCAAGGACACTTAAAAACTAACCATGTTAACCCATACCTTTGTGCTCGGCTCTCCCCCGTGCCCTTTCCGGCAGCTTTCCCGAACAACGCTGGGCGCTGCAAATGCAGATTTTTCTAGCACATTAAACCACTTTGGTTCCAGCTCCATTTTCCTCAGGGAGGCTGCCAGGCAGAGATGCCCACACCAGCAGCTTTTACATGCACAGCATCACCTGCAGGCACGGTCGGTTCACTCCCTGATAGCAGCAATGCCAGCTCTGACGCCTGGATGAAGGAGGTGTGTCCTGCTTCCCTCCCAAATTGACAGCACACAGCAGGCTGGAATCTGAGAGGGAGATGCTGGACCAAAGTAAATGAGTTCCCACGGCAACAGGTTGGCCAGGTGGATGCCCCATCCCTGGGAATGTTCCAAGCCAGGCTGGACAGGGCTTGGAACAACCTGGGCTAGTGGAAGGTGTCCTTGCCCATGGCAGGAGGTTGGACTAGATCATCTTCAAGGTCCCCTCCAACCCAAACCATTCCAGGAGTCTATGAAATAGAGTATTTCTTTCCACACATCACTAAGGCATGAGAGCCCCCTCCTATGGGATGCTCCAGAGAAATGAGTCCTAACAGCAATTAGACAAATTACCCAAGGGGGGATTCCAGCCAGGGCTGGACCATACTGCTCAGATGTTGCCACCAGAGCTGGGAGTCCCCGATTGTGAATGGTGGAAAGCTGGGAGGGTGACAGGGCAGCTCCATTGCTCCTTCCTTGTCCTGGTTCCATGATCTTCCCCGAGGCATCCTCTGCTGCTGCATGCGGGGCACACAGACCTTTGGCTCAACCCAGCATGGCCAGATGTTATAAATAAATTAAAAACCCCTTGGCAAAGGCTGCTCGGTCACTGACCAGCACTGACTCTGCCCTTCAGTGGTGAGGGTTTGAAGTCTGGCCTCTGCAAGAGCTGGGAGGTGCAGATGCACCCCGAAAGAGAGAAACAGAGTATCCCCTGCTCCTGCCAGCCTCCAGAGAAGCAAAGGGACAGCCTGCCTGGACATCTCTGACTATTTTTCCTCTAGAGGAAAAATACCCCATGAATGGCTGAAGCAGCTTTAGCAGGAAAGGCTTAAAAAGCTGCAGAGCACAGAAATGATTGTCCCTTTATACAGCAGGTTCAGGGAGGCACCCGAGCACAGACCGGCTCATGGCTACTACAGGGTGGAGAGCAAGAGATACCAGGGAAGGGCAAGGCTGTGGGAAAAATCAGAGGGACAAGAGGAGATTCTGTCAAAATCCTGCTGGCTCCTCCAGGCTGGTAAAGCCTCTCCTCTTAGCCTGGCCTGCCTTCCAAGACCAACACCACTGCAGTTCAAAAGGCTGCCTTGATTTAAAGCCCTCTGGATGACACATGTGCAGGGATTTGCAGAGGGCACATCCTACAGGGGGAATGTGACTGTTTTCCTCCACTCCTGGTCAGCCACAGGTACCAAAACTGGTGCAGAAAAGATGGGTGCTGAGCTAAAGCATCCCAATTTTAGCACATCTACTTGATTACATGATATAGGCAACCCCACATCTTGTTCTCATGCCAGGACATTTCAAGGCATGGACCAAACAGCTCTGCAGAGCCCAGTCCCATGGAGTAAGACCTGGAATGCCTAAGCCACCTTCTCACCCTGTTCCAGGCAGCCAGAGGCTGACTTATCCTCTGAGGCAGAAAAGAGCTCATTTGCCATCAACAAGCATTTCAAATCCTACCTGCAATTGCTCTCATTACCCATTAAACACTTAATCCCTCCTGCATAAGCTGCCAGCCTTTGCCACCCCTCCTGGCAATGACTCCTACATGTTGATTAGGCATTTTGTAGGAAAGCAGTCCCTTTTCTTCCTTATTTTTTTTATCGGATTTAAACATGCCTCCTTCAAAATCCCTCTTAAGAACCCCAAGTCCTGCACAAGGGTAAACATAAAATCAAGGCAGGGTGACTTCCCCGAGCTTCTGGGTGCTTTCACCAGCGCTCTGACAAGCCCACCTGGAGGAGAACCATCAACAGGGCGCACGTGGCAAGAGGGAAAAGGGCGTGGGAAGCATCCCAGAGAGAGAAACGGGAAAGCAGAGGGACGCTGAGGTGGCTTTGCTCACCGGTGACCTCGTCCAGGCTCTCCTTGGTGACGTGGTCGTTCTGGTTGACCCACTCGCCGTTGCACTTGAAGTAGATCTGCGTGGCGGGGTTGGCGCGGCACACGAGCTCCACGGGCTTGTTCTTCACGATGTAGGCGTCCTGCGGCTCCAGCAGGAAATGCGGGAGCGTCTCCGCCGGCGCCGACGGGAAGGAGTCGGGCAGCACATCGCTGTACTCCAGCCCTGCCAGGACAGTGTGGACATGGTATTCTGAGCCTGAGAGAGTTCTCAGCCTGTCACCGGCTGAGTTGTTCCCAAGTGAAAAAATCTTTTGAGAACGTTCTCTTTCAAATAAATCTGGTTTTTGTAAATGGATTCTGGTTCTCAAAAGAAGGTGGAACAGATGTCCTGGATGTGTTTTGCTTTTGTTCCGCCAGTGGGACCAGAGAGGTGGCTCCTTTGGCCAGTCATGTTAACCTGCATTGGAACACCTTATAAAAAGGGTTGCAAACCCTGAAAAAAAGGCTTCTCTGCCTCAAAGAAAGGACCTCTCACTGCATCCCAAACTCTTCTTTGTCGTGCACCACAGTGACACTGAGAAGGTCGGGAGGTGCTCCACGTGCCCTGCTCTGCACGCAGTGGTGGGAACACACAGGGATGTGTGGAAAAGCAAAAAGAGGGCTGGAGGCTCCCCAAAAACCAGCAAAGCAAAGCCCTGTAAGCTGCAGAGCTGTGGAGTCAATCCTGTTTCACTTGGGTACTGGGCCCCCATCCATACCCTGAGCCCAAAGCCTGGGTGATCTCACTAGAGAGCACTGCCAGGGGAAAAGCAAAACAGACCCAGGTCCAGGGATAGTGATGGGGACACAGGGAAGCTCCAAAAGGGCTGGTGTCCCCCACCCCAAACCTCCTCCTCACAGCCCTGAGGAATGCAGGGGCATACTCTGAGCAAAATGCTGGCAGTGCTTGTGCTGGGAATGCTGACCACGCCCCCAGCACAAACCTCAGACATCCACACCTTCACTGGAGCTGCATTTGGGATCCCCCCACCTGCCAACACTTGGATTCCAGCATCACCCAACAGGTGAGTGATCGCTTCCAACCCAGCCACCTCCAAAGAACATCACTCCCAAAGGTGCCACCAGGATTCACACTGTCCCAGAAAACAGGTGTCTGTGCCCTCTGGGGAGTTCCTGACTCTTTGCTTTGAAAAGCCATCTAAATGCAAAAATAGCTGGAGGTCATGTCTGCTGAGGCCAGGCAAAGGGAAAAATCTTGAGAAGGGGTGAGTAGCTCAGTGCTCACACAGGAACATTATCCCTTAGGAGTGGGAGCCTCAGGGAGCCTCAGGGTGGCTCGTTCCCAGCAGCACCTCGGGAAGATGCTCTGACTGAGGCTGAGCATCATCTGCAGGGGACCTGTTTCCAGCCCATTAAGATCAACCCCAAATATCACAGGAGAAATAAAAACCCCCACACAGGTGCACAGGGATGCTGCTGCTTAACCTGTTGTTCCTGGGAATCTCACTAGCAGTCAGGTCACATCTCCAGGCTTTTCTTTACACTCAAAGGAGTTATGAGCTTTTCCTCCTCCTCTCTTCCCCCAGCCAGAGCTGTGATTCTCAACTCCAGGCACTGCAGCGTGCAGGAGAACAGTAAATATCCCCAGCCCCACGAAAACATCTCCAGAGCTGGCAGGGAAAAGAAAGAAGCCCACTCCCTTCATCACCCTTGGCAAGGAGTGGTGCTGCACAGAGAGAATCAGAATCCTAAGCTGAGAGGAGGAGGAGGAGGAAGAGAAAAAAATATAATGAGATGCATCAAGAAAACAAGATGACCAAGCTTCCTCCCGAGCAAAAATCAGTGAGGGGAAGGAAAAAAAGAAATAAAAAAATGCACGAGGTCAGTCGTTTAAAATCCATTTAGGAAAATTGACTTTCCATTTCCATTTAACACAGCACTAAGGGAGAGCGGTAGGACATTTGTCATAATCCATTAACTGCTCTTTTGGAAACAATGAATTAAACTCCGGGCTAATTTCTCTCTCTCTCTGGCTGGCTCTTCCCCACCTCTCTGCTGCTGGTTATTTCCTCCCCCATCTCATTTGCAGACCTGTAATTTTCCCAGGCCCCGTGGCAGGCAGGGAGACAGAGAATGCCAAGGTGCGTGACCCCCACCCTGAACAATCCCACGCTGCTCCCTGTGACCACCTCAGGCCACTGCTCCTGCTCCCCTCTCCTGCTGAGCAGCCTTTTACCTGTCACAGCAGCAAATATCTTTCTTTTCCCCACCCTTTTTAAATTTGCTACACAATTTCTCATCCACTGTGTTGGTTTTTTTGTTTTTCTTAATTTCGAAAAGCGCTTCCACGCCACGGCTCTAAATTCCCTGGCAAAGGGGCCTGGCAGGAGATAATCAAACTGGCAACAGAGGCAGCCAACAAAACTTCACTCATGGGCTTGTGTGAAAACCTCCCTGATATGATGCTCTCTGCATCCCTGTGGCCAAGTCAGACCTGAGCTTGGCAGCTGGGAACGGGCACAGGTATCCTAAAGAGCCACTTTTTGGGACCCCTACGGAGGTGACACCCCAAAGAGCACGTGGCCCCGATCAAAAAACCACAGGCCAGGAGGAGAGTTCCTTCTCCAACACCAAGGAGATGCCTTCTCCCACCTCACCACCGATTTGGTGATGCTGAAAGAGACTTTAGGTCATCCAAGAGGATCTGGGAGGGAATGAGTCACAGCGGGATGGGGATGAAAATGCCGGATTTGTGACGCACCGGGATCATCTGCAGCGGGAAGGCTGCAGTGGGAACCACCTTGGGCTTGCCCCAGCACAGGGTTTGGGGCTGAGACGCTCCTGGTGGTACCAAAAATCCCATCCAGACCCTGCTCCAAGGAGGTGTCTGCCCAAAGAACTGCTGGGCCTTCAAGGTTCTTCTCCACATGGGCACAGTGGCTTTGGGGACGAGGGTGGGGGAATGGGATGGTGTCACCAGCCAGATCCAACTTTTGTAGCTTTTGGTGGCTACAAAAACCTGCTGGGTTTAAGGTTTGAATCCAAACCACCAGAACCTTTTGAGCAAGGAGCACAGTGGGAAAGTTAAAATCCTGCAAACTCACAACAGCTGAGAGATCTTTTGTTTCTGGCCGGGAAAGATCTGAGGCCAAAAAAGCAGCTCTAACAGGGAAAAGGATGATTTTTTCATGGCAAACTCACAGCTAGGGCCGTGCCATGGAGCCCCAACCCCACAGACTCCCCAGACTCACAGTGGGGAGCAAATCAAGGAGAGGAGGGTGATTTTTCCATTCAGAAATTAGTTGGGGAAAAGCATTTGCAGCTGGGCAGGGCGTTTTCCTCCAGCATGAAACGGTCGCTGCTATTTAAACACACTGGGGAAGAATTAAGGCACAGGAACAACGGGGACTTTGGATGAGAAAAGGGATGAGAACCATGCTGGGCACATTTATCATAAGCCATCAAGCCAGCCTTTCATCCCCGTTCCCGACGCCCGGCCACCCGCCGCATGGGAAACCTCTCGCTCTGCCGACACTCGTGGGGGGGTCCCCCAAAAAATCCACACACGGTGGGGGGAGAAACACGGCTGCTTCTGCAGGAACAACTGCTGCTGTGTGCCCTGACTGCCCAGCAACTACTGCAAAACACCCCCTGGAAAAAGGCACTTTCCCAGTGCTGCAAGCCCATCACCTCCAGAGGCCACTGCGGCTCCGGTCCACTCCCCCCCCCCGAGGTGACACTGTGGCCCAGTGACCGCAGGAGCAGCAGGCATGGGAGATGCTTTTGCATGGGAAAGCAGGAAAGGAGCCCTGCACAGCCGGGATTTCCAGTCCTGCAATCACACCAGCAATAAAACTCCCAGCAGTGACAAACTAATAAATATTTGAGAGCGCGCTGCGCTGCCTGTAATCATCTCCCTGGCAGACGTCTGCAGGGGGTTCCCATCTGCTGGCTTCCCTCCTTCCTGCTGGAGGTGGGTGCCTGCTTCCCAGATCTCTTCTGGGGTTGTTTTTTTGGGAAATTCCAGGCTGTCGCCATCCCACAATCTCACACTACTTGGGGCTCAGTGTTACAGGGTGTCTGGAGCTCTTCTTGGGGAGGGAGAGACAAAGAGGGGGCAGCTCCCAGCTCGACCCACGGAACCAAATCCTGAATCCTCGGGGATGGGTGTTAGTAGGAGCAACGAGAGGAAAAGGGAGGAGGGGAACAGGCACTTCTTTTCCTCTCCCCATCCCTCATCACACATTTTAATCTGCTGGGGCTGAGCTGGATTATCCGCAGCATCTGTTCCCTGGGGGCTGATTTGCAGATGTTTGCCGCCAGCGTTTGCAACTTGTCAAGATCCGTGACCCCAAACCCACCCCACCCCTCAAAGGCAGCAGCACCGGAGCTGGGATCCAGCCTAACCCCCACCTCCATCACCCCAAACACGCAGCACCAGGGATGGCGAGCCCGGGAAGCAACTCCTCATGCAGCAATGGCCAAGCAAACTTCCCCGGGAAAGCGTCAAAATCCTCTCTCCTGCAATTGTTATCCCTCCAAATATTTGGAAGATTACAGGAGCATTAGCGGCTGCCCATCACCCACGGCCACCACCATCCCTCCTCCCGGCACAAGGCAGGCAGGGATGCGATGTAAGGATGCAGGGATTAGGCTGGGATGCCTGGGTTTCTCCAGCTAAATCTCGGCGGCAGTGGACGCTTAACCCCTTCTGTCTCCACCTCCCCACGTTCCCGCCTGCCTCAGGGCAGGCGCTGCCTCCTGGGGAGGCCCGGCAGGGAATAGTTAAACCTGCCAGGTGGGTTAAAATCCTCCTGTAAAAATGAGAAAATATATGACAGCTTATCTCCAGCACCACAGCAGGAGTCATCTGCCTTCCCAATCCCCCTTCCCAATCCCCCAGCAGGGACTGGAATGGCTCTGGCTCCAGAGACAGAGATGGAGGGGATACTCCAGCCACCAGCTTGGCTCCAGGAGGTGTCTGAAAGGCTGGAACGGGGCTGTCCCCCCAAATCCTCCCTCCTATTACCTCCAGGGAGGATGTATGAACAGGCTTATTTAGAGATTAGTGCTGTTGCCATTTCAACCCCAGCAGATTTTGCCGCTGGAGCCATGGCATGGCTCCCTGCCACTCCAGAATCCCTGCCTGACTGAGGGCATCCCTGCTGCCAGCCCTGGAGGGACACAAAGGCATCCCACCACATTCCAGTCCATAGCATCACCAGTCCAGGCCCTATTCTCGTGGGCCTCATGTTTCAGACTGCCATTGGGACGATTTTGTGTCCAGTGGTAACACATACCCAAACTTCCTGTCCTAAAAGCACCCTAAGCATCCTTCCTCCCCTAAACATCATCCTGTATTCCCCAAGAATCCCCTTCTCGCCCTTGCTCTGCCAAATTCAGCCCCACACACACCCGTGTGGGCTCCCAACACGAAGCCCCATCTCTGAGGGGGTGACAGCAGCAGGTGGCACCTTCAAAGGATCAAGCCAAGGTCCCACTGTCCCTTCTCCGGGGTCACATCCCATTGGAGACACACAGCAACACAGCAGGGAGAAAGGAGGACAGCCCAGGATACAACAGGGTGCAACTGAGCATGGGTTTGGGAGATTTGAACGTGCTCACATCCAACTCTCTCCCTGCTGCCTCCTCACACAGAGCCCACAAAGTCCTGTGCCTTGGAAAGCCTGGGATTGTTCAGACACGGGCTGGGAAGTGCTGACGAATGTGAGATGCAGGGAATGTAACAGGTCCCCAGGGCTGCAGCTGGCTGATGTAACCCCCGGCCTCATTAACTCAGTGTGGCTCATTAACCTCTCCCTCCCGGGGTGGGACAGCCCCAAGCTGCCAGCAGAAGCCACAAAACGGAGTGTGGAACCTTCAGGGGTAGCAAGGATAACCAGTGGTACCCAGTGCCTGGGCTCATTCAGGTTCACAGTGAAAGGGGAAATTTATGGAAGAAGTTCTTCCTTGTGAGGGTGGTGAGACCCTGGAATGGGTTGCCTGGAGAAGCTGTGGCTGCCCCATCCTTGGAAGTGTTCAAGGCCAAGCTGGTTGGAGCTTGGAACATCCTGGTCTGGTGGAAGGTGTCCCTGCCCAGGGTAGGGGTTGGAAGTTCACAATCTCTGAAGGTCCCTTCCAAGCCAAACCATTCCACGAGTCTCCAGTCTGGAGCAGGGTTGGATTCTGAGCTCAGAAACCCACGGGGGGATGCTGTGCTCGTGGGGTGACCACCCTCATGCCCCTAAGCTTGGCAACACAGAACCCAGCACCCAGAACCTGTGGCCAGGGGTGTGCTGGGGTGTGCAGAAGGTGATGTTCTACCTCTCTGGCCCCCCAAAAACTGAAGCCCATTCCCTCCTGCTCCCACCAGCCAGGAAAGCACCTGGAATCCACATCTGGCCTCTCCATTCTCACCACTCTTATTACTAACTAAACCTGGAAAGAACCACTTAACCTTTCCCCCAAGCATCTCTGCCTGACAACCTGGCTCCTTTTCCTCCACTGGCTGCCCTCTTCCAGCAGCTTCACAGTCCCTTCCTGCCAAACCTGGCATCATCCAGCCCCGAGCCAGCCCCATCCCTCCATCCCACGGCTCCTCCCAGAGCCCACCCAGCCCGAGAGGGATGGACAGGCAGGCATTTCCCAGGGGGTTGGAAGTCCCTCCTGTCCCTCCCTCCTGCCCGGCGACAGGCAAACTTCATAATTAGAGAGCATTCCTCCCCAGCGTGGGTAATGAGGGGGTGCACCCAGCCAGCCCTAATTACAGCCTTGGAAAAAAAACCAAGCAGATTCCTCCTCTCCCAGCTAGAGGAAGAGCCTGCAGCTGGCCTACCTCGTTTCATACCTTTATTAAACCAGGACTGGATGGGGACAGGGAAATGAATAAGGCAAAGTCTGTGCTGAGGAAAGGGTGGGAAGGAGGAGCTGGGCAGCCCCACAGATGTTTCTGCATGCAACGGCCTTATTGATCAAAACACACCTCACTTATAGAAATATAAATACAAAAAAAAATAAATCAACTTTTTAGCTAAATCCTCAGGTCAGGCTTTTGCAAAGCAGCCTGAGAGGTAAACCAAGGAAGGGTGCCCTCACATAGGGCATCCCACCACAGCATCCCTACACATCCCACTGCAGCATCCTTGTGCATCTGCCACAGAATTCCTGCACACCCTGCCACAGCATCTCTGTGCCTCTGCCAGCCTCGGCTTAGAGAGTCCAGCCCAAATTCCAACCATCCCCAATCCCCAGAGGAGAAACACCCAGGCTCTGGCAGCGCCTCCCGTCCTGGGAGCTGGAAAGAGAGAGATTTATCTTCTTGAATATGCATTACACCGGAGTATTTATGGAGCCACTACTCTTTTGTTTATCTTTATGATTATGATAATCAAAGGCGAAGCCTCCTGAGAAGTGTAAACAGCTGAGATCCCTTATGGTACAAATCTCTTCATTTTTCATTATATGGATTTACAACACGACACAGGCAGATTGGAGAAAATTGTTCCTTATTTCTGGTTTTAGCAGAGCCATGAGCTGCGTGGATCCCCGTAAATACCCATGGAAAAGAGAGTGAATTAAAATTAAAAAAAAATTAAAAAAAAAAGAAAGAAAGAAAAAGGAGGAGGAATTATTTGGCAAATCCCTGTTACACTCTATTGTGCTGGCTTCTTTTGTGCTGTTTTATACATTCCCTTCAGGGAAGCAGTTTTGTTGGAAAACTATCTCCAAATTTCATCTAGCGCTGGTTCTTGTTACGGGCACAGACACTTCCCTTTGTGCTATTTTAATTCCATTGTCACGGTCCTCTTGTTGAGTTTGTTCTGTTTACTGAGCTACAACGTTATTTTTAATGGATATAATAATTATATGAACTTTTTATTTATTTGCTTTGGCCCATGAAAGAAAAGCACCAGCAGTGGAGAAGGCGGTAACGCGCTGTTTATTCACATGTACGGCGTGTGCTGGGCTCCTGTTGTGAAAAGAATAATCATTTCAACAAGAAAAGAGAGGAGGGAGAAGAAAACAAGGAACAAACAGGGACTTCTTGCCCTGGTTAATGCCAGAGAGTCCAAGGAGTTATTAATTATCCTTCAAACTGCAGCAAACCAACTGGAAGCTGCGAGGTCTCCTTGGAAAACACAGAGAAGGAAAAAAATTGAAGGAAAAAAAAAAGGCTCTCCTGTTCAACTGAGCACTGCAGTTTGGAAAATGCTAACTCTGGGAGAAACAAAGTCGACGGTTTTGCCGACAGAGAGCGATTTCCCCTTCACCCAAATTACATACATATTTCAAAATGTAAATTCCCCAGCGTTCCCCTTGAGAGTGCAACTTTCAGGCGGCTCTTTTGCAATGGGTGGGTTTTCTTTTTTTTTCCCCTGAACGTGCAAATCCGGAGGCGACCGCCTTGGCTTCGGGCACGAAAAGCGACTTTAAAGCAGCAGCAGCAGCAGCAGCAGCAGCAAGCAGGGCTGTGAACCACCCAGTGCTCCTTGGCAAGAGGGGGATGCTCTGCTGCCCACCAGGCATCCCAGCTGGGAGCACCATGGGCACGCACATCCCACAGGACCACGGGCTGGGGGGAGCAGGTTTCACCCTCTGAGCGCCCCAGTGCCAAACATCGAGGTGGGGACAACCCACTCCAAAAATGGCTCACAAGGTTTGGTGGCACTTCTGTCCCAAAATCCAGAGAAGGTGGCTGTGCACATCCCACCCCAAGGAATCCGAGGCGCTGGCACAAGCCCAGCAAGGTAAAGCAGAAAGTTTCAGCAGCTGGCTGCAAAGAAGGGAACAGCACTACAAAACGAACAGAAAGTTGGTGGGGGAGCGGTGCTACGTTTGGTTTTGGGGTGAGGTTTTTTTTTTCCCCCCCCTCACATCCTTTTTGTCCTTCTCTCACCCACTCTCTCCTCCCGGGAAGCCAAAGCTGGCTGGAAGGACGCTCCCCGCCGCCTCCAGCCAGCCTCTCCGCAGGCCCCTCGCCAGCTGCTGCCCTACTTTTCCCGGCGCGTTTCCCACTCTTCTCCCGCAGCTCGCTCGGCGGCAGCGTGGGCTGGGAGCGGCACCCGCTCGGTCCCCGCAGCATCCCCGGCTCCCCGTGCCGGGATCACCTCCCGCCCCCCAGGACAGGCCAGCTCGGCACAGGCAAGCGCTGCCAGCAAGGCTGCCCTGATCTGAAATCATTTTAATCATTTTAACCATCGCATTGTTATTATTTAATCATTAAAGAAACAACAAGAGAAAAGGTCCGCTCCGTGACTCCAATTCCCCATTAATGCAGCTGGGGGAGGAACATCACAGGAGAGGCTGATTAAGGTCCCTTTATTAAACAGTCTTTAAAGTCGCCCTTAATCTTTCAGATTTGTTGCTACGATAAAAAAAAAAAAACAACAAACCAAACCAAAACCTGACAACAACAACAAAATAACCACCACAAATGGAGGCTGGAAGTATTTTGCTTTTTCGTTGTCCTTTCTCTGCCCTTTTCTCCCCCTTCTCGTTTTACTGCGGGGACAAAATAGAAGGGAAAAGTTGGGGGAGGGGGAGAAACGGGGATAGAATAAGATTTAAGGAGAAAAAGAAATAATCCCTGCTGATGCTGAATGTCAAATATTAAGATTTTTCTCTCTCTCCTTCCTCTTTCAGCAATATCCTTATTAAAGAATAAGCCCCTAAACCATCAGTGAGACAGCTTAGCCGACAAGGCTTCCCCATCCCCTTTTCTCTGTTAGGATTTGATTCCTGAAGCCAGGAGCAGGTGGGATGGAGGGCAGGTAC
Organism: Anthoscopus minutus; assembly: GCA_013399455.1. NCBI lineage: Eukaryota > Metazoa > Chordata > Aves > Passeriformes > Paridae > Anthoscopus > Anthoscopus minutus. The sequence continues at coordinate 1,109,835 of VWYI01010744.1, forward strand.
CTCAAGCCCATCGTGTTTTCTTCCCCTTTGTGGCACAGACAGAGGCGTCAGGCCGGTGGCAAAAGGAATTTAGCAACTACCTTGATTACTTTTGTTCCTTTCCCTCTAAATCCAGCAGCCAGCTGGGCTCCCAGCACCTCACACCTGCTTTAAGACAGAGGAAAAAAAAAACCCAACAAAACAGCTGTGATTTGATAAAAAGCCATGAGGTTTTGGGGTTTTGCTAGGGGGTGCCTGTTTTCAGTGCCTGCCCTCGCCATCCAGAGCGGGAGCAGGATCACCCTGCGCTCCCAGGGAAGGAAACTCCTGCAAAAAACAAAGCCTTTGCCCCTCAGGGTCCCATTTCTACGGAGGTGGGGAGCCTCCAGCAGCTTCCTAGAGTTGTTTGGCACCCTCCTCCCCTCTCTGGCATTTCAATACCATGGGACCCCACGTAGTCACCACAGGTTTCTTCCTTTCTCACCGCTGGGAATTTCCACCTTTTCTTCTCTGGACAGAGCCCATGTTCCCACACCACCGAGTTTCTCTTTCCTCCCTTTGTCCTCTGGCACACACATTCCTGCCCTTGTGCACCAAACTAAACTCCCAGGCGGCCCAAACTCCTACAAGGTACCCCTTGCTGCAGGAGGTGCCAAGAAACACCCCAATTTTGGGGGTCTGTGCCAGCCTCTGTAGCTGGAACTGCACCTGGAAGCGTCCCTGCAGATGCTGTGTCCAACACACCGAGTCAACACCTCCTCCCACACCTTCCTCTCCCTCTCCTGCTGCTACAACACCCCAAGGTATCGATAAAAAATGACCTTAAAAACACACAGCACTGACAAGCAAAAGAAAGTCTGGGATGCTGAATTCAGAGACGTTTCAGTGACAAACACACTGAGCATCTCCAAAAGCGGAGCAGGGCTCTGGGGGATGCAGGACATCCCAGGCTCCTGCAGGGCTCTGAGGGATGTGCAGCCAGAAAGGTGACCCAGAAAGCTCTCAAGAGAGCAGGGCCAAAGGCTCACCCATCGTGAACGTCATGGAAAAAGCAGGAAGAAAGCCCCCCAGCTTTGTACTTTTCTCCTCACCAAGTCCCCCAGCTTTGTACTTTTCTCCTCGCCGTCCCCCAGCGGCTGCATTTCCATAAGCGATCTGCACTAATTGCTGTAACCACGGCCGTGCTGCGGCTAATCAGAGTCATTAAGTGACCTCTGCTCCGGGAGAGCGGGCGGCGGGGCCGGAGCAGCGCCGGGCACGGCTCCCGCAGCCCCGGCTGACACAGGGATGCGGCTGGGCTCCAATTTACTCCTCCCTGGAGCCCGATCAGTGAATGGCCTCTGTCCTGCCCTGCAGCGGGGAGCCTGGATGCTGCCCGACCCCTGAGCCTGCAGGCATGGATCCCGCTCAGGACTGCTGCTTGGACTGGCTGCTGGCAATGCCACGGCACCCGTGGCTTGTCACCACGACTGCCGGCTAGCCCAGGGCTGCTGGCGATTGGGCTGCATTCAAACCAAACGTGTACAAGCACTCAAAAACCCCCAAATCCTCCCCTGACAGAAAAAAGAACACGTGTTGCCCCATCCCGGTCCTGGGGCAGGGGGATGACAGGAGGGAAGAGCTGGCTGTCCCTGACCAGGGGACACTGGGCTCTAAGGCTAAGCCCCATGCCTGGATCTGCATGTCAGTGTTCCCAAAGCACCCATGGATAGCTCTGCTTAGCCTCGGGAAGCCCCTGAAGCCCTGTGCTGCAATTCCCAAATTAACCCTGTCCCTGCTCAGGGAGATGCCTTGTATTCAGCCAGGCTGGGAGAGCTGGGCATGTTCAGCCTGGAGAAAGAAAGGCTTCAGGGAGACCTTAGGGCCCTTCCCAGTGCCTAAAGGGGCTCCAAGAAGGCTTGAGAGGACTCTGGAGAAGGGCATGGGGTGCCAGGACACTGCCAGAGGGCAGGGCTTGGTTGGATATTGGGAAGGAATTCCTCCCTGTGAGAGTGGGGAGACCCCAGCACAGAGTGCCCAGTGAAGCTGTGGTTGCCCCTGGATCCCTGGAAGGGTCCCAGGCCAGACTGGATGGGACTTGGAACAGCCTGGGATAGTGGGAGGGGAGGTTGGAAAATCCCCTGAAGGTCCCTTCCAACCCAAAGCATTCCATACTTCCAACCAACACGCGACACATTCAACCGCCTGCAAGCGCAGCTTAAACTGGAAAAAAAAAACCCACAAACACTCCTTTGAAACCCAAACACCTCCATCCCAAGGAGATGAGACCCCAGATCCCACAGCAGGGGTCCCTGGATGCTTGGTGTCCAGGCTGGGAGGTGTAAGGGAACATCCATGCTTCCAGGAAAATGCACTGCGACTCCCTTCCTGCCAGTCCGCAGGGACCCATTACACTAACAGTGTGTCCATTCAGCCTGATATATAAATTACTAATGTAAATTAATGGATAATTGAAGCCCTTTAGTCCTAAATATTTAAATTATTTAACAGGCAATTAAGAGGGAAGGAGAAAGAGAAGAGGAAGAGGGGCCTTAACCCCAACAGGCAGAAAAAAAACTATAAATGAAGTGTGAGGAGAACAGAAAGAGCTGAACATACACATTTTAAATCAAAGCTGCCAAGGTTTCTTTTTGTTTGAGCCAGGCTGGTGTTATAGTGGATGGCCCAAGATCCAGGGGGACAGGGAGAGGAGCATCCACCAAACAGCCCCACGGAGCAGGACAGATTCTGATCCACATCTTCTCCAGAGAGAAAAACTCCATGGCTTTGTTTGTAACAGCTCTTGGTTACAGTGATTACCAGAACTTCCTGGCGTGCCAAATCAATACTTTTAGACAATTTTTTTCATCCTCCCTACCCCTAAGCTGACAGCATTCCCTTTTGCAATACCATTCCCAAATTTTAACCCGAATCAAGTGCAAACACATTTATTTCAAGGCTTTTCGCTTTCTTTTTCTTTTTTTCAGGTGGTCCACGTGGCCGCTCCACTCTCTGCATCCCTCCCCCCTCCCTCTCCAAACATCCCCAGCGAGGCAAAGTGGTTACAATTCCTCACAAAGGCAATCCAGCAGGATGCTGGATATCATCAGTGCAAGGAGCTTCCCACCCTAAGGCATTCTGGAGAACCCTCCTAACAATACAGCGACAACAAGGAACAGGTCCCGGCTGAGAAAGGCGGTGTTTCCTCCTCCCAAACTCCATCCCAAACTGGCCAGGGATATTCCCAGAGCTCCCCTGGGAGCTGGAAAGGGTCATAAGGAAAAATGGTCCGTGGAGAGAAGACGTCATGTGGGAAAAATAGGATTTTTAACAAAAGCAGCGTGCGAGTCTGTGTGAGGCTGTGCATGCCTGGGGACGACACCGAGGGCAACGGGGGGAATCGAGACAATAGTGAATAGACTCCAGATTATATCCTGAACTCACAGCCCCACGGGAACAGGGTTATAAAAACCCTTTTTATTTTGTTTGTAGTCCAAAACAAACAAGTACATAAAAAGCTAAATGCAGAGAAGCCAGACAGGAAGTGAGTAACATCTGGGAAACATCTGGCCCCGGCTGTGCTGCAAGCCCGGCCGCCGGCACAGCTCTGGGTACCTGCTCCTGCAGGGGAGCTCCCCAAAACCTCTGCTCCAAAAAGGCACAATGTGCTGGGGGAAAGGATGCCCTGAGCAGCACAGCACACACCCTGGCACAGGGCTCTGAGCATCTCCTGAGCACTACAGGAACCTCTGAGCATTAAGGATGCCCTAAACAGATCCAGGGCTCTGAATATTTCAGGGCACCCTCTGAGCATCACAGGACATTCCCAAAAAGGGCTCTGAGCATCTCAGGACACCCCCTGAGCATTGTAGAACATCCCTTGAACAGGGCTTTGAGCCTAAAGGATGCCCTGAGCAGCACAGGATATCCTGGTCCAGGGCTCTGAGCACCACAGGCCAGCCCTGAGAAAAGTTCAGAGCAATGAAGGGTGCCCTGAGAATTTCAGGACACTCTGGTCCAGGTCTCTGAGCATTGCAGGATGAAGGCAGGCTGGCCAGCTGGCACCAGGGCACTCCTTCCCAGCCCTAAGGGATGCCCCGCACGCTTCTCCACAGCAGAGAGGAGGTGCTGGAGGTATTTTCTTCCTTCTGACTCATCTCCTGCTCTTACTCCTCCAGAAGCCCTGTGAAAGAGCCTCCCAGCACTGCCCCATGCACAGTCCCGGGAAGCCTGGGGAGGTTGCAGGGCCTGATGCTTGGGAAGGCTCCAGCCAGGCTGCGAGGGAGGAGAGCTGGCTTGGCAGGATCACCGCCCGGCTCTCCTCACCGGGGAATTCCCCTGTGGCTGCCAGCCCGAGCTGCCAGCCCACATCTTCCCTCTCCACCCGCCCACAGCCAACGGGGTGCTCTGGGGGCAAGAAAAGGGGGTTGCAAGGGACCCCACAGAGCTGTTGGATAGCAAGGGAAGGTGTAATGAAAAGAGCAGCGATGCTCAGGAGCAGTCTACATCACAGCAGGAATCACTTCTGTCTCCCCCGTGCGACTCCAGCTGCATTTCCAGCCAGGAAATGCAAACAGGCACACAGACACACCTAGAGAAACTCCACTGATCCTTCACTGCTGCACCAAACTCCTGGCAAGCAAGCTTCCCTCAGCTCCTGGGACAGGCTGGGATCCCCCCAGCTCACCAGATAACCCCCAAAGCACCCTCAGTTCTCCCCAAAACGTCTCCTCGGCATTTCCTCTGCCATTCCCTCTGGCAGAGCCCAGGATTAGCACTTGGGGTATTCCAGCGGGGAGGATTAAAGCTGGTCCAAGGCTGGAGAGGGAGCAGCAGCTGGCTGCACAACATCTGGCACTGCTGCTCATTTTTTCCCCACTGTGTACCCGTGGGCAGCAGCACGTGGGACTGGGGAGGGCCACCGACAACACAGGTGTCCCACAAGGACAGGAAGGACATGGACATGTTGTTTGGGGTGTGCTGCAGCCACGCTGGCAGCCGGCCTGGAGGCGGGGCATCTTCCCTTGGAAGAGCCCAGACACGGTGTAAGGGACTTGGGGAGTGAAGGGAAGCATTAGGGATGAGAATGGGGATGTCAGGGAGAAAAACAGGGGAGCAGAGAAAATAATCACCCAACTCACTTCCAAGTTTGGTTTGGAAGGCACCTTAAAAGAGCATCTCATTCCAGCCCCCTGCCAAAGGCAGGGACTCCTTCCACTGGAATACCAGAGGAGGAAGGACAGTGTTTGGAAAGGGAAACAAGCAAAGCACATTAAAGGAAAAAAATTATCCAGCAGGCTGGCAAGGTTAAAAATGCAAAAGCACTGGGACACGGAAGGATAGGGAGACCTAATTAAAAAAGCCTCACCCAGAACACGCCACCAGCAAAAAGCATCTGACGTGTCAGGGACAGAGACGTGGGACGCTGCGTGCCCCATCCCGCGTCGCTGCACACCCTGCAGCAAAGGGCACAGCTCCCAAACCCCCTCAGCACAAGAGTGAGAGTTTTTGCTTTCTCATTTCTGGTCATTTCTGCACTAGCTGATGCCCACCTGTAGCCTTTTTTTTTGTGCTATTACTTTAAAAACAGCTACATTAGAAAGCTCCAGCACCGGGAGGTGCCCAGAAGAGTCAGATCCCACTGCAGGAGGTGCTGAGAGCAGCAAACCTGTCGCCATCTCGGCAGCTAAATTTGGCCCAGCTCAGGAGCAGGCCGGCTCCTGAAGGTGTCTGAACACATCCAGGACATCAGAGGAGGAGGGTGATGCACAGGAACCCACCGGAGCCAGGCCGCCTGTTCCCACCATCCCTCACACGTGCTCTTTCTTCCAAATTCCCAGCCTAAATAAGGCTTTGGGGAGGAAATTAATGAAAAGCAAAGCTGATTACAAAGAACAATACAATGACTCAATCTGTTTCTTTTACCTCAATTGTATAAGGCTTTTTACATTTATGAAGGTTTCTCTGAGTACACAATGAAACAGCCCTCTGAGGGAAGCAGTAATGGCCCTGGAGACTTTTGAGCAAGACTGGACAAAACACCGAGGGAACAATCCCAAAGGAAGGACCAGATGATCTAACAGGTCTTTTGCATCTTTAATTCCTCATCCTTTTCTTTCTCCTGCCGTTTCAGGCACGGGGTTTTTAGCACTGTTGCTAATTAGATGTTAATGCTGGAGTGGCTGCGTTTGCAGCAGGCAGGGTAAGCAAGAGGAAAAACATCGGGGCTCTAAATGACAACCAGATCACAGGGGTGGGAGTCCTTTTTCTCAGCATGGAAAATCTCCCTCTGGAAGCAAAACAGGCCCTAAAATGTTGATGTCCTTTCCCACACCAGGGTGGATTACTCCTGCACCCACCATCAGCTTCCTCACATCGGTGCCGGTTCCTCACCTCCTTCCTCCCTCTCTGTCCCCACATCCAGCCTCTTCAGCAGCTCATGGGAAGGGTCTCCAAAGTTGTTTTTCCTATCCATGGCCAAAGGGGAAACCCCACCAGCACAACAAGACACACCAAAACAACCTGAGTTTAGTTCAGCCCTACTAGCACCCAACTCTCCCAGCTGCCCCTTTGCAGAGCATCGTGCAGGAGAAGGCAATGGGATGCTCTCCCCCACACCTCCTCCTCCTCCTCCTCCTCCCTGCTGTTTGGATCATCTCTAACTCCTGCCTCAGCGAGCTGCCAGGAGCTGAGCTGAGCTGTTTCTGGTGAAATCAATGAGGTGAGGCAGAGGCAGAAGTCTGAGCCCCTGGCCCTGGCGCCCAGCCCTGCCAGGGGACAGTCACCAAGGCTGTCACTGCCACCACAATCCTATTTCAGCTGGGAAAGGCCTCCGAGGCCATCGAGTCCAACCTGTGACACATCCTCACCTTGTCACCCAGAGCAGAGTGCCACATCCAGGTGTTCCTTGGACACCTCCAGGGATGGGGTCTCCACCACCCATCGGTGCTCAGAGATTTCTCCCGGCCACGTGTTGCCCTCTTCCCTTCCCCACTGACTCAGGTACGAGGAAGGTACAGCCTGCCCCAGCCCCCTACCACACATCTTCCCCCTTGAACGTGTCATTTTCTCCCAAAGTTCTGAAGTTCAGGCTGTCTGGGCTCTGCAACAGCCTTTGGGGACCCATTTGCCTGTTACCCTAAAGTTCAGGGGTTCAAACTGCCTGGGTTCCGTAACAAACTTGTGGCTTGAGGTCTGTACAGACATAAAAGCCCATTTTGAAGACATTTCTCCTAAAGACTCTCACCCATGGAGTTGTTTGTAAAGACATCAGCACCCATCTCTCCAATCACACTCCGCTGGAGCACCCTCTCACCTCGAGGCCCACATGGAAGACCAAGAATGGATGGGGAGTGTCAAATCTGCTGCAGTGGGATGTTACTGCCCTCGTTAGTGGGGTCAGAGCCCCATCACCAGCACCCCTGCGGGCAGTGACCTCCCTCCAGCCCCCGGTTCCTAAGCCCAGTCATGACAGGAACAAAAGCCACTGCTAAGAGACACATTTACGACCCTCCAAGAGGGAGCCCGCTGACAGCTTAACGAGCTTTTTGTTTTTCAAGTAGTGGTTTTATATTTATGACCTGAAAGGGAAAGATGCAAGTAGGCAGGGATGATGGGGGGGGGCTATATGCTCCTTCTGCTCCTGACCCGATGCTGTCCAACCCACATCCATTCCGGAAAGCCATAAAAAACGATTGCACTTCAGCTTTTCTGGCCACCCTCCTCCTTCTTTCTCTCAAAAAGCACCTTTTTTTGGTGGTGCTCACTTCTTGTTAATGTTCACCCCAAGGAAAAGCATCAAATATTAATGCAGGAAGCTTCAGAGAGCTCACACCGGAAACCAGAGGCCCCATATGTTGTGGAGTATCCCAGTGGATGCAAGATCCCACCAGTTCATCCTCAAGGCCTGGCTCCTTAATGCCTGGGAAGGAAGGAGGAGGCCAGAAGCTGGGTTTTTATGAGCACCACGGATCACATTCCTGGGATATCAGCCCACAGTTACACTTAGAGGAGGAAAAAAAACACAAGGAAAAAAATCCAAACCCGACCACCCTTCCCCAGGATGCTGCACTGTTATTTATAAGCTTAAGAGTGAAAAGAGAGGGCAAAACTCCCTGGTTTTGTTGAGGTTTTTTGTTGGTTTTGTTGTTTTGTTTTGTTTTGTTTTTTTATCTCCAGTATTAGCACAGCAGAGCCATGCCTTTGGGCTGCAAGAGCATTCCAGCCACCAGCAGGAAGATAAGGCTCTTCCTTTGCCTCCAGATTCCTTGGCAGTGAGGAGACACATGGGCTTTAATTGCACAAAGAGATGCCACAGCCCTGACACCAACACTGATAAGGGCTTTTGTCCCATGGAGGGCTCACCCAGCTGATAAAGACCCTGCCCTGAGCTCCTAAAACCCAAAGGGGTGACAGCTTTGTGCCCAAATGCTGGGATTCCATCATCTCTGCTGGCTTTCCCAACCAGCTGTGTCCAGCTCTGGGGCCTCCAGCATAAGGAGGACCTGGAGCTGCTGGAGCAAGTCCAGGGCAGGCCGTGGAGATGCTCTGAGAGCTGGAACCCCCTGTATGGAGCCAGGCTGGGAGAGCTGGGGATGCTCACCTGCAGAAGAGAAGCAGCCAGGGAGAGCTCAGAGCCATTTCCAGTGTCTAAAGGGGCTCCAGGAGAGCTGGAGAGAGATTTTTGGGTGAGGGCCTGGAGGGACAGGACACAGGGAATGGCTCCAAATTGCCAGAGAGCAGGTTTAGATTGGATATTAGGGAGAAATGCTTCCCGGGGAGGCTGGGCAGGCCCTGGCACAGGGTGCCCAGAGCAGCTGTGGCTGCCCCTGGAGCCCTGGAAGTGTCCAAGGCCAGGCTGGACAGGGCTTGGAGCAACCTGGGACAGTGGAAGTGCCCCTGGATCCCTGGAAGTGTCCAAGGACAGGCTGGACAGGGCTTGGAGCAACCTGGGACAGTGGAAGTGCCCCTGGATCCCTGGAAGTGTCCAAGGACAGGCTGGACAGGGCTTGGAGCAACCTGGGACAGTGGAAGCTGTCCCTGCCCCAGGCCTTTAAGCTTTAAGATCCCTCCCAATCCAGAGCATTCAGTGATTCTATGGACCCAGCTGCTGAACTTGGGACATGTTTCCCTCATTCCCCTCCATCCCCACACAAGCCCAGCTGGGCAGCAGTGAGGCCCCAGCAGCCCTGGGTACTCAGGCAAAAACCCCAAAACAAACAAACAAGAAAACCCAAAACAACAACAAAAAAACCAAACCAAACCAAACCAAAACTAAAACAAAACAAAACCATAAAGAAACCTCCTCAG